>OZ010795.1:568181820-568781820 GCA_963932465.1 Maratus speciosus | reverse complement strand
GTCTCATTCTATATTACATAAAACTATTTAACTTATGTAATAATCTACCAAACAGGAATAAAAAATTTAAATTAAATAAGACATACCTTTATAGCTCCATAAATATTGTTATAATATCCGTATTTTATCCTAACAGGCGGACATCTTTCACTTAAGTTTAAAAAAGCGTTAACTAACTCCCGCTTCAAATGTTCTCTAATCCTTATTCATTATTCGCTGAAATCGAACGCAGACGATCTTATAGCAAGCAGATGTTTTATTATTATTGTTTTCTTTTCGTATAGAACAGACTTGGAACAATAAATGCGCAATAATTTTAAGTGTCTGTAATTAAAATTTTCCATCTGAATGAAACACCTGCCTTTTTTTTAAAAGTAAAGTTTGTTTTACACTCAATAAATCCAAAATACTTCTTAATAAATGAAAATAGAGTATAGAGGATAAAAAAAATTGTCTTTGTCAAACTGTGGTTCTTTTCACATTAATTTTCTGCAGAATAAAACAATTTGTAAAATTAATTTTTTAAAGTCATATCTCTGAAACACAAATTTGAAAAACGAATAATTAATTATGACTTGGGTTTTGTATAAATTCTGTATATATATATTTTTTGTTTTTCGGAAAATGCTAATTTTATTTTAAAAATCTGAAAGAAGTAGATTAAAAAAAAAATAGTTACTTAAAAATGTTAAACTCTAACAGGAAAAAATATGACTTGAATGCAAATTATAATTAAAGAATACATATATGACTCCACTCTGAACACTCTTTCTACGTGATCATTAAGAGCTGCAGACTTAACTGTAATAGATCATTTTTAGTTTGACACCACAAAAATGTTTCAAATACCACTGGTCGACAAAAAGAAAAAAGAAAAAAAAAATCCTTCCCGCAAACTAAATATGTAAAGTGTACAGATTTAATATTCCTAATTCTAAATATGTTATCTAAACAGAAACACTTTTATAATAATAACAATCAGTGAAGGATTATGATATTAAATTGCAATAATAGATAAGATTGAAATCATGGAAAAAGTATACTTTCACTGTTTTAGATATCAAATTGATAAAATATAGCATGAAAATCTAGTTTGTTGATACATACCGTACATTTTCCTGATTATGCCCCCTCCCCCTCTTTTCGTGCCCGAATTTACTATTTGCTATCCACTAATATGTTTTTATTCCTTATGCCGCTGTAACTCGGGCCTGTTTAAAATACTGTTTAAAATACTTCTCTTCATTTCCAAAGATTTTTGAAGTTCATATTTCTGTCACACTGTGACTTATAATATGGTGGGAGTTTTTTTTCACATGTGTGACATGACGTACGTTACATGCAGTGACATAACAGCGACGTTACAATTTTTTTTAATGGCCAGGAAAATATAATTTTACACAAATAACATGTTTTGAACAATTTTGGTATTTCTTTAAGTTTTCTAAGAAATTCACATCTCAGTCACAATGTGACATCACTGAGGGGTGACATTTTGGTCACAGATGTGACGTGACCACAGTGACTTACAGTGACATCACAACGACGTCACTGTGACCATGCATGCTATGAGGGTACTAACATATTTCCTCATGAAATAGTACCCTTTTTTTGGAACTAGCATTCTGTCCCTTTTTCTTTCTAAAATGAACACTACATTATTATCATTTTAATAATTAAGGCTTAAAAATGTATAATATGTTCCTAATTAAAGAGTTAATTGTTTAATAATTATTAATTTGAAGTAGTGTTAACTATTTAATATAAAATGCAGTTAATAATTTTAATAAATATTAAATATCACTAGTATTTATAAAGTTTTACATAATTATTACAATATTAATGTATTATGACATTATTATATGATACTGCCTAATGAAACTACTAATTTGCAGTTTTTATAATTTCTGTAATTACTAACTAATAATTATAATTTTATTAATTAAAGTGTAAAAACATAGATTATGTTAGCAATTAGTGGTTTAATTGTTTTGGAAACCTAAAACTCTTGGTAGCTATTCAGTATTTGAACGCTGGGAAAAAAATCATAAAAATCCGATTTAAATCAAAAAAAATCTGATTTAAATCAAAAAAATCTGATTTAAATAAAAAAAATCCGATTTTTTTTATTTTTTTACACCCTAGTTAGAAATGAACAACTGTGTTGAGAAATAAGTATATTATGCTCATATTGACTTAAATTGTTCAAGAAAACACACTGAATCCTCCCACTGAATACATTTTGTAAATAAATATATAATTTTTTTTTATCATACAACTTATACATTTTTAGGGTTTCGTTCATCTGACGAAACCCTATTCGTCTCGCTCCTCTGTCTGTCCGTCCGTCTGTCACAGAGCCCGTTCTCAGAAACTATACATGTTGGAGACTTGAAATTTTGCATACTTATAGATGAACACCACACATCATACGACAAATCATAAGATTTTGAAAAAGTTGTACATTTAACCCTTTGGGCTCCCACATGTGTATTTTAAACAATTCTTTCTAAATGAGTCCCTAATTAGGTTGCAGGTGTGAAATTTTGCGTACTTATAGATGGACACTTTAGATCAAACGACAAATCATAAATTTTCGAAAAAGTCGTACATTTAACCCTTTGGGCTCCCACATGTATATTTTAAACAGTTCTTTCTATGTGAGCCTCTAATTAGGTTGGAGGCGTGAAATTTTGCATACTTATAGCTGAACACCTCAGATCAAACGACAAATAATAAAATTTTGAAAAAGTCGTACATTTAACCCTTTGAGCTCCCACATGTGTATTTTAAACAATTCTTTCTAAGTGAGTCCCTAATTAGGTTGCAGGCGTGAAATTTTGCGTACTTATAGATGGACACCTCAGATCAAACGACAAATCATAAAATTTTGAAAAAATCGTACATTTAACACTTTGAGCTCCCATATGTGTATTTTAAACAATTTTTTATAAGTGAGCCCCTAATTAGGTTGGAGGAGGGAAATTTTGCATACTTATAGCTGAATACATCACATCAAACGACAAATCATACAATTTTGAAAAAGTACATTTAACCCTTTGGGCTCCCAGATGTGTATTTTAAACAATTCTTTCGAAGTGAACCCTAATTAGGTTGGAGGCGTGAAATTTTCCATACTTATAGCAGAGCACCTCACATCAAACGGCAAATCATAAAATTTTGAAAAAGTCTTATGTTATTTACTCCTCCGTGCTCTAACTTGTATATTTTAAATAATTTTTCTAACCTCCATCCTTTTCACCCGGGGAGCACTTTTCCAACTTTTGCCGACACCCCTTTGACCATTCTTTCATATTATGCACCACAGCCTTACATATTTTAGTTCCACTTTTTACGGCCAGGGGTGCCTACTTATCTCGGGTGCTATGGGTCCAATCCCCTCAACTAATATATCTATGGATAGTATGTAAAACGGTGTTTCGTTCGGATAGAGGTTTGTTTAGAATAGAGTGCACTCCTTGTTGCGAAATGTAGAACTAACAGATTTTTCAAAAGGATAAAGTGTTTTGAAAGGAATATTAAACGAAACCCTCTGTGCGATCTGTGATCACACTTACCCACTTGTTTATATTCAGGTGTGCCGCAAATAATTCCTCATATTTTTAGTGTGCCGTCAACCAAAAAAGGTTGAGAAACACTGGTTATACTCCCGACTCACCATGGTTTACTGAAAATCTCAACCTTAAGCCACTATCCACACAAGCAGAAAACATTGAATCCTGTGAACATGCCAGTGAAAAAGAAAACAATAATCAGGGTCCAGTGAGATTTTCAAGAATTAAAGAATAAAACTATGCAACATTTTTTATGGTGCTGTCTACTACTTATTAGATTACAGTCCTCCCAACTCACCGTGGCTTAATGAACATCTCAACCTTAAGCCATTCTAATAAATAGTCCTCCAAATCAGACTCGTCTGCAATATCTATAATTAATACATCACAATCTGGCTGTATACTTTTTGCTTCAGGTTGGGATGGCTTAACATGAAAAGTTTTTTAAAAGGACTGGGTGAAGAGTTTTTTCCTGCAGTTTTTTTCCACAGGCCCTGGTTTCAAGGGAGTTTTAGGTATGAGTGGAATTGTCTCAGGTACTGGTTTCGATGGTGTCATTGCTTCGGGCCCTGGTTTCAAGGGTGTTTTAGGTATGAGAGGAATTGTCTCGGGCACTGGTTTCGATGGTGTCGTTGCTTCGGACCCTGGTTTCAAGGGCGTTGATTTTTTGGGCACTGGCCAGGGGGGAAGCTTCCTATTTTGAAACTTTTGCTCATAATAGGTCGATTTTTTGGTCCAAAACAATTCCTTTGGAGACGTTGGAATCGCGGGTGGAGGCGTCCAAAACAAAGAAAGGTTTTGAAATGATACATGGGGGTGCGATACACTGTCTTTTATGCACGACTTGAGACACTGGTCCCTTGGAGGTTGAGGGCACATGCTTTGGCAAAGGAGACTTGTCTAGTGGCTGTGGTCCCTTGGAGATTAAGGGCACGGGCTGTGGCAAAGGAGACTTGTTTACTGGTTCCTTGGAAGTCGAGGACACGGGCTTTGGCAAAGGAGGCTTGTCTGGTGGCTGTGGTCCCTTGGAGGTCAAGGGCACAGGCTTTGGCAAAGGAGACTTGTCTACTGGTTCCTTGGAGGTCGAGGGCACAGGCTTTGGCAAAGGAGACTTGTCTACTGGTTCCTTGGAGGTCGAGGGCACAGGCTTTGGCAAAGGAGACTTGTCTACTGGTTCCTTGGAGGTCGAGGACACGGGCTTTGGCAAAAGAGATTTGTCTACTGGTTCCTTGGAGGTCGAGGACACAGTCTTTGGCAAAAGAGACTTGTCTTGTGGCTGTGGTCCCTTGGAGGTCAAGGACACAGGCTTTGACAAAAGAGACTTGTTTAGTGGCTGTGGTCCCTTGGAGGTCGAGGGCATGGGCTTTGGTAAAAGAGACTTGTCTACTGGTTCCTTGGAGGTCCAGGGCACGGCCTTTGGCAAAAGAGACTTGTCTGGTGGCTGTGGTCTTTTCAATCTGTTTGTAGGCATCGATTTCAAATGGGCTTCCCGAAACAAATTAATAGGTGCCTGTTGTGGCCATGAAGCTGATTTGGCATTCGCTTTTTGAAAAAGTTTTTTCATGCCCACTGGGTTGTTTCGAAACACACTTGGTTTGGACTGTTGGTTGGGGCACAGTCTTGGTATTTTAAAATGTTTTTCAGGTTCTAGAGCAGATCTTTTCAACGATTTTGGGCAGACTGGTCGAGGTGAAGGTACCCTGGGTAGAGAGCCTGAACGTTGTTGGGATGTTTTGAGACTTTTCCCGCTGACTGGCTGAGGCGTAGTGGTATCTGCCACAGCAAAAGGTTTCGGAGCACTCGGTTGAGCAGCATTTAAGTTCGAGAAGGTCGGCAGACTTGTAACGGGTTTCTGGTCATTTACAACATTCTGGGGCGTAGTGGTATCTGCCACAGCAAAAGGTTTCAGAACACTCGGTTGAGCAGCATTATGACCACCCTGTGTATATATATATATATATATATATATAAATCAGCATTTGAACAGAAGCCGGAATACGACTGCTGACAACAGGGCCTTCAACTCTAGGTTCATTAGGAAAACAAATGTATAAAAACCTAGAATTTTGGGTTAAAAATGTAAAATCATACAAATGACTAAGTTTTGTGTAGTAGGAAAAGAAGAGAGAGCAAAGGGGAGAATGGTACCGTAATTTCGGGTAGATAAGCCGCCCTGGCGTATACGCCGCTACGTCCGAAAATGGTAAAAAAAACCTGAAATTCCATCGTATACGCCACACCGGCGCATAAGCCGCACTTATTGAAAGTGGTGTATGTACTACTATAGACGCCATATTGAAGATTTTCGCGCATTTTTTGAAACCATTTTAAAAATTAGAATTTTAAATTTAATTCAAATAATGAAAATAAATAAATAAATAACTTTTGGTTTGTGAATTTATCCAATTGCATCGCACATTTCAGCCTTGGATCGGCAAGTAGAAATATATTTTATGGAATTCTTATAAAACGCTAGTATTACAAATAACACTATTTTTTATTCGAATCCATCAATTAAATAACACAACGTGAAATTCCGAAAATAAGTAATGATAAATAATCATTTTGACAACATGAACTATTGGCAAAAGTTGGGAGAGACGTATAAAGAGATTTTTTTTTATATCCCTTCACTACTGTAACTGTAAACATTAATGTCTATTAACAGAAATTAATTGGGACTCGATTTGATACATTCTGTAAATATTTAAAATAAAATGTTCTAAGAAAGTTTTAAAATAAACAAAAATTAAATACATGCGTTCATTATTGAAAATAAAAAATACAACATTCGCAAATGCGCACACTTAAAGAAAACAAGAGAATCTACTTTCTTTTCTATTAAAACGCCGCGAAAAAGGATTCCTTAAATGTGTCAGCGACTTCACTTTGCGTAAGTGCAGTAAAAAGAAATTATTGAGCTGCAAGCAAACAGAAAAAATAATTTAAAAGAAAAAAAAAACGAAAAGCAAAACCCGTTTTTTCTTAGCTATTAGAAAAAAAAAAAAAAAAATTCTCTATTATTAATTGTCCGATTTTGTTCAAATTTTCAGCAAGTTGCAATAACAGTAAATTAGGCTGTGTAACAAAATTTTATTAAAATATAAAAAGTTATTAGAAAATTACAGCACTCCCCAAAACCCCTAGTTTATGAAAAAGAAAAGAGCCATCTGCAGTTGTTTATTAAACTCTGTGGTGGAGTGGAAAGTTGAACGTTATCAGAATGAGATCATTATCTTTGAGTAATACGTTTCGTTATGCAGAAAGAAACCATGCATAGATTTTTTTTTTCTTTTTTAATGAAATAAAAAAGAACTTCCGGATATTTTTTTAAATGATTGTTATTTCTAATCGGTGAAACATTTTTAATATTGTTTTTCGGATTTTCACTCTATAATATTACATGATCTGTTTTAATTTTTTTTTCTGGAAAAAAACGTTTTTACTTCGTATACGCCGCACTGGCAGATAAGCCGCAAAAGGTAAAATTTAACTTTTAAACACGTATAAGCCGCGGCTTATCTACCCGAAATTACGGTAATTTTGGATGGAGTGAGGATTGTAAATGATTACTGATTGTTACTGTTACAATAAAATAATAAATGGAGCAGAAAAAGTTAGAGATATATGAAGATTTTAAACTTTGAGAGCTGGAGGGGGGAGGGGGAAGAGGGAGAAACAGAAATTTTATGGGAGGAACGTTATTAGATGATTAATTACTTATCATTACTAAAGATTTATAAATAGTACAGGAAAAAATTAACAATTAAAGAGTTTCAGACTTTAAGTTGTTTTCTAGGAAAGAAGGGGGCAAATTGAGATATGGCAATTTCGAATAAGGGGGAGGAGGATAATTTTATATACTGCTTATTTATTGTTATTGTTACAATAAAGTAACAAATAGAACAGAAAAAAAAAAAAAAAACTGAATTTTAAAGATTTTAAACTTTATGGGCTGGGTGGTGGATGAGGGGGAGAAACAGGTTTGTTTTGGGAGGATGAAAAGGGGATAAATTTGTATGATTATTTATTGCTATAATAAAGTAATAAATAGAGTTGGAAAAGTTTTTTAAAAAGCAATGAGTTTTAAAGGTTTTCAAATGGAGAAATTTAGATGAAATTTTAAAACAAGCAGAAATCCACTGAAATATAGAAGAGTTTGACTGCTGATTAAGAAATAATAGGCAAGAAAAATTAAGGATTTTTGCAGATTTTGCATAAAAATTAGGATTTTTAAGGAACAAAAACTACTTTTGAAAATTTAAGGATTTTAAAGGACTGTACAAATGTTGTCTGTAAGCCAATCCCTTTTCAAACCTAAATAGTATACTTTTGATACTATTCTTATTTTAATATAATGCCTAGTATTTTTTTTTTTTGCTTCAATTTTAAACATTTGTTTTCTTTTAATTCACAGCTGTTTTTTCTCTGCAAAGCTCTACCACAAACAGGGGCATATCAAAAGGACGAACTGAGGTATTAAACTCCAAAAACAAATTTCACCAAAAATTGTAAAAGTACTGGCACCAAGTTTCCAAAATAACTCTGCGGTTTCATGCATTTTTTCTGTTATTAGACAAAATTTCTGTCTTTTGACTTTAGAATTTCAAATACTCAGGTTTGTGAATAGTGTTGCCAGACTACACGTTTAACCTGTAATTTGCATGCTTTTGTGTCTTATTGTATTTTGCATGTTTAAACCATTCCTGTATGACAATTTCTTCTGTTTTTAGGGTTCCGTACTTAAAATGTGGAAACGGAACCATTATAAGATCACTCCAGTGTCTGTCTGTCACAGCTATTTTACTCGTAAACTATGGAATGTGGAAAGTTCAAATTGGGGGAAGTAATAAAGACTATTGACCCACATATTTACAGATCATTAAACATTCACAAATATATTTAGGAAAGATGTAGAGTAGGGTGGTTCAAAAAATTTTTTTTCGAGGTAAAGACCAAGACACCCCCTACTTTTTTTACATTTATCCTAAAATAGTAGCTGTTTACGCCTACAGGAAGATGGTGCTCAATGACCCTCCATTTTGACACTTTTTGGTAATTTTACGGTTTTAGATTGATGATAATATGTGTTTAAAATACATAATTTTTAAACAAAAGCTGATTGTTTTAAGCTTTCATAATTCCTAATAAATAATAAAAAGTTTAGTTGAATTATTTTGCAACAGTTTTTCTATCTAATGCATCTGGCAACATTGCAATACTTTTGACACAAGAAGCCGCCATTTTGTAAGCAAGAGCCCATTTTATGTAACCCATTCTGATGCTTTGATTCTAATAAAAATAATAGAAGGTTGTGATTTCCTTATAGATCAACAGGGCAGATGCAAAATGTATTTGGGTAATAAAGATAAAGAATTTATGAAAAAAACAGGAAGAATGACGAAAAGAAAAAGTTATAGGTGTTGAAACTTCATCAACAGCTGTTTATGTTTATTCGATTGCTGATTCGGAAAACTCAAGAGTCCCCTTCCCAATCAGATGTTGATGATGATGGTATTTTACCGAATATAAAGAAAAACCTTATTTACAATCCTGAAAAGAAACAAGATGTGTCTAAATACAACCGTTCACATCTCATGTTAGTGGTGGCCCCACCAGTGGCCGAGAGGTTCTGCTCTCGAAGCTGGTAGACGGGAGGTGCTGGGTTCGATCCCAATCGCGCCCGTCGGCCTAATCGTTCGGAGTTTTCTTCGAACCTTGGTTCTCCAAGCGTTAATACGTGTTAGGTTCCCTTAGAAAGACCTCCACGGAAGGCACTCCCCCCTTTAGGGCCTATATCCCATGTGTTGATAATTGGCCGACATAAATACAACCAACTCATGTTAGTGGTGCTTTAGATCGTAATAAGACATCTGATCGTGAAGATCTGCATTTGATTGTTTCAATTGTATCAGCTCTGGGGCATGATCTTTGTGCACTTCTTCTTTCAAGAAACACCATACAACGATTAAGAAAAAAAGCTAGAAAATAATATGTTGAGTCAGAAATTCGTGATTTCAAACCTGATTGTCCTCTAGTCCTCCATTGGAACGGCAAACTTTTACCTGAATGTCTTGGATTAGGAAAGGATTTTTCACTTGCCAGTTCTTGTTTCAGGAGCTGGTATTGGAAAGCTCCTTGAAAGTTCAGTAGTGGTGAAACAGCAGAAAATATAGTGAATTCTATTTTTAACCTATTTCACGAGTTGTTTGTAGAGAAAAACATTCAAGGTTTATGTTTTGACACTACGAGTGTAAACACTGGTTATGTAAAAAGAGTATGCATTTGTTTGGGGAAAAAAAATTGCCCGTGAACTATTGTGGTTAGCCTGCCGACATCATGTGATGGAATTAATCTTGGCAAAGGCTTTTAGCTTGTGCCTTGGACTATCCAGTTTCACAGAAATACCACTCTTCAATAGATTTAAGAATGTTTGGCAAGGAATTTAACAAACAAATTTTCAGGTACAAAATTGGAAAAGAAAATGCACTAGATTTTAAAGATTCAACCATTGCCTGTCTTTTATCAGTAGATAAATCTGTGGTCATTAGAGATGATTGAGTTGACACTTGCTATTTTGGGAAATCCACCATAAAAAAACCATTGGAGAACACCAGGTGCTATTCATCATGCTCGGTGGATGGCTAAACTCCTGTGTGGTTTCAAAATTCGAGATTATCCAGAAGTTTTCAATCTAACTAAGAGGGAAGATGCAGCTCCAATGATTTGTGCAGTTCAGTGCTCTTCTATATAGCAAAGCATGGATAGAATCTCCACTTGCAGCTGAAGCTCCTGTAGTTGACTTGCAATTATGGAAAGACCTGGGAAAATATGAGACTATTCATTCTGAGATTGAACTAGGAGCAAGGAAAGTCCAAGAAACTCATATGTGGTACCTTTCAGACGAATTGGTTAATCTTGCACTATTTTCAGACACAGTACCAACAAAAGAGAAAGCAAAAATTATTGGAGGAATGAATAATCCAAAATGTAAGAGGGCAATCAAATTTATTGAAAGATGATGCAGATTGCCTTGGAGATTTTGCAACAAAAAGAACTGTTGAGCTCTTTTCTCGTTTGAATATTGATGACTTTTCTGTAACTTTTACCTTAAGAATGGAAGAACAATATCAATTATAAAAATGATAGAAACTATGAAAAAAGAACTAAGAGTGGTCAACGATACTGCTAAGAGAGGTGTTCAGCTGATTCAAGAATTCAACAAACTTTTAACAAATGATGAGGATGATGCGCAGTTTCTTTTGCAAGATGTTGAAGCAAATAGGACCTTCCCTACCGACGACAACAAAAAAATCAGTTGTTAATATTGCTTAAAAAAATATATATATATAAATCTGACAATGTTAACTATTTTGTTAGCCTTTACTAATATTGTAAATATATAAACAAAGGATATTTAAGTAATTTGGTTTTTACCTCAAATTTTAGAAAATTCAATTACAAATGCCTAAATATCTCCAAAAGTCAAAAATTGACAGTCATTGAGCATAGTCTTTTATTTGGAGTAGGACATTGAAACTTTGCCAGAATAATAGTATGGGCTGATGTAAAAAAAATGAGAGGGTGTCCTGGTCTGTACGAGAAAGTTTATTTTTTTCCATAGGTTTGTGAACCACCCTAATGTAGAGGGGCTAATTAAGTTACTTGAAAAAAAAAAAATTTTTTTTGTAGATCGTGTAAAAGATTTTGTAATGCTGAACTAAAAAATACATTTCTTTTAATTTTAGGTATTATATTTTCAGAGATATCATTGAAAATATAGTGCAAAAATATGTCCACCTCCCTATCTATTTCCGAATCTACTGAAACTACAATTATGAAAACATTAGAGGGAGTAGGCGGTAATTTAAACCTTGCAGGAAAATTATAGAGATTACCCTCAGTTACATAGTTTTTGAGAAAAACGCATTTTTCCGTTACACACAAATTTCGATTTGTGGGCATTCAGCAAACGTGCTGAGGAGCGCTGGAGGTACCTATCGTAGCAGAAATATAAAAGCCTTGTTGATGATTTTTTTTTTAATTGTTGGTAACTAGTCGAGATATTAACCCTTAAAGTTACAGATGGTTTGGATATACATAATGACAGGGGTGGCATACTCTATGTACCATCACCTTTTAAAGCCTAGATTAACAACTTTTAATGATATATTTGCGTAAAGCCATGCCCAGTAGCAGTAAAAAAGCAATAAACGTCAAATTTTTAAAAATGGACTAATTTAATTAAAATTAATCACATAAATACTATAGGATTCGCGACTACTTTCCATTGAGTGAATCTCTCAATACGTGTCTTTAAAAGTTAATTAAACACCTATCTGGAAAAACGTGGCACGGACCACGGCGGCGTTGCAAATTTGCGACCTCCTTTCGAAGCGCGCTTAGCACAATGCCAAGTTTAAACTTTGAACAAGGGTTTTGTTTTAGCTACACTGTAAAAAGAAAAGTTTATTATCATGGTAAATTTAGTTTTATGAAATGCCAAATGAAGTTTAAATATGCACTACTTTTATTGTCAGTACTGCAGTAAGTTCATATAAAAAAAAAAAAAACAGATTAGGATAAGATTAAAAAAAAAAAAAGAGTTCTACAGAATAGCAATATTTGATATCATTTAGGTTTCATATCTCTTTGAACTTTTATGGGATACCCATTCATACTTCTATTACATATATAACATTATGAACATTTTGCTAATTTTGGACACCCTTCCCCCTTACGATATCATACGTTATCATTCTTTAAATCCCTTAAAAAATTACTTTATTTCGAGATTCTTTTTCTTCTTTTTTATATGTATACATATGATAATACATTTATTAGTTGCATACTTTACGGATTCAGGAAGTCAATAAAATATCAATAAATGAAATAAATTTATATCAGATAACATCTAAAAGAGTTAGTTACCATTTAAAAGTATTTAATAATAGCATATTGTTACATAATGTATTCAAAAGTAAATTGTCACATAATATATTCAAAAGTAACATTGTCACATAATGCATTCAAAAGTAATATTGTCTTCTTGGCAGGGAGGTTAAAAGCAGAACTTATCAATACAAGGCTGCCACAAGCGACTAATTTATTAATTCTACCTCAGACCACTTTCTCAAAACAAAAATCATTGACATACTGTTCGAGAATATTTGCAAGAGAAATATACTAGTCCCATGTGATAGCACTGTCAATAAAACAGTGGGCAACATTCTTTGTCTTTCTTTACTGGTAAACACAAGTATAATTTCCTAGATATTATGTTCCTGATTTCTCTAACAACGAATTATATGCGCATACGGCAGAAGAACAGGAAGGCCAAACATTAGCGTACTCCAAATTTTGGAATGAAATGATTTTATAAATAGTTAATGGCTTTAATAATAGCTTTGTATTCTCATAAAAATATATAAAAAAAATAAAGTTAACCACTATTTGGATGTAAAGAAAAAGTTTCTGAAATAAGAAAAGTTAGGTTGGATAAAAAATTATAACGGTATCAAAAAGCAAACCCCCCCTCCCTCCCCCCCAGAGATATCTTTTGAAAACAAGTGCCAGCCCCGCCCCCTTTCTCCCCTAAAGTGATAACGTTATATATATGCACAACCACTTTTCTAGTATATATAGCTATAGTGTATACCCAATCCTACATTGTATAGTTTTTTACGAAATCTTATTATTCTTTTAACAACGATTTTTTTAATAATACACAGAGTTTCCCCTTGATTTAAAAAAGGGCAGGGTGCTACCAGTGAGAAAAGGGCACTTTTTTATTCTTAAGGGCATGTTTTTGATTCTTAACACCACTTTTTTGATTTTTAAAGTCACTTTTAATATTTAAAACTTAGATATCTCTTTTCAAAACAACATTGAGTCAGATTTTACTATGTAAGTAAATTTTTTAATGCAAAAAAGAAAAAAAGGCACTTTTTTAATGGAGAGGCAAGAAGGATGTTAATTCTTTGGATAAGGGGCAAGAAGCAAGGGCGGTGCCAGAGGGGGGTCTGGGGGGGGGGCATACCTGCCCCACCCCCCTCCCCATCGGGGTCAAAATTCAATGTCGTTGGGGAAAATATTTTGACTTGAATTTCGGCCCGGTCGTGTTGGAGCTCATTTTTTTTCTTTGTAAGTCGGATTGACTAAACAAATTCTTCCGGGTATGAATCGCTTTCCAGATTGAATTGTGATTCTTGCAGGTTGGATTCAGGTGAACCCAATTTTTCAAAAAGAAAAAAAATCCAAATTCCTTCAGATAAAAATCTACATATTTGATACATGGATGACTCTTTACATGTTTATTTTGCAATATAAAAGGTCAAATTTATACTGAAGTTATGATTATATGCTATTTTTTTTATAAATAACATTACATTGTGGATCAATTTTCACTCATTGTGGATTTACAGTCGGCTTAGTTTGAAGTTTGAAGTATTTCTGGTTCATTTTTAAGAATACAGAGGGAGAAAATTATTTTGTCGGGGTCGAGTTGGAGGGTAAATAGAGTGCTGCATCCGGTCGGGCAAATTGCACCTGACCCGACTAGTGGTCTGGACCGGATCGGGTTGGACCTGATCTTTTGCCGTGGCGGGTCGGATTCGAGTCGGGTTAACTTTAGTTGTTTCAGGTTCGGGTTGGGTGATGACACTTACAGTTCTTGATTCGAGATGAATCATCTGTCAAAAGAATTTACAAAATTTATTTTAAGAAGAAAAACATATATTTGAATATTAACGAACATATGTATATTGAATTTTTCACTTAAAAGTTAAAACTGATACTAGAAGTATAATTGTAGACTACTTTTTACATAGTTGCATTACAATATGGATATATATATACACAGGTATTTTTTTCTTTTCATCGTTTAGGATTGGGGTTTGATTGAGGTTTGAGTATTTCGGGTTCAGGTCGAAATGTGGAGGATGAAAATTTTTGTCTGGCTCAGATCGCGTTTCGGGTAGAGTCCTACATCGTGTTGGGCAAACTAAATCCAACCCGACTGGCGGTTTGAATCGGATCCGGCTAGACTGAATTTGTTTTCAGAGAGGTTCGGAATGACTTCTATCTTTCGAGTTGGATTCAATTTAATTTTTTCCTGGCGGATGGGTTCGATTCTACCCGATTTCTCAATATATTTTAAAATGAAAAACTATATTATTTGAGTATCAACGAGTACATATACATATATATGTTGTTTTTTCTACATAAACAATATAATTGATGCTAGAGATATACTTGTAGACTACTTTTCCATTATTCCATTACAATATGGATATATTTTTTTCATTTTGTTTTGGTATTGGGTTCAGGTTGAATCCTGTCGTTTTGAGTCGATGTTTGCCGGGATCGGGTCACTTTTTTTTTTTTTTTTGACTGGTTTAGGTTGAATGGATATAGAATTTCCGGGTTCGGGTCGGGTATAACCCAAACTGCGCAGGACTCTGCAGTAACAATTCGTGAATTGATCCTTAAAATAATCCGTGGATTGAACATTTTTTTCCCTTGATTATATTTCATTTAAACATGAAAAATTGCGCTTTGATTTGCCCATTTCCCCTCAAAATACAGAAAACAAGTAACTACCTGAAATACTCACACATACAGCAACATAATCGTCAATTTACGTTTTTTTAACTAGTATTTTTACGTTTTAGAAACAGAATTTATAAATCCTTTTTATCTAAAAATAAGTAAAAATCATGAACCTAAGCACAAGATTTTCTAAAATTTTTCGGTCAAAAGACAAAAATTTCTTAAAATAAGAGGAAAAGCTCTTCAAATCACCGGGATATTCCGGCATTCTCGGGCCTGAAAATTTCGGCCCATGCAAAAAATCTTAGAGTCCTGCATCGGGTCGGATTATCCAATTTTATCCATACCTGATTCGGCCACCGGTTCGGGTCGGGTTGGCAATATATTTTTGTTGCGGGTTGGGTTCGAGTTGGGATGACTTACTTTTTCCCAACGGGTCGTGTTGACTTTCATTGTTTCGTGTTCGGGTTGGGCCTTAACTTTTGCAGGTCGGGTTCTGGTTGACCAGATGATTCAAAAGAATGTCCAAAATATTTTTCAGGTTAAAAATTTATATACAGTAAGACCTCCTAAATGTGCACTCCCGAAAAACAGACATCTCTATTTAGTGAACACTTTTTCAATTCCTAACACTTTAATATTTGTACGCTTATACCTCTTTGAATAGTGGATACCTCCTAATCTACAAACATGTAACGTGTAGGTGTGCATAAACTATCACAAATATGATGCATATGTTATTGTAGGTCTGAAAAGCGAAAAATTGATAATATTTTCCAAATTTCGAAAGAAGAAAAAATGGTTCTTAAAGAAATGATAATCTATTATGACACTTCTTACCATTTTATTTCTCATGTTTTAAAATGAATGTATTCTCATTCATATTCAAATTTGTATTTCTTTTCATCTGATACGTACTTGGGGTCAAACTTGTTTGGGAAGATCCCAGCAAACCGAAATGATAAAAGCTTATGAACTTTATAAATTATTGTAGTGTGAACTTAATGTTACCAAGTGTTCAGATTTACGCGGAATGTCCCGAATTTTCAGGGATTCCGGGATTCGTCTCGCGGAACAACTACGCCAGATGTTAAATGTTCCGCTTTTTCACCATGCCCAAATTACATCAAATTTTTATGAGTTTACCCAGGGCTGAAACTAAGGGGGGAACAGAGGGGGCATGTGTCCCGGGCACCAGACCGAAGGGGCGCCAAATGAAGGATTATACCTTTGGAATGGATAATTTTCTTTTGATGGGCTGATGGCTTCTATTATCAGTGGCGCCAACTTATATGGGCCCATGGGGCGCGAGCCCACCCAATAATTTTATCCCTCTGCCCACCCAATTTCAATTGATTTAATTCCTATTTTTTTTAATTATTATTTTATCGCTGAAATAAAATTTGGTTTTTATTAACGTTCTCAAAGTAGTTTTGTTTGAAAAATAGTACGGGCATAAATTAGACTTACAGGAGCACTGAAAACCCCTTCAGAATATGTATAGTAGTTAAATTTCTCAGGAAAACGAATTTTATATTTTATAATTTTAAAAATATTAATTTAATAATTTATATTTTGCCGGATGTTTTGATGTCTTGAACTGATAAAGCCTTGGTGACTAAAATGTATGCTTTTCTTGATATTTAGTTTTTTGCACTTTCAATAGTTAGAGATTCCAATGTTATTTAAAATAAATATTAATGTTAAAAAATGTTATGTTAATAAATATTAATGTTAATGTTATTATTAATAAGGAAGAACGTATAAGAATATCATTTTATAAAATTATTTATAAAATTATAATTAAATTGTAATAATTTAAAAATTTAAAAATTTGCTTAGAAAAAAAAAATTGAATTATTATCTTTACTCATTCTCCCCCCCCCCCCCCTTCTCTATCCACACACATACACAGCAAGGGAAAAAAAATTACATGTGTTATTTTACTCATAAATTTTTGAGCCCAACCAATACTTTTGAAAAGTTGGCGCTGCTGTCTATTATTATGAAACAGCCATTATAAATGAAGTGTTAGGTGAAGATGAAAGAGTAGTCGTAAAAAAATAGAACCCTGATTTTCTGGTCAGAATGGAAATTTTTTTTTTGTCAAAAAAAAAAATTATGGCCATTTTTTTTCTTCCCATTCTGACCAGAAAATCAGAGTCATTTTTTTTCTTTCCATTCTGACCAGAAAATTAGAGTTCTAACTTTTTACGGCTGCTCTCTCATCTTCACCTAACACTTCGTTTATAATGGCTGGTTCATAATAATAGAAGCCATCAGTCCATCAGAAGGAAATAACTCGGTGAAAGTGGAAACTCGATTAAGCAGGACTCGGTTAAGCGGGATTCGGATAATCGGGACTCTACTGTATATTTTATATCAAAAATGACCTTTAGAATATTTTTGCTGGTGTTCAGAGGGGAGTCATAACCCCCGTGACCTCCCCCTTGGATCCGCCATTGTAGATTACGTAGTTCAGTATTACATATTTTAAGATTACATATTTTAAATTTAAAAATTAGTTGGCTATTAGAAAATTAGTAAAATTCTCTTTGTAAATATACTTTGTGGAAGAGGGGGGGTGCCAAAATCCATACTTGACCCGTGTGCAAAAAAGGCTAGTTTCTGCCCTGATACTCTAAATTTAAATTTTATTCTTTAGTCTGAGACGAGAGAATTCAATCACAAGTCAGCCACAATCGTCACAACGGCCAGATGTTACCGAATACCTTATATATTGTCTTAGAACTCATGTACTCTTCTGTTTAATGTTTATTCGATTGACCGCAATCTTTAGGCGTCTATACGAAATAAGATTCAGGAAGAGATAAGACATGGTAAAATACATCTGCTCACTTTAACCTTTATTAAAAAGTGTTTGGCGAGTATTTTTATAAAGTGAATGGGTAAACAAAGAGTTTTTTTTATGTTATTGTTTAAATTAACATAGTATCAAGCTGAACTATTGTTTGCCCGGCCCATTATAAAAGCTAAACACTTGCACATTTCCTGTTACAAGCATACCATGCCGGCCCGATCTGTCTGCTTTTTTCGCATTTTTGGACTAGGGGGATATGATTAATTTCTTCAGAAGTTGCCGGGATTTGATTAATTTCTCTAGAAATTAATCAAATACTCCGCCTTTTATTTAAAAAACGCAAGCAAAAAAGAAAGAAGAAACAAACAAAGATATGCTGTTTTATCGTCCATTTTCTCTACTAATAAAGGAGGAACGTTACCGGGACATTACTCGTGAGAAAAAAATTATCATCCTATACGGCCCCGAAAGAATAAAATACAGTCCCGGTCTGGCCCGAATCTACAGAAAAAATTCAAGACCCAGACCTGTCCCTGGAAGAATGAAATTCCTACCAGGCCCAACATTTAAAAAAATAAAATTTAGTCTCAGCCTGATCCGAGTCTTGAGATAAAAATTAAGCCCTGACCGAGCTTAATGAACGAAAATTTTACCGAACTCGGGCTTCGAGACAGGTCCGGGCTTGTGGACACTTTTTTAATATATATTACGAAATCGGCCTAGAGTCCTGCATCAGGTTGGGTTACCCACTTTTACTCGCATCCGACCCGACCCGACACCGGGTTGGAGCTATATTTTTTTTGTTGTGGGTCGAGGTCGGGTTGACTTCTACTTTTTTGCTGCGGGTCGGTTTCGGGTTGGGTTTTAATTCTTGCGGGTCCGGTTCGGGTTGATCCAATTTTTCAAAATAATCTCCAAAATATTTTTTCAGGTTAAAAATCTATATACAATAAGATTTCCAAAATGTACACTACCGAAAAAGCGGACACGTGTATTTAGTGAAAAGTTTTTCAATTCCTAACACTTATATATTCGTACGCTTATACTTTTGAACAGTGGTCACCTCCCAATATACATACATGTAACATGTGTATGTGTGCAAAAATTATCACAAATACGGTACATATATATTTCTGTTTATCAGAAAAGAAATGTTGGTAATATTTTTCATATTTCAAAGCACGAAAAAAAAAAAAAATGGTTCTTAAAGAGAGAATAATCTATGACCACATTTCTTATATACATTTTATATCTGATGCAGTAAATTGAATGTATATTCATCCATATTCATATAGATATTTATTTTCATTTAAAACACAGTTCTGCTCAAATGTTTTTTTGAAAATCCTAAAAACCCAATTTGCAAAAAGCATAAATATGACCAGCAAGAAATATTCTAGGGTGAACTCGACCAGCAGAAAGAAAGCTGGAGTCATCCCGCCCTGAAAAAAGAAAATTAAGTACAGCCCGACCCCAACCCGATGCACTACTCCATCTAACAAGGTGTCTGCTATTCATTTTACTATATTTGAATATTAAAGAATACAGATTTGTCCATTTTTCTATGGAAAACATAAAATTGGTATTAGAGATGTAATTATAGATTACTTTTCACATTTGCATTAAACCTTTATTTACTTTTCTTTCATTTCGGATTCTGTTGGGGTTGCGGGTTAAAGTATTTCGGGTTCGGACTGGATGCAGATTGAAATATGTCGGGTTCGGGTCGGGTTGCGGGTTGATTTCAAATGTAATTTTCGGATTCGGGTCGGGAGCGCAGGGGCTAATTCGGCCCCCCTGTTGGGGATACCATGCCCCCCCCATGCCATTTGTTGTACGGAACCCTCTGAATGCAAGTAATACTCACACTTGACCGTTTATTTTATTATTATATCACTTATTTTAAATAATAATTCATTATATATACTTATCTTAAATAGATGATGATATGAATTAAGACTGTTTTCAGTTTACTGCCATGCTGTTACATAAACTTAATATTATTGTAAGCTAAAGTATCTCTTTCTAAAAAATTTAATTTAATACATTTTTATCTTAAGTTTTTATGTTTATTTTTTATTATATTGATTTGAATTAAAATACAACCACTGCTTTTTGTAGGGATTCCATTGCTAAAATGTTCATGAACATTAATAATTTTTAGGATATTTAAATTTGTTTCTGTTCTACAATTAATAAAAACCATGATGATAAAATAAGACAATACAAAAATTTTGGGTAAACAATTACAAATATAAAAAAAAAAGGTTTTTTACAGAAAATTCCTCAAAAAAGACATCAATGGCACATTTAGTAGAGTGTAAAATAAATGGTAGTTTGATAAAACTAAAACCAGGTAGTGTAAATAAAAAATTCCCCTTTCTCTTAATAGATAACTTGGTAACCTTATTCATGAAGTTTCTATGATTTGAGAAAAAATAGACATATGTAAAAAATCATCAGAAAAGTGCTTGTAGCAGAGTTGCCAGAACATCCATGTGATTTGACAGAAATGTAACTTACAAGGGAACCACTTTTGGTGTTGCTCGCACCTAGCATCGAGACCTGGTGCGTTTTGTAGCCCTGTACATAAAAGTTAGAGAAACGAAAAAATTTCTCTGTTAAAATAATATTTTATATACTTTTTTTATGCTTTTAATTTTTTATTATTACATATTTATTTGTTTATTTCACGCCAAAAGTGAGTTAAGTCGCCAAATATGGGGCTACAATTTTTCCGCCCGCTTTATCCAAAGAGAAAATGTACAGAACATATTACTGGAATTATATCAGATTGCGATTTTTTTTTTTTTTTAAATGATAGCATAAGAAATAAATATTAGATTTTTACAGTAAAAGCTCAACTAACCGGCATGCTCGGGAAATGCCGTCTGGATACTTGAAAAGTCCGGATAGTTGAGCGCTACAAAATTTGACATGAAAGAAGGGTGGGGGTCGTTTTTACATCGGGTAGCATCGACGTAAAAATGAAACAGGAAAATGATTTTTAGGCTATTTTCCTGCCAGTAGGAAGTCGATCAAATAACTCTTATTATTGTTACTAAATTTGCATTTGATAAAGTTATTCTTTCCGAATAAAAAATAAAAGTAAACAAATTTCTATATTTATTTATCAATCTTTTATAAAGTTGTATTATTTATAATTTGACATCTCCCCTTTCCGGAAAAAGCACATGGAAGCTTGGAAAATTAACTTTGGTATGATTCACTTGTGTTACCTTAACTAACCTCACGGCAGAGTTGTAAAAAACCCAGCCCGGGGGGGTTTTATTAAAAAACCCAGGTTAAATGGGCAATTTTCCCCGGGTAAATTAAATTGCCAAAATGTGGACGATTCCACCTTCCTTACAAATAATAATCTTCAGAGTTGCCACTGTATAGGGAAAACTAGAAAATCTGAGGGAATTTAAAAATGAGTATTAAAAACAAGAAATTTTACTAAACTTTGGTACTTTGCAAAATTTATCCGTTGAAATTTTGAAAATTCTCAGAGGAATTACTCTGGGAAAATTTAATATTTTGCTCAGTAAAGCACAAGAAATTTGATTGCCGAAATAAGTGGCAATCCTGATCTCAAATACAATCTTTGTGAACACTTCATAGTCTAATAGATGGGAAAGACTTCATAGTCTTAATAATGATCTCACCATTTTTCTCTGTTCTTAAAATACATATATAGATATGATCACTTTAATTTAAATAACAAACAAAGGTACTTCTTAGTTATCCCATTGACCACTTTCGCCAAATTTAACTCATTGACATAATTTTTATTTTAAATAACAAAAGATCAAATAAATTAGTAAAACATTAATAAAAATACAAATAAAACGTTGAATTAATGGTTTTATTGGCATTTAATCTTACAATTAATTAATTAATGGCAACCATTATTGGCATTTAATCTTACAATTTGGGGACAGTAATTTGGTCAACGGGATAACTAAGAAGTACCCAAACAAATTTTAAATTGCAAAGCTATCAATTGTGTGTTTTCCAATTGTTTCCAATCTAAAAGTGCAAGTAAATTAATACAAATATATTTTCCAAGATTCAAAGAAGTGAATAAATAAAACAAAATAACCATAAACTGTTAACAATTACATCATCTGTTCTTTTCCAGAAATATATTTTAAAAAACCCGGGTTTTTTACCTGGGCTTTTTATAAAAAACCCAGCCCGGGCGGGCAGCTGGGCGGGTACCCGGGCAGCTACCCACTACAACCCTGCCTCACGGTAATAATGAATCTTTTCTGCATAGCTAAAAACGTTATCAGATGCAAACTGATAACGCCCGACTTCTCCGATCACAATAAAAGCAAAATACACTCATTAGCTTTTTTTGTTGTTCTTGTTGGAGTGGCTCAGATAGTGGAGTCTTTTTTTGGGGGGGGAGGGGGGGGGATTTCTAAATTTCTGAAAACTCATTGTATGTTAATAAAAATTAGGTAAACGGCCTAATTTATTATTATTTGAATTCGGTGAAAATTTGAACACAATCGGGCAATTAGCAACGGAGAAAGCAATTTTTTTTATATAATAAGTAAGGGAGAAAAAAGAGTACCGTTTCGTTCTTTCTTTTTATCTAGAATAATATTATTATAATTTCTGTTTACTGTTTAGGTTGATGAAAAATATTTTTCCTGGCTAATTCAACAATGCAAAACTTTGATGCAATCTCCCGTGTGAGGAGAAAAAGTTTGAACTGATAAAAATCCAACAATAAAACAAAGCAAAAAGAAAGAAACTTACCCTGCAGCGTCTTTTCTTTTTTTAATTTCCAGTTAAGTGTAGTTGATCCAAACACATCCAATAAAAAAATATTCTTGAATAAATATATTTAAAATACAATATGGTATAAAGATCTTTGTTACATAATTCTTTTAAAATAATAATTTCTTGTTCTTTAGTAAATAAAGCAATAAAAAAAAAATAGTTTGGGATATATGATAATTTCTCAGCATTTACTGTGTGTTTAATTGCGTTTCTTTCGATGTGCCAGGAATACTACGAAATGCATGTACGATGTCCGTCTGTTTGTAAGAAGGGGTTTTTTTTCATGAAGCTTTCTTTTATGAGATGCAGTTCTAAAACTTCTTGAGCCGAATACTGCGAATTTTTTTACAAAAGTTTAAAAAAGTAGATAAACTTTTCTCAGTTTCACTCCACGAAATTTTCTCCTCGATTTCATTTTTGGGATTCAGAGGAAATATCATTTGTTTCTTCCTCTTGAGCTGTCATTTTTTTAATTAACTGCTCTTCTGTTAAAGTTTCGGTGACAGGAATATTTTTATCTATAGCTATCCAATTTTCGATTTCTGGCATTTCCAGTTGCGATAGAGATAAGTTGGTATTAGGCCCATTTTTTAATGTTTCCATAATTTCATGCAATTCGTTCCTTTTCTTAAGTTTAAATCCCACACATTCTTCATCTGATGAATCAGAACAAAAGTTTACTGTAAATAATAATTTTCTCCATCCCCTTCGAAGAGTTTTCGTTTTTAAGGCATTCCATGCACTGGCAAGATCATAAATGGCATCTTTTATTGTGAAAGCTGATTGAAATTCTGCCACCGTTGTCTGTGCATTTACGAGCTTACGCATGAAATGTTTTCGATAAATCATTTTTACATTCTGTATGATCCCATGATCCATAGGTTGTATCAGAGAAGTTACATTGGGGGGGGGGGGAGAAACATCACTGAAATATTGCCAATATTTCAATTCTTCCACGCTGGGATGCGCTCGGCAGTTGTTAATTAGAAGTATTATTTTATTTTCTTCCAGTTTTTTTCCCTTAGCTTCAAGCTCGCTAATTACAGATGGCATAAAAACTTTTTTAAACCAGTAGGTAAAAATATCTTTATCCATTCAAGCCCTTTTTTGATTGGTGTAAACTACAGGGAGATGTTTAATTCCTGTAAGTGCTCTTGGATTCTTCGACTTTCCTATTACTAACAGTTTTAATTTATGGGAGCCAGTTGCATTAGCACAAGTCAGAATCGTTAGTCTGTCTTTGTTTTTCTTAAAACCACCTGCTGACGTTTCATTAGGACCAGCTAATGTTGAGGTCAGAAGGCAACGGAAATAGATTCCGGTTTCATCAGCATTATAGATGTGGTTTAGATCAATATTATTTTTTTTAATAAAATCTTCAAAAAAAGTAGAATATTCCTCTGCACTTTCGTTATCTGCTGATTTGCGTTCCCCAGATATGTCTATTTTTCTAATTCCATGGCGTTTCTTGAAGCAAGAAAGCCACCCATCTGAAAATTTTCATTCTGTCGCAATATTTAATTTTTCTGAGAAATCTCTCTTTTTCAATGAGCATAGGTCCTGAAATAAGAACTCCTTCTTCTCGTTTTAATAAAAAACACTGATATAAACTTTTATCCAGTTTTTCATGCTGCGTTTTTTGAAGAGTTTTCTTTTTCATCCATTGCTCTGCTTGTCTCTGCAGAGGAACCAAATGCCATAAACTTTTCTTTCTGCAATTTAATATCTTAAATTGTTGAGGATACAATGTTGAACATATGCACCAAATCGTGTTTATTTCCCCCTCTTTCTAAACGTCTAATAATGTCTAGCTTCTGAGTTATGGTAAAACAACTTGTTTCCTTTTATTAGGATTTGATTGATCTGCCATTTTTTAATCTGACAAAAAATATGAAAAAACACGATTAATAAAGGCTGAGAGCAATTTACTAGGCTAGCTGATTAAGCACAAGCAAATGGCAGTAAAAATGTGCCAAAACGGAAAAAAAAAAGCATCAGCGTGATTTAAGTCAACTTCTGATTGGTCAAGCTGAATGTGTAGACCCAAATGGGCAGGACAGATGGAAAGTTCTAGTAACTCCAGGAGGGGCAGAGCTACAGTGCATCTGGGGGGGGGGGGGGGGGGAGGAAATACGATATCTGAAATGACCATATCCCCATCCCAATTCTTAGGAAACAGTTTTCCTCCATGCTCCTGGCTTCCTCACTTGGTAGTTGAGTTTTCAGAAAAAATGTAGCTTTCCACTTTTTAGCACGTCCCCTCCTCTCCCTATCTAGTTTCACCAAGAGCAGAAAAGAAAGATCAAGCCTCTCTTCTTGTCTTCATTTTCCACCCCCTCCTTCTCTCTTTCACAAGGAAAAACAGCCGGCGTGGCAGACTATGACGCAGCATGAAGTTATTCTGTGCTAACGATCTGTAGACAGTTCTTTATGCTATATTTTTATTTTATAACATTCACTGTTATGAACATACACATAGATCTGTTTTACGCCGAATTAGTCGCTGAGATAATTTAAGAATGCTAACAGTAAACTTCCTAAAATAGTAGTAAAAATTTTTCAGCTGTTTATGGAAAAAAAAAAAAACGATCTCTCTGAATTTTTCCGGATAGTTGAGCTTTCCGATTACTTGAATGCCGGATAACAGAGCTTTTACTGTACTTTTTTTTTCTATGCAGACGATAAATATATAAGTAATAAATATAATTCTATAAAAGCTTCGAAGATCATTGAAAATTATTTTTAGTGAAATACAAAACAAGCAAACTAATTTCTTTTGAAATCAAATGAAATAAAGTTTCGAATATTTAAAATGAAATGTTGCTGTATTAAATGGTCCTTCGGTAAAAGTAATCATAAAGTAAATTAATATTTTTACACAATTTAGAAAAATTACTGTGGCGAAATAGGTGGGACATTGCAGTTTCTAGCTATTACAAATTCAGCTATGACATTTGGCTAGGGTTGCCGGAAAGCTCTACTTTTGAAAATAAACGCCAACTGTTTCCCCGCCAAAAATATGAATATAAAGTTGCAATTTTTCAAAATGAAACTCGTGGGTTTTTGAAGGAATTTTCAAACTTTTTTCGATATTTTATACTTATTATTAACTAATTTTTATTTTCAAATGCTTTTCTTTAAAAAAATTCAATGCTAATAGTCCGATAAGTGGTCTCGAAAATTGCATTTTCAGAAAGTTATGCTGCTGTATAATCAAGAAATATTATTTTAACAGAAAAATTTTATCGATTCTCAAACTTCATAATATAGGGCTTTAAATTGCACCAGGTCTCATTGCTAGGTGCGAGCAACACCAAAAGTGGTTCCCTTGTTAGATTAGAGGATTTTAGGTAATTTTAATATTAGACTGGAGAAATTTCAGTATTTTAAGGGCAAAAAGACAAATAACAACACAATTTTTTTGAAGAGAATATATAATCAATGGAAAAATACATGCCATTTCACAGATTATTATTATTATTTTAGAATGCACAGTCCCCTATGAAAAACAGCTAATTCAGTGTTTTTTACCATGCATGGGTACAATTTACCACCATGTCAAGTCCGCACCAGCCACCCCCAAGAAATAAAATCCTGGATCAAGGGTGATTGTGATTCTGCCTAGAAGGTCATGAACTTACAGAAAAGGAAGAAAAAAAAAGGGGGGGGGGTGTATGATTAAAATTGTTAAGGTTAACTTTGATTGCAACCAATAAAATACAGTAAAAGTAAACATTAAAAATACAGTCAATATGCTAAAACAACTTTCTCAATATCTGTAATAAAGTAAAACCTCTAAACAACAGACATGTTATGGACTGTGAAATTTGTTAAAAATTCAGAATTTTCAATATGTTTCATGTACCGGAATTTTCTCATTATAGTCATTGAAAAATTACTTAAAATATTCTTGAAATCAAGATACACATTTGGGGAATGTTTATATAATCAGAAGAAATACAAACCAGCACCTCTACTAGATACTTCGCTGATCAGAGAAAATTCTAAAACAAGCAAATCTGTAATAAAAAATGAAATAATAATAATAAAAAAGGGATAACAAGAAAATTAAATGTAAATTAGCGTAATAAGACAATGAAACAAAAGATATCAAGATTATATTAAGGATTTCATAAAAGAATACATTTTAAATGTATGCAATACTCTGTATATAAATAAATAAATGTATGTATACTGGTGGATCCAAAAACCACAGAAAAAAATAAATATTCTATATTTTTAAAAGTATAGACAATAGAATGATGTGATTTACACATAAATGCAGGGGAAAGTGTGGGATTTATGAAAAGAATAAAAAATACTGCTAGAATAGCTGCATTTTCCACAAACAATTACACTGTAGTGGTCCCAAAGCTGCTGCATGTTGCTATTTAAACTATCATATGACAGGAGTTACAGCAAAATTCATTTTCGATGCACTGCAGAATATTTTGTCATGTCTACCATCTATTTTTATTAATGGCATTCTTCAAATGGAACATTTGTAATCTTAGTTGCATGGCAAACTGTGCTGCGCCACCATGCAAATAGAATTATTCTGTTTAAAAAATCCTGTTTTTCTGTACATTTCTGTGAAAATGTATAGAATCATGTGCAAATGCATAAAATCATGCTACTGCCAGTACTTTTGAATTACTGAACTTTTATTTCTTTTGTAACATTTGAATCACCTAGTAAATAACAATTACATATTAAATATACTGCTACTATTAATATATATTGTAGAGTTTAAAAAGAAAGACAATGAAGGGTATGGGACAAGATATTAATGGTAGTGTATTGATCAGAGATGTTTAAATTTTGATTTTGAGACAGAAAAAAATGCAGTCAAACCTCGTTATAGCAAACCCGGTATATAATGAACTCTCGGATATAACGAACGAAAATTTTGGTCCCGCCGTTTTCCTGTTGTATTTCTTGCTAATTTATCCTTTTATAGCAAACTTCCGAAATCTTAATAATCTGTTATAACGAACATTTTTCCCAGACGACCTTGATTTTTTTTTTTTTTTTTTAGTTTTCCGTGAAGTTGCGAAAAAAGGATTTTGACTCCAATTTCATAAGAAAATGTATGCCAGCTAATGAAACATGGTGCAAATCAGTGATAAGTTTTTTTATTAAAGGATAGAAACAACTGCATTCTTTCTGCGTTATGATAGCTACTCTGCAGGTGTGATCCGCCAACCCATCAGTCATTTCACCTTATTCCTGATCACAGCTGTGTGCAAGACTGGAGACGAAAAATCTAGGCGGATTGTTACGGATTCTACAATTAGAAAATATTTTCGATATGCCGAAGGCATAGCAAAGAATAGTGGAGATGCAATGACAGTTGAAGAAGCAAAGAATGTTGAAGAAGAAGATGATGAAAATTTGCCTATCGCGATGTGGATAAAAAATCACAAAAGTTTCAACATTCTCAGTTTGTGAGATGCAATTGTTCGAAACATGCATACCTGCCAACATGTCAATTTTGAAATCCTTACAATTTTTATGACGTATTCTTGGGTGCTTAAAAATGCATAACATATGCACATGCAATGAAAAAAGTAATACTTTTCTATGTAAGTAATAACAAGTAGTAAGAAAAGTAATAACATTTTCTATGCTATATTCATGTATAGTCTTTTTTTTTTTCCAAAATAAAAACGTGAGATATCAAAAGAAAATTTTTTGCATGGGAAATTCTAAAAAAAAAAAAATTCTGAAATTCACAGCAAATTTTCTGAAAGGTTACAGAGCCAAAGGATTGGGGAGGAAAGGGGGGAGTGGATTCCATTCCGGTCTAATTATGAGTTTTTTCGATGCCCTTTGATGAAATTTGCGCTTTTTCCATGATCCTGTGAAAAACTCACGTTTTTTTCACGATCCTTTGACGAAATTACTGTTTTTTTTTGGCGATCTTTTGACGAAGTTTGCGTTTTTTTCGTGATCTTTTGACGAAATTCGCCGTTTTTTCGCGATCTTTTGACGAAATTTGTGTTATTTTCGTGATCTTTTAACGAAATTTGCGTTTTTTCGTGATTTTTTGACGAAATTTGCGTTTTTTTGCGATCTTTTGACGAAACTTGCGTTTTTTCCGCGATCTTTTGATAAAATTAGCGTTTTTTCGCAATTTTTTGATAAAAGCGTTTTTTCTGCTATCTTTGACGAAATAAACATTTTTCTCTCGATCTTTTGACGAAATTCGCGTTTTTTTACGAGATCTTTGACGAAATTCACGTTATTTCCCGCGATCTTTGACGAAATTAGCTTTGTTTCAAAGATTTTTGATCGAAATTAGCGTTTTTATGCGTTTTCTGACAAAATTCGCGTTCTTTTCACGATCCCTTGACGAAATTAGTGTTCTTTCCCCGCAATCTTTGATGAAATTCGCGTTCTTTTTACAATTCTTTGCCGAAATTAGTGTTTCTCCTGCGATTTTTGACAAAATTCGCGTTCTTTTCACGATCTTTCGACAAAAATAGTGTTTTTCTGTGCGATTTTTAACGAAATACGTGTTTTTTTCGCGATTCTTTGACAAAATTTGCTTTTTTTTTCAAATATCTTTGCTAAAATTCTTTTTTCCCCGCGATCTTTGACGATATTCGTGCTTTTTCTTGCGAACTTTGATGAAATTCGCGTTCATTTCCCGATCCTTTGAACAAATTCGCGTTTTATCCCCACGATTTTTGACGAAATTCGCGTACTTTTCACAATCCCTTGTCGAAATTAGTGTTTTTTCCCGCGATCTTTGACGAAATTAGCGGGTTTTTTTTCGAAAATTAGGGCTTTTTTCAAGATTCTTTGAGAAAATTGGCGTTTTTTCGCGATCCTTTGACAAAAGTAGTGTTTTTGAATGGATCTTTGATGAAATTCGCATTTTTCAGCGATTGTTTTTCCCGCGCGCAAAACCGTACAATCGTACTGTTCATCCGTACAACCGTACAATTAGAACAAAATCCGTACATTGTACGGCCAATTCGTACAAGTTGGCAGCTATGAACATGTGATGATGAAATCATTACATGTGAAGATCCGACTGATGAAGAGATTGTGGAAGAAATTAAAATGAATCATTCTGAAATCGATGATTCTGTATCTGATGTTGATGAAGAGGAGCACATAAATGACGAAATCTGCACAATCTCAGATGCTACAGCAGCGATGCGTGTAATTAATAAGTTTTTGTCTACACAAACAGTGGAAGAAATGGTGTTGGAGTCATTTGATGTACTAGACAAAGAAATCCATAGCATGTTTTAGAAATCGTCATCACGTCAGCAGAAAATTACCGATTATTTCTGTATCAAAACAGTCAGCAACAATTAAAGGTAAAATGAATTTATTTCTGTTTGTCTTCATTGTTAGTTAATTTAATTAACATTGTGTTAGTTTAATGTAATCGATTTTAGTCAATATAATTCATTAATGATCACATTTAATAGATTTTATCTTTTTAAAAATACATTATTATTTAATATACACACAGCAACTAATGAGTTATATATTTTGTGAACTCTTAAGATTTTTCTGAACGGTTCGGATATAGCGAACAAAACCTTCGGTCCCTTGATGTTCGTTATAACAGGGTTATGGGCAATTCCAAGTCAATGTTACCATTTTTAGTATTTTATTTTTTACATCAAATAGGTAATACACATATTTTCTGAGAGTATTAAACCCATATTTTTGATACTTGCAATGCATTTTACAAAAGGTTGAATAGTCAAAATCAGTATGGCTTCATTTTATGTGCTTATTTGTATGTCTGTTACATATTGGATGTTGGTCTGTTACAGTTAAGATTACCGTAATTTCGGGTAGATAAGCCACGGCTTATACGTGTTTAAAACTTAAATTTTACCTTTTGCGGCTTATCTGCCGGTGTGGCGTATACGAAGTAATAACGATTTTTTCCAGAAAAAAAAAAAAAAATCAGATCATGTAATATTATAGAGTGAAAATCTGAAAAACAATATTAAAAATGCTTCACGGATTAGAAATAACAATCATTAAAAAAATATCGGGAAGTTCTTTTTTTATTTCATTAAAAAAGAAAAAAAAAATCTATGCATGGTTTCTTTTTGCATAACGAAACATATTACTCAAAGATAATGATCTCATTCTGATAGCGTTCAACTTTCCACTCCACTCCAACACCACAGAGTAAACAAACTGCAGATAGCTCTCTTCCTTTTTATAAACTAGGGGTTTTGGGGAGTGCTGCAATTTTCTAATACCTTATTATATTTTATTTAATTATATATATAATAAAATTTTGTTACACAGCTTAATTTACTGTTATTGCAACTTGCTGAAAATTTGAACAAAATCGAACAATTAATAATGGATTTTTTTTTTTTTTTTTTAATAGCTAAGAAAAAATGGGTTTTGCTTTTTGCTTTTTTTCTTTTAAATTATTTTTCTGTTTGCTTGCAGCTCAATAATTTCTTTTTACTGCACTTACGCAAAGTGCAGTTGCTGACACATTTAAGGAATCCTTTTTATGCTCAGTTTTGCATAACTGCAGCGTTTTAATAGAAAAGAAAGTAGATTCTCTTGTTTTCTTTAAGTGTGCGTATTTGTGAATGTTGTATTTTTTATTTTCAATAATGAACAATGTATTTAATTTTTATTTATTTTAAAACTTTCTTAGAACATTTTATTTTAAATATTTACAGAATATATCAAAGACATTAATGTTTACAGTTAGTAGTGAAGAGATTTAAAAAAAAAATCTCTTTATACGTCTCTCCCAACTTTTGCCAATAGTTCGTGTTGTCAAAATGATTATTTATCATTACTTATTTTCGGAATTTTATGTTGTGTTATTTAATTGATGGATTCGAATGAAAAATAGTGTTATTTGTAATTCTAGTGTTACGTTTTATATTAAGAATTCCATCAAATATATTTCTACTTGCCGATCCAAGGCTGAAATGTGCGATGCAATTGGATAAATTCACAAACTAAAGTTATTTATTTATTTTCATTATTTGAATTAAATTTAAAATCCTAATTTTTAAAATGGTTTTAAAAAATGCGTGAAAATCTTCAATATGGCGTCTATAGTAGTATGTACACCACTTTCAATAATTGCGGCTTATACACCAGAGCGGCGTATATGATGGAATTTCAGTTTTTTTTTCACCATTTTTGAACGTAGCGGCGTATACGCCAGGGCGGCTTATCTACCAAAAATTACGGTACATATTTTTCATAACTATAGAGTGGCAACAGTCAAATTTTGTGGAAGTCGAATGTTTCTAAACGGCCTCTGAATGAAAACACATTTTTGTTAAAATAAATTATATGTTATTTTATAAATAATATAGATAAACATTAAGATTTCCGAAAAACATGGTAATTCTTGTTTGTCTGTTACAATACCACTTTTTTAATCATAATTAGTCACATTAAATAACTTATTCATAATAAACTACATTTATCTTATAATATCATATACTAATTGTAGCCATCATTTAATTACCTGATTATTATTTTTTAAATAAGGTAAAGTCATCTTTTCCTCTATGACTGTTAGTCTGTTACGATGGAATTGCCCATACATAAAAATTCTACTGTAAAATCATAATACAAAAATTCCTGACTCTTATATTTAAAAAAATTATTATGAATCATCTCGTAGAAGCAATGGTTAAATATTTAAAAAAAAAAAAAAATCTTTTGATCTACGCAAAATCGATATCAATGGTCAAATTATATTGACTTATAAAATACCTCATACTGACAATAAATTTTTATTTTCTATTTCTTACCTATAAGTGACTCTATATGTTCCATCATTATTATTATAGCAAGCTTTCATAATTTTACAAAAGAACTATAGTGTAATCTTTCCAGCCAATCATTATAAGAATTTGCTACCTTGTTTAAAATTTGTTATTTTGTTGTTGGTCATAAAAATTTTAATTATTATGCATCAAATATTCATCCAAGCACATTTAAAACAGGCACAGACTAGAAGGAATATTGCTTCTGGTATTAAAAGAAGAATATATACCACAGAGAGGACAACTCTTGAAATGCAGAAAATCTAGGATACTAATCTACACTTATGTTTGTGAAAATTGCAACACCGTGAAGGAATCATCAGAATTAAATGCAATTTCATACATAAACGACTGGTATTGGTAAAAACAAATGATTACATTTTCAAAGCAAAAAAAAAAAAAAAACACTATTAATTGTGTGAAATCAGTATTTGGTGTACCCACCACATGCTACAAGTGGTGCTGCTATAGGGCATAACACAGAATCAAACAGATTTTGAATGTCTGCCTGGGAAAGAGCATTCCATATTCTTTATATGCATACCCTAAGTTTATCTGTAGAAGCGATAGCAGGAGGATAACAAGCAAGACGCCGATCAACGAAATCCCCCACATATTCAACGGGTGACATATCCGGTGAATACGCAGGCCACAGAAGAAGCTGTATGTGTTCTGCTGGCAAGAAGTCTTAAACATTCCTAGCAACATGTGGGCAGGCAATATCCTGTTGAAAAATAGCCCCAGGAATGCCTTGAAGGAAAGGAACGACTTCGGGCTCCAGCACTTCACTCATATACCTGTTGTTGTTCAGATCACCCACAATTTGTAACAGCTGCGATCGTCCATGATGCACAGTTGCATCTGAGACCATAACTCTGGGTGTTCATCCATTATGACATTCGATAACGCACTCCGGAAGGTAGTGTTCAGTCAGCGGCATAGCGTTTAACACGAATGCAGCCATGATGGTATGGTATTACAAATTAAAGTGGGATTTGTCGGATAAAACAACTTGTTGCCAGTCTCTATGCTCATAAGCATTGAAACCACAGGCGTAGATGGTTTTGCGGGAGGGGGATCCTGTATAAAGGAGGTCTTACTCGCAGTCCACAGTGCAGCAGACGTCGACAAATTGAAGATGCAGACACTGATACACCTGTAGCAGATCTGATAGAAATTATCAACATGTTATATATTTATTAAGTCTCATTGCTCAAAAACCCCACTCATATACTCATACACTTAATGCATTTATTTTCCACTCATGCTCATTCATTTCTATAACTAAGCTTTATCATAACTTTAGTTAAAAGATCGTTTTACTCTATTTACATTGCATGCAATACTGAACGTTACTTTTATTTTTATTAAAAGCATTTCTTTATCAAATACAATAGTAACTTACCTTTTAAGTGTTTCTTTATTACTATTATTCAAATTTTACTTTATAATAAGTTTCTTTAAAACATTATATTTTAAAAGTTTATTTACGTTTTCAGTTATTAAAGTTCGCGGACGTAGCAATCAGATACATATCAATTATGTTGTAATCGAATTATTCGGTTTGCCGTATCGGCACCAGACGGCGTTATATCATCTATCAGCTGATTCACTGTCAAACGTTAATTATTCATAAGTTTTGTATCTACGTTGCTTCCGGGAACATTCTAGTGAATAGGCACTTTCCCGGCACGTGTCCTTGATCGTAGGGTATATATACTGCGGTCAGATTTCATTTCGGCAGACGCACATCTGATAAGCTTGTTCTTTAATGACTTCAAGAAGCGTTGATCTGTAGTGCAATACCGGGGATAATGTTTTTCATTTTTGAGATAAGTTATATTTTTCTTTTGCATCATGAGGTTTTGGTTTATCGGTGTTGCAGTTTACATTAAATTAAAAGCAGCTTCTCACAAAGTAATATATATCTTCTAGTCATTTTTCAACTGTGTTATTTTAACTGCTTTTAACCATCATATTTTTAAGAAGTATATAGTTATGATGCATAGAGCCTTGTGAAATGTATTCTCAAGAATTCAAGTTTGTGATCATGTTTTTCAAATAAACTCAAGTTGCCTTAATACATGTCTGTTTTAATTCAACATATCCTTTAAGCCTTTTTCACATTACTCATCAGTCTCTCATCAAGTTATCTTTTACTCTCAAGCTCTGAGTTACAAATTCATCAGCCAGCTTTTCCACTGTGACATGTGTTAGTCTTATTTGTTAGGACTCTGCTATTTTAAAGTGTTAGGCAGTGTTATTTATCTGTTCAATAACCAATGTGCTGCCAACTGTCTAGATGAAGCTGTACAGCCCGTCAGTGCCATGCAGACCATGTGTCTATCATCACACGTTAATATCACCATTTGGGGTCCACTCTCAGATTTCCGAGTTGTCTGATCCTCGTCGGTCCACTGTTTCCAAACCCGCATCACTCTGCTGCTGTTATGCTACACACGAGCTGCTATTGCACAATAGGAAAATCCTTTTTCACGAAGGCCGATGACTGCCCCCCATTCAAAATCCACAAGTTGTTGAAATGCTGCCTTTTTTCGTCAAAGAGGCATAGTTACGTCTCACCTAATGTTTACCATTAGCAAATAACCATAGACAATTCTCAACACCTCGCTACAGCCCTCATTTATACAATTTCAGCAGCGGTCCAGAGGATTCTACTCAGCCCACGCATGCATGGTGACTTTGAAATTCAAATCATTTGCATAACACACTATATTTTGCATTCTCTGAAATTTTCAGCTCAATCGCGTCATTCCTTAATGGTATTGCAATTTTCACAAACATGAGTGTATATCAATAAAAGAAAGATGTCTCTCTGTGTGTGATGACCAAGAAAATCTACTGCATATAGATACCTGGAAATTTGGATGGGGACAGTCCAAAGCAGATCCTAATGCACATGAGATTAAGATTTTTAATTTTTTGATAATAGCCAATATCAATTAAATTGGATAAAAGCCAATTTCTATATAATAAAAGGCATAGTAACGCATCTGGGGCGAACCCATCGTTTTTGCCAATCTCCGATAAGATGGAGCCATGTTAGGCTTAATTTCGATTTCAGATGTGTAAGAGAAAACTTATCTGCTTAAATACAAATCTTTTCTACCTGAAATCCCTTCTGTTCAACATAATTTTCTGTAAAAGATTGAAAACTAACAAAATTTGAATGATTTGTGCAGTTGAAAACAATTTCAGAAATCAAGTTAAAAGCATACATTAGCGTAAAACGTAAATAAGCGGTAGCGAGTCATTCACTTGTTACATTGAAAAAAAAAATAAACCATGGATAAATTCTTCGCCCAGCGCAAATCCATCTCTGTAAACCCATTCAACTACTGTCCCGCAATTGGGTGACCAAGAACAGATGCAAAGATCGTACAAAGAAAAAACATGCTAGGGAAATCCCGCACCCCCACAACTAGAATGGGCTAGAGAAACAGGCTCTCTAGAATGGACAAGATAAAAACAGTTGCGAAAGGTTCTTTCGCGGTCGTTTTCAAAGATCAAATGGAATTACTTGGAAGAATGCGATTATTTTCGTTTGATTCAGTAAAACGTTAAGCACAATCTACCAACATTAAATTCATAAAAAAAAAAACTGCATATGCTATTTTTATTCTTAGGTAAGTCTTATGAGCGCTTTTCACTGTTTCTCAAAAATCTTAATTTTTCAGATATGAATGTAGTTTTTAAGAGTTGTAATACAAAGAAGAAATAACAGTTAATGCCTGTTTTTAATTGTAGTGACTTTAATATATGTCCGTCTAAAGTTTAGCTCAATATTCCTATAATTGTTTGTTATTTATTTACTAAAAAATTAGCCGTGTTATACTTAAGAATAATTGATAGTCAGTCAGATGAGTGTAAGAAAAAATAATAAGATGATCGCCTTCACTTTCGAAATTTTTCATTGATTTCTGATAGCAAAACAAACGAGCAAGGCGGGAGGGAGTTTACAATATCAGCAGAATGCTTAGCAGAATGTCTTACGTGTATTTTAAAATAATTTAATGTGAATGCATGAAATTTATATAAATAACCATGAATATTATTTTAAATATTTATTTTAGCATCAAAAATTATTTATTTATATTTTGCATCTAGACTGTTATTTTTATTTATTTTTTTCATTTAGACTATTATTTTTATTTATATTTTTCATTTAGACTATTATTTATATTTAAATATAAAAGGAAATCTGATTGTGAAGAGATATATACATACTAAAATTATAAACTATAAAGCTAACATATGAGTTTTCCATTCTCTAAACATTTTATATAGTCTATGTGTTATTTGCAAAATATTATGCAAATACACATAACAGCCTTTAATTTTATAATAATTAGTTGTATAAATAAATATTGTATAAAATAACAAAATTACATTGATAAAAAAAATATTAAATTAAACATTACTAAAAATATTTAAATAATAAGAATAAATAAACTTTATATGACTGATAAAACTAAAGTTTGAAGAGGCATATATTTAAAGTCATTTAGTGAAATTCACTTAAATAAGTTGAAAAGTGAGTGGCTAATTTTACTCTGAATATTTTTTAATGTAACATCTTTTTTGAGCAAAAAACATTTTGTACAGTTATTAAAAATAGGCATTAACTAAGTTTGATTCTTCTTTGTATTACAAAAATTTAAAAACTACATAGATATATAAAAAAAAAATTAAGGTTACGAAACACTAAAAGGTATTTATAAAACTTATCCTTGAAATAAAAATAGCTTTTGTCTTTTGCTTACAAGTTTTATTGGCAGATTTAAAACACACTGAGACTTTTCTTTCTTTCATTTTTTTTTTGAGGGACGGGGGACGGGGCGGGGGGGGGGGGGGGGGGGACGATAAAAATACAATTTCAAAGTGTTATTTAAAAAATATATTAATTATTAGTATTATTTCAATAGTTGCAGCACAGCAAACTTTTTTTTAACTACGCAGTTTTATTGCATATTTGTTAAATTTTTGTTTTGTTAAGAAATCTTAATTTCGTTATGGTATAATAGCCGGAAAGCCTGGTTTACCCAGAAGTATTGTAAATGCTAATAGTGTGTTTATCAGAACACAAACTAGCCAAACTTTGCTCATCTAAACGCTTCCATTATGTCAATTATTTTTATCAGTTTTTTCAAATTTTAAGTGAAAAACACAATTTTTACCCACCGTCCTAGGACGGGCATTTACACTAGTATTAATTAAAAACTGCAGTGTGAACACTTATCAAAACTACATCCTATGGATTACTAATTGTTTCGGCTGTTACTTGCAAAAAGGGGGGTGTAAAATACACCAAAATGCCAAAACACTATCAGTTTCCTTTCTCTAAAAAATTCTAACAGAGAGATAAAAATACAATTTCAAAGTGTTATTTAAAAAATATATTAATTATTAGTATTATTTCAATAGTTGAAGCACAGCAAACTTTTTTTTAACAACGCAGTTTTATTGCATATTTGTTAAATTTTTGTTTTATTAAGAAATCTTAATTTCGTTATGGTATAATAGCCGGAAAGCCTGGTTTACCCAGAAGTATTGCAAATTCTAATAGTGTGTTTATTAGAACACAAACTAGCCGAACTTTGCCCATCTAAACACTTCCATTATGTCAATTATTTTTATCAGTTTTTTAAAATTTTAAGTGAAAAACACAATTTTTATGGAAAAATGGAAAGAAAAAGTACTTACAGTAATGCTTGTTGTGGTAAGTAGACATAGAAGAGCAATAGTATATTCCAATTATTTTAATGTAAGTTCCGGAATATACATATGTAGACAGTGGCATAGCCAGGATTTTGTTTCGGGGTGGGGGGGGGTCCAAATTTTTTCCTTCATGTTATATATAGTAAAACTTGTCAAGATAAAATCGCAAATAGTGGTGAAAAATTCCGTTTTACATAGGTTTTCGTGTTTGCAGGTGTAATTGTGTAGCATTCTTTTCGATAGCACCGTGGAACATTTCCGTTTAAGACAGAATTCCGTTATAAGCAGGTTTCATTTTTACAAGTTTTGTGTATTTATATAAATATACTTATTTATATTATATGAATAGTAAAACCAGTCAAAATAGTAATTATTTCTAACAGAATCCTGCCTTAAATGGAAGCGCTACATGGTCTTAATATGTATTGCCATACAATTAAATTTGCTAAAAACCTGCCTGAAAGGGATTTTCACCGCTCTTTAGTGAAACACAGTAAAACCTCTGAAAGCTAAATCTTTCTATAACGGAATCTTGCCTCAAACAGAAAAGTTTCAGGCTCCCGACGAAACGCGCAATAGATCTTATTGCGGTAGTGTATCTTAGAAGTATAATTAATTACACTTCTTTAAACAGAAGCCTGTCTAAAATGGAACTTTTTTCCAGTCCCTTCTGATCACATCTTGACAGGATGGACTGTGTATGTATAATAGAAGTATTTCGAGTAACTTTAAGAATTTAGGTATATCCTTATTTTATTTCTTAATTTAAAAAAAAGCATGGATAAAAAAAAGTAAGATCAATCTCTGTAACTGCAGCTAATAATACATTGGAGATACATTAATATTTATCAGTGAAAAAGATTTAACAAACATTATGATGAAAAAAACTGAGCGCATATGAAGAGTATTAATTTATTTAGCAATTATTAATAATTTATTTACAAGTTTCATAATACATAGCATTTGCCTACAATAAAGTTAGGATCAAGTGGTTAAGTTTAAAACAGCAATTTCCATGTTTAATTTCTTGTCATTGAATTAAGAACTTGCACTATAATAAACATTGGATAATATGGTTTCACATAAGTGTCAGTGAGTCGTTATATTGCGAGTTTTTAAGATAAGGTTTTAATCTTTAAGAAAAAGATTTTGCAATTTCTCCTACACAAACTAGTAATGTAAGAAGCACACATCAAATATAGTTCATGCCAGGGTTACCAGTTTGGCATCCACTTTTAATTCGAAATTTCAAATTCACACTGCAAATTTAGAAAGAAGAATCTTTACTTTTTGTAATCACAAAACTTCTGTAAAAGCAAAAAATGCTATTTTTGTTTTCTGGTGCGAATTTGGATTTTCTTAGTAAAAATGGAGACCAAACTGGCAACCCTGGTTTTCATGCTGGAAAAAATAGTTTTGTTAAAATTGTCTAAAACAGCCATAATTCTTTTTGGTTTCTATGTTTCTCCATTTTTGATACCATACTCGATCTAATAGTTGCTTCCGATATCTGGTCGTCTTTGGACCTGCGGTCAATAACTTTTATTGTGCGTGAGGAAGGGGGGTGGCGGCGCCAAAATCCATGTTTGCCACGGGCCCAAAATAGGCTAGTTTCGGCCCTGGGAATACGGAAAGAAGAGGGTCGTATTATAGATTTACCCCTCGAGGTCGGAATTAAAATGTCGTCGCCACCTTCCTATTTGAAATAACTTTTTCTTCACCGGTTGTCGCTTGCACTTTATTCTTTACCAGTACGACTGACGCCTATTCCGGTGGGGGAACTAAAGCTACAGATAAAAAAAAGACTTTTCTTTTCTGTAGCATACAGAATCAAATCTCAGAGATACCATCTCGATGTCTGGATGGAAGGAACTTTGGAAATAGCTAAGGACAATACCAATTGTCCAGTTCTTAACTTCCCATATTCTGGGCAAACTCCGAATGACCACCCAAGGAATGGTTGGCTCTTACTGACTATATGGAAGAATGGAGGGGGAGAAGGTTATACTACGTAATTAATTTTGCTTCTAGCTACGTCCTATTGATGGGAAAAACGGCGCGTTCGATTCTTGTGCGGCGAAGATTTTCGTCATGATTACTGGGAGAATTGGGGCACATTTGTTTATAATTTTAACAGGAGGGTGCATTTTACTGATTCTTAAATGGGCGTGGCGCATTTCGCCGATTTTAATAAGGGCGGGGCGCTGTGCCCTTTAAAAATGGCCTAGCGGGAACACTATTTTTGAATATTATTTCTTCATTTAAAGTAGTTAGAAAACCATTGCAAATATCTCCATTGTAAATCTGTTATGATGTACTCTGGAGCTAACGAACTTTTAGCGTGATCGTAACTGTAAATTAAATAATGCATTGTGTTTTAAAAGAAAGTTAAGGAATAAATGAAATTATATTAATACTGACATTTAAGGTTGTTTTTATAAGAAAAACGATCCTAAATAAATTCTGAAATTTATACAAATTGATTTACAAAATTAAATTTTAGATTTTTGAGGTGAATTGAGTAAACTATTAATGTAACTGAAGCTTAATGATTTACATTTAAAGAATAATTAACGGATTTATAATAAAATTTCCCAAAATAAAATTGTAATGGTTTTAATTAAGGAATTAAGAAAAAATATCATAATTCATTATGACAGGAAGTCCAAGATAAAGAAGTTTTACGTTTCATCTAGTTACACAAAATTTGTGTAAATGGAATAGCAGGTATACTTGCATAGTTATCCTTCCGTCTCGGGACATTAAAATGTTTCAGATTACGAGAGGATTCCGTGTTCACAGAAAACCTACGAACATAGAATCACAATTGTAACAAGTTTCATTTCAGATGGATTTCAAACGTTATCAGGCATAAATATATAGTTTTGCTTTCGTCGAATCTTGAATTATTTTCCTTTGAGATAGGTCATCTTCACAGATTTTACTGTAATACATTTGTTATGTTGTAAAAACTTTACATAACATTCACCCTTCTTAAATTTACATAAACTTAATTTTGTATATTCTGTTAATTTTAATAATCTACTTCCTTTCACCATCTTTCAATTTTGACAGCAAAATTTTATTAAGTTTTAAATATTAAATCCTAAATCTTTACTTTTAATTATTTCATTTAAAATTACATTTATTATATTCTATTTTCTTTTTCCATTTCTCTGGTAAACTTTCATAAAATTACTGAAATCGTTTGCCAGAGAAACGAAATTCTAACTCCTATAGTTTCCCTTAATTTTTATTGCTTTCCATTCACCTCGCATCCCAAAAGATGCAATTTTTAAGAAGGTTTTATTCCTTATCTCAAAACAGACAGGAAATTCCTTTCGACGTCATAGGAACTCCCACATAGCAAACATTCCTTTCTCCCCGCTTCTTAAGTGCGTTGCCATTCCATGGTGATAATCCTACTACAAAATCTTTTTCGCCGGAAGTGCTAGCGACAAGCCATCTTTAGAAATTTTCTGATTGGCTATTCCACGGAGAGCGTACTCCCAATTTTCAGCAGGCGTTTCAAAAAAAGCCAGTTTTGTAAGAAATTCTCGGAGTATGTAACACGCACGAACCTTTAGGGGATTTTTCCCCCGTTAGGCCTCAGGGTCTGGCCGAAGCGTAAGAACATTCATTGAACAAGTAATTCCTATTAAAATATGTTTTATGTTGCAAACTTTGATGAAAACACTGCCTATTGTAGTTTTAAATCAATGATCTACAAGCAGATAAAAAATCCTTCATCTTCAGCATTCTATAAATAGACGACAGATTGTGCCACTCATCATTTTCTTCAGTCATCCTACGAAATTATATATATCTTCATCTAATTGATTCTTGTGGTTGATGTTTCTCCAAATAGTCAAATTCCTGCGAGAACTCCAATAGAAAACGTGTTATTTTTGATTGCTCAGAATGATCGTTTTTTTTTTTACAAAAATTCTATGCGTCACCTTAAAGCATTGGCGTTTACGTTTCTTTACGATTAAACAAGGTACTTGCAAAAGAAGTCTTCATTCATATCTCAGTGTATCAAATAATCAGAAACTATCAACTTAAAATTTTTTTATTCATATCTCAGTGTATTAAATAATCAGAATCTATCAACTTAAAAACTTTGCTGGCTTTATTTGAAATTATAAACCACTTACATCATGAAGATAAGTGCCCCATATACTATTCTCATACCGATAAACCTAACTGTGTGCTAGATATTTAAATTCATTAAGTGTTATGATAAGATGTTTATATTTTTAGAATAGATATTTAATATTTTTATCTCCTACTGGATCCAGTATTCATAAATTGAAAATATTTTGGTGAATAAAATCTCTGCAATATTTAATCATCTTAGATTGTTTGTGTTTCTTGGGGTGAGTCATTATTCATTTTTCCTTTTCAGATTTATTTAAATTTGTTTACATCGCTATTGCATTTGCCACTATACGATCAAAGCCATAGTGTGATTTCGGGGAATGTGAATTGAATTTGTTTCGATGAGATTTTCTTTTCGAATTTTAGTTTCAATTTACATATCCCGGAATCATACTTAACAACATTTATGCTCTTCAGAGGTGTACTTACAAAGTGAGTGCATTTTAGCAGTTTTAATGGATAATGGGAAAACGGAAAGTGTTTATAACGGAAACCTATCTAAAATGGAAATATTTGTAGCCCCGGCGGATGACATACCTTTGAATTATACCTTCTAAGACGAACACATGTTTAAAGTGGAATATTTCATAGGTTCTTTGTGATTCCGTCGTGGCCGTTTTTACTGTTGTATCCATTATTCAGTAAACTAGTTCTTCGTTCAGGTACGGGGCGGGGGGTTCTGGACCCCCTACACCCCCATTGCTTACGCCACTGCATGTAGAGATGGCTTTTCTCTCAAATAAATCAGCATATCACTTTACAGCAGTTTGGCACAAGAATTCCAGTTGATAGCATAATTTTATAATAACTCACTTCAAGTTGATTCATTGACTAACTTCAAAAGAAAACTTAAGCCTTTCCACATAAAAGATTGATTGCTACAGGCACGATTAGCTTTATCACTTCTCCAACTCCAATAAAACGGCATTTTCTTACACTAGAAACATTGAGGAGATCAGTATATTACAATAACAAGAGCTCGTCGAAAGACATCAAAAGATACACACATCAGCGAAATCGCCAGCCCTTTAAATGAAAGCGGCATGGGGACAGCCAATGGGAGACAAGCATGCAATTAGCATACTCACGATGCTTCTTGAAAAATAACCTAAAGAATTAATTTACTTAGAAAATATTAAATACATTAAAATTACAAAAGATAACGATAATTAAATTTAGACTTATATTAAAGTGAAAAAGTAATTTTGAAATCCGAAAAATTATGAGAACGTGATTGCGATCGCAACCTACAAAAATGGCTGAATGCCGACCAGCCGAAGCACCACGTAGAAAATACCTCCACTAGATCATGGAACGAAGCTGCAAAAGACGTTCTGTGAGGAAAACATAAGTAAGAAAAGAAAAACTAGACTGGAGTTCAAGTTTACCTTTAAATAAAATAAAAATATGTTTGAAAGGGGTGGTGAAGACATAGCCAATTGCTGCATATCCTTTTTCTCAAAATGGCACACAGCATCCATTCTGAATCATCGCTAGCAGTGAAGATCCAAAGGAGAGAAAAACTCTTTATTTTGCGTCTTGCAAAGCCCTACAGAAAAAATAGAAATACACGTTTAAATGTCATACCTTTTACATTAAAATGACAAAGTACACATTAAAAAAATACAAATTTTAACCCTTTCAAAAAATTTTTTTAAATGTTTGATTCTGTGTTTCCTTTGTCCCTCTCCACCCCTTTTTTAAAATTAATTTATTTTTTTTAATTTTCACTGGGCTCAATTTTAGAGATATTGAAAGCAAAAAATACCCACATAATCCGGATACTTTCTTCCCTAAAAGTAAGTAAATGGTGGTATTTTAACACAATCTTGGTACATGATCTTTATACACTTGGTTGATTAGAAGTATTAAAAACTAAATAAAATCAGCAAAATTTTTGCTCAGAGCGTGAATATACGAGTGGCTTTTGCTCATGTTTTTACTCCGTATTTTTGTACATAAATTATACACAGATTCAAGAACTATTATTATTTACAATACAGTAAACTCCCGATTATCTGCAGAATTGAGTGGCATGGCTATTGCAGATAAGCTGATTCCACGGATAATCCACAAAATTTTGAAAAAAAGGGAACAAATCAACACAATATGCACTCTAACAATTTATACACATAATAGGTAACATAAACGTGCATTTGAACAATTTATATGCACAATGGGTGTCATAAACATAATTATTACTTGAGGAATAATAAAATTATTCACTATTTACAAACTTGTAGATTTACTTCTTCAGAAAATCAGTCAAAAGTTTATCTTTTCTTGTATTGAAACACTTCTTCTTTATTTGGGATTGAAGTTTTTTCAGCACTATTTTATCACAAAGTGACGCGTCATCTTCTTCCTCTAGATATTGAATAAGGCTTTCAACGTGAGCTAAAGCTGCATCGTAGCTCACCATCTTTTGTACCTTACCATCTTCTTCATCACTCTCTTCCAAATTCATACCTAACGCTTCTTCTACAATTTGTTAATCAGTTACATGCTCGAAACCTAGATCGTTAGTGTCACAATTAATCCATTCAATGATATTATCTTTGTGGACTGTAGACGTTAATTTTCCTTTTAATAGATTTTATTCACACTTAAAACTGCACAAGACACTTACACAACATAAATTTCACAAACTTGAATAAATTGAAAATCATAATTAATATCCATCGCGTAGTTTGGATGGAGTGTTTTTAGAGACGTGTTGATGCTTTGACGATCAACAGCTTAACTAACCTTTTTACAGACTGCTCGCTAGGGGGAGCTCGTTCTATTTCCGGAACGGAACATGCCGTCTGGGGATGAAATATGACATATTTCAGCAATTAATATAAACATAATACAATAGATAACTAATTAACACTACAAATGATACTAAAATACAAAATACTAATATACAAAACAATCAGGATAATTACTTAAAAAATAATATATATAAGAAATACAATGATGCATAAACATTATTTAAGAGTCCTGAATGGGTAACAGGCATACTTTTGAAATGCCTCTTAAAAATATACCACATGCAGTTTTGACTTTGACTGCACGAACCCTATTGTCCCTGCCTGGAATTATTTCCAGAATTCGGGCAAGAGCCCACTTACATGGTGGGAGATTTTCTTCTTTTAATAACACTAGAGATCCTAACTTTATATTTTCTTTTGTAAATTGCCACTTACCGCGCTGCTGCAAGTGATTTAAGTAGTCAATAGACCAACGTTTCCAAATGCATTGAGCATATTTGGTAATTAATTGCCAATGGGTTAATCTATTTTCAGAAATATTTATAACATTAGGCTCTGGAATACTATTAATGGGTCTGCCAGTTAAAAAATGCCCTGGCGTAAGCACTTCAAACTCATTTATGTCATCAGAAAGCGGAAATAAAGGTCGGAAATTTAGGATCCCCTCAATTTGGACTACTAGAGTTTCAAAGTCCTCTAGAGTAATTTTATTATTACCTACGGCCCTAAGCAAATGATGTTTGAAGGACTTAACGCCAGCTTCCCATAGACCGCCAAAATTAGGAGATCGTGGTGGGATAAATTTCCAAGTTATGAATTCATCGGCAAAGAAATTTGATAATTCCTCGTTGGGAGTGGCCAATAATTTCTTAAAGTTATTTAATTCTGTTGACGCACCTTTAAAATTAGTGGCATTGTCAGAAGTTAGTGTATTTACTTTGCCTCTCCTGGCACAAAATCTTTTAAGCGCAGCGATGAATGCAGCAGCAGATAACTTGCTTACTATCTCTAGATGAATAGCCTTGGTAGCCATGCATATAAATATGGCGACATAACTTTTGGAATAAGTGCCCTTTCTCTGATTTTTGTACTTAATGTGGAAGGGGCCACAAAAATCGACACCTGAATTGAGAAACGTATGGTTAGGTGTTACGCGTTGCGATGGGAGGTCTCCCATTAACTGATCTAGCGTTTTGGGGTTATGCCTGAAACATGTGACACAAGTGTGCACTGTTTTTCGGGCAATGCTTTAACTTTTATAGGCCAATATTTCATCCGTACTTGATGAACTAATCCCTGAGCACCTATGTGAAAGTACTTTTTATGAAAGTATTCAAAAATTAATTTAGTGAGCTTATGATCACTGGGCAGAATTAATTGGTGCTTAGCATCAAAAGGCAAGTCAGAATTGATTAATCTGCCCCCTACAGGAAGTAATCCACATTTGTCAATGAAGGGGTCTAATCCCTTTAACTTACTGGAAGAAGGAACAGTTTGTCCCTTTCTGAGTGCTGCTAATTCAGGAGCGAACTTACCTTCCTGGGCCTTTTTTACCAAAAAATGGGTACTATATTTTAATTCTGTGCCCGAAAGCTGATTCCGTTTTATATCTCTATGGCGGCTGTTATTGATGAACCTAAAAATAAAACTACATCTTCTAATTAATTTAAGAAATTTATTAGAAGAATTATATAAACCATTAAAAAAATCGTTAGAGTCTTTATGAAAAGTCAATAAATTAAAATCAATTTTTAGTTCATGATCACAGTCAATGTCCTTGAGGGTAGGAAATTGTTTGGGAACTATAATTTCCCTTTGAAGAAATTCCGGACCAAACCACCACAAATCATTATTGATCAGATCCTTGGCTGTTGCACCTCTGGAGATGATATCTGCTGGATTGGATTTTGAAGATACATGGTTCCAGTGATAATTCTCAGAAATAGACTGGATCGTGGTGACTCTATTGGAAACGAAAGTTTTAAGTTTGTGGGGTGGGGTGTTAAGCCAAAATAGAACAATCGATGAATCTGTCCATAGCCACACTTTTACAAAGCATAGCTGTAGGATGGGAATTATTTTTTGAACCAGTTTTGTCAAAAGTAGAGCTGCACACAACTCTAGTCGCGGGATGGTCATTGGCTTTAGGGGGGGCCACACGGAACTTGCTGCACAAAAGATTAGACTTGAACTGTCCAGTTGTGGAGAGAGATCTTATGCAGATGGCTGCTCCATAGGCCTTTCCAGAAGCGTCTGAAAATCCGTGTAAATCTAGACCTGCAATGTTGTCAGACAAAACATATCGCGGAATTGTAAGATGATTCATTTCTGTCAATTTAACCAGAAAATTTTGCCATTCCCGAAGAGAACTGGCAGGCAGATGTTGATTCCAATTTATCTTTAATTCCCATAAATGTTGCATGAAAATTTTTGCTTTGGTCAGAATAGGGCCAATTAGGCCTAAGGGATCGTAAATTTTAGCAATTTGTGCCAAAACTTCTCTCTTAGTATAAACATCTTTGGGTTCGATACTAATTTAAAAAGTAAAATGATCTGATTCAGGTTTCCAAAGCATCCCTAAAGTTTTTACAGAAATTTGCTGCGAGTGTTCGTCAAATGCATATTCTGATATGGCTGCGTCTTGTAATAATTCAGGATGATTAGAAACCCACTTGTGTAGCTCCATCCCTCCCCTTTTTAAGATCAGAATTAGTTGAGATTGCAAGTCCTGTGCGTCTTGTAAGGAACCTGCACCAGATAAACAATCATCAACATACATGTCGTTATGAATCACTTCTGCAGCTTTTGGAAAATCTTTTCTTTCTTCATCAGCAAGAGCTTTCAACGTTCGCGTGGCAAGAAAGGGAGCACTAACAGTGCCATATGTAATCGTGTTGAGTTCATATATTTTTATCGGGGCGTCCATACTGGACTTCCAAAGAATTTTTTGCAAATTTCTCTGTTGTGGGTCAATCAGTATCTGCCTGTACATTTTCTTAATGTCTGCACAGAATGCATATTTGTGGGTACGGAATCTGGTTATAATCGAAAATAAATCTTGCTGAACCGTTCCCCCATTTAATAAAATAGAATTAAGTGAATAACCACTAGATGTATTTGAACTTGCATTAAAGACAACTCTCAGGGGAGTGGATAATTTTTCTGGTTTATACACAGCATGATGTGGAATGTAGTAAGACAGCTTATTTTCGTTTTCATTTTTAATTTGTGTCATATGCCCCAAAGTTTCGTATTCTTCCATAAAAGCTGTATATAAATTAGCCATTGTTTTATTTTTATCTAATTTAACCCATAAACTATTTAATCGCCTAGCTGCAATTTCTCTAGAACTTCCTAACACTGATTCTGCATTTTCTTTCAATGGTAGCTGTACTGTAAATCTACCGGTGTGATCGCGTTTATAGGTTCTTCTAAAATGTTCCTCACAAAATATTTCTTCATCCCCTTTGACAGTTTCTTTATTATCCCCAGGTAAAGATTCTATTTCAAAAAATTTCTATAAAGTATTGTCTAAGCTATTTTCAGTTAAGAGGCAACAATATGACTTATTTTCAACTTGTGGAAGTGAACCTGCGATTTATACCCAAATACTGTATTCTGTAACATACAATTAGCATTTGCCAAACGAATTTGCTCACTCTTTAAAATCTCAAAAAATACCTCGCTACCAATCAATGCATCAACCTGATCAGGTATATGAAAATTATTGTTCGCTAATTCTATGTAGTTAGGGATGCATAAGTTTGAAATGTCTAATCTTTCAACAGGAATATTGTTTGTTATTTTTGGTAGAACTGCAAACTCTAATGTTTTAGAAAATGTTCCTTTTTCATTTGATATTTTTGCATTGATAATTTGTTTTATTTCCTGGTGTGATTCGTTAATACCGGAAATAACACCCTTGAATGGCTTTGGTTTTAGATTTAATTTCTTGCATGCGCTATTACTTAAAGCGTGGATAGACGACCCATTATCTAGAATTATTCTTAATCTAATTTTATTTCCATACACATCTGTCACTAAAATTATAGCTGTGTTTAATATTGCGCAATTTCTTTTATCTTCTAGTAACAAATTGGAACCAATTAATGGCGTTTCTTTATTCTCAGATTCAGAATTGCTTATTTGTTTGTTTTTAACAAACTCGTTATTTTTATTTATTATTGCCGTTTCCGACATGATATTTTCATTTACTTCACATAGTAAGGTGTTATGTACTAATTTGCATCTCCTACAGGTAAATTTAGAATTGCATTGATCTTGATGTAATCGTAAACAATTTGAACATAATTTATTCTTACTTACAATCATTTTCCTTTCACGAATACTCATGTTTAAAAAATCCCTGCCCGCTCGGGCCTACAGGCGGAGGTAGATTTCGATGTTAAGTACTAAATTCTCCAACAAACCTTAAATCAAGATTAGAGATAAAACCCAGTTTCATCACAAAGAGCGAGCTGTAGGGAGCTAAAATTTTTGTGAAAATTGTAATATACACGAATACACACACACATATATATGGAATAGGCTTAAAAAATAACTACAAAAAATTCAGAGAACCTTAAAGTGTTTAAATATGTTAATATTTCCATAGTCGGGTTTTTATCATGTTTTAATACGTTTCTTCAAACTTACATGGCGTTACATATTCACCTGCTGAGGTCCATTATATTTCCAATATGACGCAATATACATATTTTTTTAATTCGTCAAACTATTTATTTTGAGTTTTCATGCTGAAATCTTGCTCTAGGAAACTTATGACGTAATATTCAATTTGTTTTCAATTTGTCAAACTATTTAATTTTACATGTGAAAATTTTGCAAAAGAAAAATAATTGTTGTGGTGAGAATTTTATTATTTGTTTTTTTTTTAATTGTTGGCAACTGCTATAACGAAAAACTTTTATTTTTTTCCTGCCATTGTTGTGTAAGAGCTGGTTTTATCAGAATCATGTTAAGACAGTATTCAAAATTTTGAACCCTCCCCATTTCCACCCTCTTGGGCCGATTTCGCCCATTTTCAATCCCCGCCGAGATATTAGCCATCTCAAAGTTGTTGGCGAGTTTGAAGATGATTCGTGCATAATTGCGACTTTTATCGTGCGGACAAAATTTAGTACATACATACATACATATATATATATATATATATAAACTTTTTAGGTGGGGGTGGTTTTGGGTTCCTGGGGTCCTATAATGAAAAGTTATGAAGGAATTTTTCAAAAGTCGCACCATGGTAACGACTGCAATAGGTAGTATTTCTTACGAAATCTACCTAAAAGCAGAACATTTGAAAAGGGGGTGAGGCGAATTGCATAACACACATGGCTTTACATTATTTTTATTTTTATTATCGTTGATAAAAAATGATCTGGATTTATTTACTGCGTAGTTGTTCTTAGATTTCCAAAACCTTGATTGCGACTGTCTGGCGTCAGTCAAGATATTTATTGATTCTAAAACTAAGCATCTTTTTTCCAAAAAAGCAATTAAATAGTCAAAAGTCGGAACATCTGAGTTTTGAAGAGATAATTCAAACTGCTTTTGAGTTTCGTTATGCAATTTTTTCAGAATTATATTTATGAATACACTTTCTGATAAATTATTTTGTGTGTATTCCATAATTTTGAGTACGCGAATGTTTTTGTTAACACAATCAATAAAATTACGCAATTCTTTAGGGGATTCATATTGCATTTTTTCATAATTTAAAATTGCAGAAATATGTGAATCGATTAACAATCTTTTATTTTCGTATCTGTGTATCAGAGCTTGAAACAATGAATTGAAATCATCATCAGGTGATTCTAAATGTTTAGCTTCGTTTTTTAAAGAAGCTTTTAAATAAAATAGCTTCTGATTATTATCTAATTGAGGATTGTTAACAATCAAGTTAGTAAACTGCGTTTTAAAATTAGCAAAATCACAGTAATCACCACCGAATGAAGGTAATGGAATTTCAGGGAGGCGTACCTTTGTTTTGTTTTCATTTGAATGATCATTAATATTTACACTTGTGATATTACATTTATTTTCAAAAGATGCTAATAAAACTTTTAAGCTTACCTCAATTTGTTCGAGCCTTTCATTAGCAGTGTCAATATCCTCCTCTATATCTTGCACTTGGTGCGCTGATAATTCTTGGATGTCAAAATATTGTTCTCTGATTTCCTCTAATTTATTTTGAAGAGCTTCTGTCTTTTTTAATTTTACTTCTAATGTGCTGACATTCGTTGTTTTTATATCGGTCGTATCTGTTATAAACTGCTCTAATCTTGTGATAGCAGCCTTTACGGTGCCTTTTAATCGATTAAGCTTATCCATAGGTCGCTGGTTCGCCTCCTGCTCGACGGACCACAATGGTCGATATGATGTGGACTGTAGACGTTAATTTTCCTTTTAATAGATTTTATTCACACTTAAAACTGCACAAGACACTTACACAACATAAATTTCACAAACTTGAATAAATTGAAAATCATAATTAATATCCATCGCGTAGTTTGGATGGAGTGTTTTTAGAGACGTGTTGATACTTTGACGATCAACAGCTTAACTAACCTTTTTACAGACTGCTCGCTAGGGGGAGCTCGTTCTATTTCCGGAACAAAACAATCTTCATCGACATTTTCTCCACCAGTAACAGATTTTACTAAATTTGCTAAATCATAAACGGAGCTTCTTCCTTTTCAGATTCTACAAGAGATTTTTCTACACTTGGCAAAATCTTCTGCCAGGACTTCACTAATGTTGATTTCTGAACCGATTCCCAAGCACTGTTTACATCGTAATTGCTATCGAGAATCGTGTAATCTTTGAGGAAACTTTTTAAATCACCTCACTCTTTTCTGCCAGTATCTTTTCTTTATTTCTTCCAATTCTTTCTGCCAATAATTTCGATCTGTGTTTTTTCTTAATTGAAGCGATTACGCCTGGTCCATAGGATGGATAAAACCCGTGACATTGGGAGGCAAAAATTTTGCAAAAATATTTCCATCTTCCGATTTCAATTGTAATTTGCCAGAGTGGGATGGGGTGTTTTCAATTAGCAATAATACAGCTTTCTGGGGTAAATTTTGAGACGCCATTTGTTCTGCTTTGTGCACATGACTGTTCCACATTTTCAAATGGAATTTATGTTTAGTAAAAAGGGTCAAAAACTCATCTAACATCGTAGAAATAAGTTCCATCTCACGGTTGGGAGAGAAAACAAAAAAAAGAAAGAAAGAAATTTACACTTGTAGAGAATCCGCTCACAGTTAATCGGGAGTTTACTGTACATAAAAATTTCAAAGAGTTTGCATGATAAGAACTATTTTGTTTTTAATATTAAATGACACAACGTGGTTTAAAAAAAAAAAAAAAAAAAAAAAAAAAGACAATACAATAGAGCTGTTTTAACACTAAACATGAATATATTTTCACATTTTTTTTTTTACACAGGCTTCAAAACCATTATACTTATGACTTAACTGATGGCAATTTTGGATAAGATTTTTTTTTTTTTTTTAAACTATTAAATGAACTGATATGAAAAGTCTTCTTACAATTGCCTTTACCACTAAATATGAATATGTTTTAGCAAATTTTTTATACAGGTATGAAATCATTATAAAATTATGACTCATAAAAGTGTCAAAGAGTTTGGACAATAAGAAAAATGTTTTCAAAATATTAAATGACCTGATGTGTAGAAAAAAAAAAATATGCACACTTTAAAATTCTGAATCTATTATTTTTTGTTGAAATGCAGAAAAGCAGTAACACATATTAAATGAGCATACTTTTACTTTAAAACGGCAGATTTAATTTAAAAATTATAATATTGCAAGGCCCTTAGACGGGGTACATTTGGAAAGGATTATGTTAAGATATAGTCATATAAATTTGCAGTTTATTTAAGTTTGTTTTGATCCCAAGCAATGTTGGAAGGGTCAGCTGGTAAAGAATTAAAAGGTTGAAAACATGGGATTAAAAGAAAATTTTCATCCATGTAATCTGCCTAAAAAATTATCTATCTGCAATTCAAGATGCTTCACTCAACAATAACACAAAATATTAATGCTGTGAAAATTACACAACGAAAACATTGTGAATTTCAGCACTGGAAAATATCTGAAGTACAAAATCAATTGCATTATAATGGTTTATAATTGTTTAGCCAGAAAGTGTTATTTTCTATAGGAGCAGTTGTACATCTTGCCAATATTTATTTATTTATTTTTACCATCAACAGTGGTTTTTATTGTTCATGTGTATAAAATATAAAAAATACTTTTATGTTAAAATAACATGTTTTGAATTATGAGCATTTTAAATGAAATGAATTAAAAGTTTATATTTTAAATGAAATGAATGCAATATGAATCATAGTAATAGGAACAATATTTGAAGATTTATTAAAAGCACATGGATAACGTAAGTTCCAAAGAAGGTTTCAGGAAAAAGAAACACAGAAGGAAAATCTTATCTATCATGCCAAAATTGATAATTTACAAACGACAAATATGTACATAAAATATAATGAGTAGAAAACAAAGGGTTTGTAAGTACAGTAAACTCTCTGTAAGGTGGACTCTGTGTAAGACGGAAATCTGTCTAACTCGGAAAGGTTTTCAAGTTCCTGCGAATCCATATACATAGAGTAAAATTTGTCTAAGGCAGAATATTGTCTACTACGGAAAATTTTCTCAGTCCCGATCGATTCAGTCTTAGACAGAATTTACTGTATCATGATATATTCGAAAATATAAAAAATATCTAATATTTTGATATATATCTGATATTTTTTATACATATCCAGATATTTTTATGCATATCCAATGTTTTTAAACTAGTCAACTTACTGATTATAAATATTTTTACACTTAGTTTAAATTAGAAACCAAAACATACTGAACCTAACATGAAAACTTATATAAAACACTATTCTGTCTTTTCTTTTCTATTTACACTTACATAACAAAATTGAAAACAGATACAATTTGCCCTTTACATTCATAAACAAGTCGGAAATTGTAAGTAAAATGTGGCAAAATGAGGTGTATTCGTACTATAACTAGTTATATAAATATCCAGATCTTTGTGCAATAGCTGTTGTACTCTTATGCAAAAATGCATGAATACAAAATTTATTACAAGGATTTGAATTTAAACATACTTTATTTTCTTTTGACATGCATGATCAGCAAATTAACTGACCCTCTGGTATTTTTATTATCCATGATTTGAAAGCACGAATTATGAAAATTAATTCACGATCACAAGATCAAGGTTTGGACATATTCAAAATTAGAAAAGAGTCAGTCTATAAAATTATATTGTTCACGAAGCATCAGCTTATGACATGCCAAGGAAGGCACTGTTAGGCTTAATCAAATTGTTCGAAAGAAGTATATTATAGGTTTTAAGTGAGAAATGTACTGTTTTTAAAGAAGGTATGAATGAAATGGTGTAACATTATCTTTATAGAATTGTATTAAAGTGCATGTGTTGTTATTATAACGTCTAGTTATTCAAGTCATCTATAAATTAACATTTTACATATAATCTTCCTACAAATATATATATATATTAAATTTAGTAATATGGAAATAATATGACTCCATCTTAAATAGGACGTAATCAGCATGGCAACCCAGAATCACTACATATCATGGGATATCACTGAATTACATATGATGGGATTTACTAGAATAAAGAAAACTATTATTAATATCTTTTTAAGTTTTGATTCAATTTTCATAAAATTTTAAATGACTCTACAAAATTCTGCAATGATTATATATATTAAATTTCAAAACATTCGGTTGGATAGTTTCTACATTGTTATATGCGGACAGATAGATGGACAGACCAGATGACAATTATAGGTGCTACATATTTATATAATTATAAACGCACCTAAAAAACAAACTATAGGATCAAGAAATTTTTATGCAATGAAATTTTAAGCACAGAATATTTTTTTAATTGAAAAATTTGACAATAAATGTATGCTGTTTCATTCTCTAACCTGTTGTACAGTTTAACTGAGAAACAACCAGACCAGAAAAGAATAGCTTTCTTCTGTTGCTGTAAATTACTGATTATCTAAAGTAGACAGTTTCATGGCCGTTTGTAACATTTGATAAAATCCCCTGAAAAAAAAAAAAAAAAAAAGGCTGAACTTTCACGGCATCATGGAACAGACAATCAAAGGTTATTTTATTCGCAATAAAATTGTCAATATTTTTATTTAAATCCTACTTTATTTGGGGATGGTGGGAGGGGGGGGGGGGGGGTCAAATTAATAATTTATGCAAATACTATAAGAAATTCTGAAATGAAAGTTTCTATGTAAAGTTTATTCTGATGCAATGTTTTACACAGCAATCCTAAAATGTTTTCACTCAAAACACCAGTTCATAAAGATGGCAGCTAATGTTGAACCTATCACTCAGCTGCAAGAAAAATCTGGTGAAAACATTAATGTTGCAGCACATTTTCATTATTCTTTGTCGAAATTCGAGTTTTTTTCACACCCCTTTAACACTATTTGCATTTTTTGCATTTCTTCCGTAATCTTTTGACATCTTTTGAAGAAATTCGCAAGAGCAGAAGAAGAAATTCGCAATTAAGAAGAGCAGGACGCTGATTCGTGAAGTTACGGGGTTTATCCCTGGTAGCGCTGGGGAGTAAGAAAGAGTCGCTCATTTCAACAGAGTGAAAAAACGATGTCTGTTTGTATGGAGTCTTTACTTCTGAAGTTTACAATGGAATTATTTCATTACATCTCCAGCAAAATAACGATTAATAACTTGATATAGAATATCCCGATCGTCGATGTCTGTTTTAATGGAGTCTTGATTCCCATGGAGTCTTGATTCCCAAAGTTATGATGTTTGTTTGTGTGGAGACTTTATTTACGAAGTTTACAATAAAAAACTTTTTACAATAAGTTCTCACTACATCTCTAGCAAATTAACAATTAATAACTTGATATAGAATATCCTGACCGTCAATGTCTGTTTTGATGGAGTCTTGACTTCCGAAATTATGAAGTCTGTTTGTATGGAGCCTTTATATAGAATACATTGATATAGACTATAAACTTCAATATAACTTTCTGATGCTGTATTATCAAACTTATTTTATAAAATTAAATATAACAGTTATTAACTTTAAATCTGTGAAAACTCATCGCCATTAAAACTACTATAAACTTGTATTCAAACTGTTCTAATAATATTTTGTAAAGTGACACAGAATAAATAATAATAATACGTCATTATATTTAAAATAATAATTTTTATAATATTGAAACTTTTATATATAAATGTGTTTATTTAGTAAAATATCATTAACTTAGAGTATTGGATCCAATACCCCCTACTCTCTTTTGCTTTGTGAAATAATCTTCAAATAAAATCAAAGGTATCAAATAGATACTGGTGTGTATTTCTTAACATATTACACACATAAGAAGTGGGTGAGCCATTTTTTTTAATGATTACAGACAGTGGCGTAGCCAGGATTTCGTTTCGGGGAGGGGGGGGGGGGTCCAAAATTTTTCCTTCAGGTTATATATAGGAAAACGTGTCAAGATGAAATCCCAAATATCGGTGAAAAATTCCGTTTTACATAGGTTTTCGTGTTTGCAGGTGTAATTGTATAGTGTTCATTTCGGTAGCACCGTGAAACATTTCCGTTTAAAACAGTATTCTGTTATAGGCAGGTTCCGTTTTTACAAGTTTTGAGTATTTTGAAAGAAGAATCTTTACTTTTTGTAATCACAAAATTTCTGTCATAAAGCAAAAAATGTTATTTTTATTTTCTGGTGCGAATTTGGATTTTCTTAATAAAAATGGAGGTCAAACTGGCAACCCTGGGTTCTGGCTGGAAAAAATAGTTTTGTTACAATCGTCTAAAACAGCCATAATTCTTTTTGGTTTCTATGTTTTGCCATTTTTGATACCATATTCGATCTAATAGTTGATTCTGATATCGTCGTTACCATGTCAAACTATCCAATGTGAAAACAGTGGGCTACTTTTTTTAAATTCAGATTTCGTGATTAGCACCACTTTTCTGAAATGGTGAAATTCCCCTTGTTTTTGCCTTAATTAAATAAGGTTAATTAAGGTGAATTTTACTATTTAAAAAAAAAATGTGCCAATCAAGAAATCTAAATTTTAAAAAAGTAGCCCACTGTTTTCACATTGGATAGTTTGACATGGTGCTGATGATATCTGGTTGTTTTTGGAAGTTAAATTTTTGTAACAAATTTATTTGTGATGGATTAGCACGCTTTTGGAAGTATCAGGATGTGTAAAAAATAATGGTGGTTTCTGTTGTTGTGCTTCACAATCAATTTATTTTAGATATTTCGAAAAAGTTTTAGAGCATTCTCCAAGTTCAGCAGTAAGCTCCGGTCTTTGGTACGTGGATTAGCTTCAATTCGATTTCTTATTGTTAAAGACAAACTGTCACACAAGACCTTCTCCATATACAAAACTGTTATTGCCACCATGAAATTTCTTGAAACAATGTTAAACTGGAAGTTCAGAATTAGTAACTGGGGTCAAAGGAAATGTTGAATCCAAACATTTTTTTGTCTGGGATTTCTGCAGCTCAGGGACACTTCGGAGTTCATGGGGGAGGTAGCATTTCTAGACCATTAGAAGGCATAAATTCCCAAATCTTTCGTTTGCACCCTTAAACCGTTCAGAACCAGCATCTTTTACATGGATTTTATTTCTTTGACACCACTTTTTGTCAAATAATTGAATTTATTTTTATTTATTTATTTATTTATTTATTTTTTTAAATTAATTTTTCAACTACTTTTTAGCAGTGAAATTACGCTTGAAATTACTGAATATTAAAGACGTGAATTATCACATTGCTAACAAGTCGTAAACCAACTTAGTGAAAAATGTCCAAACCAATGGTTCGGTTCCCGGCTTGGACATTTTTCACTAAGTTGGTTTACGACTTGTTAGCAATGTGATAATTCACGTCTTTAATATTCAATTGAATTTAGTTTATCAATCGAGAAAATATCTTAATTAAATAAGGAAAATTTTACTTTTAATTTTTAGTGGTATTAAAAACAAGTTCTGTAAGCACCTTTTGAAGATGCATATATGCACCCATGATCCCAAAGGGGTTAAATAACTTGACATGAGTATCAAAAACCTCATCTCAATATATTTCAGCATTCGGGGGGGGGGGGGGGTCTGGACCCAATGGACCCCTCCCCCCCCACTTGACTACGCCACACTGATTACAGAAAGCAAACATAGAAGTTGCATAGTTCATATTTTACTGGTATAATATACAGATGGCTTAAAATAGTATTAATTTTTAATTGCAATGCAATGATGCTTGCTACTGTACGATTTGGCAGTAAGGTGTGATTGGATGAAAGGATTTGTTGTAGTAAATCGGCTTTGAAGAATCAACAGGTTTTATACTCTATTTAAATAACAAAATTCCCTGGCTTTTCCAGGTCTTTCAGGCCATATTTCCTACAATTCCCTGACCAAAATTCACGACATTTTTAGAAATACGAATTACAATTCAAGATCTTAATGATTAAACTTACATCTGAAAATTAAAATAACGTATAAAATTGAAATTAAAAATCTATATCATTTGACATTTACAATATATATATATAAACAACAACAAAAAACAAGCAAAACTAAAATACAGCTCAGATGGATTCAAAGTAACTTTTTATTTACATAACTGAATTTACACATATTAAACATTTAACTTTTTTTAGACTTCTACTATCATGTCATTTATTTGTGTTGTTTCAGAAGCAGTTTGTTGTGTAAAAGTTTCAATTTTTTGTCTTTTAACATTTTAACTTCAGCTACAGCTTTCTTTTATTTTTTTTTATTTATTTTTTTTTTTTTGTCTTGCTTCACAATTTTCATTCTTTTTCTTATATAATTACTCATGATAGCTCATCCTAGCCACCTTAACAAGGCTCAACATTTCTTTCGCTTAAGTACCAACAATTTTGCAACAAATTTGTATAGCTAAAACATCTTTATGTTAAAAATCTGAATATAGCAAAAATTATCCTTTTAAGGGAAAATCGGAACTTTTTTGCAGACGCACCGTGAACTCGGGAGAACGTTGACGCATGATAGTGCATCAAAAAAAAAAAAAAAATCTCTGACTTTTTCGGATTTTAGAAAAAAAAATTAATTTTCCCTGACTTTTCCATGACTTTTTGAGCACTTGTCATTTTCCCTGATTTCCTTGTTTTCCAGTCGCGTAGGAACCCTGATCAATTTAATTATTTGAACATATATTATTAAATTTTTCTGATTTAAATATTTTAATAAATTTACATGACAGAAAATATTAAAAATATCATACACAATATATTAAAAATAAATATCAGATATATAAAAATATCAAACATGATAAAGTAAATATTGGATATATGTCCAATGATATAAATTAAGATCAGTGATGTGGGAAGGGTAAATACCCAATGGGTAGGTATTTATTTTTGGGGTATATACCCAGGTATTTGGGTATTTTCATATTTTGCTGTAAATTATCATAATCTTGAAAAAAAATTTGAAATCATAGGTTAGAATGTTTCAAATATAACAGCTTTTAGTTTAAAGAAAAATAGCTGCATGTTGTCCAATTGAGTGCAATTGCACATCTTTCACATTTACTACTTTCTGATATTTTAAAATGCCAGTCGGTTTTTTTGTTGTTGTTGTTGTTTTGTTTTTAACAAATGTAATTGATGTAGTGGGGACAATCAAATGAAGCAAAGATTTTACATGGATAGATCCGTCGAATTCAACATGAAAAAGGTAAAAAAAAAAACCTGGTACCTTGAAATAACCTGGAAAAACTAAATGGCAAAGTTATTTGTATTGTCTTAAACCTTTAACACTTAAGCTATTTAAAAGTTCGTTTTAAATCAAGATTTTTTTCTAATTATATTTTTTAACACAAAAAATAACGGCTTCTACAGTTTTGTCTTATAATATTAAAGAAAGATGTTTCTTAAATACTCAATAAAAAAATAGATAATGCAACACATTTAAAAAATCTCTTATTTACCAGATCATATCATTTGTAGCACTTTGTGAGGAGAAACAGTAGGTTATTCCAAAAATATAAAAATGGTATTCTTCATTTTCCAACAGCAGACGAAAAGACTATAGTTAATTTTTTTTCAACTGGTGATTGACCTTCATAGTCATCATCATTAGTTTCCATGAAAATCCCAGATAACATATTTTCCCCACTTTTTTTGTTCTTGGCTATAAAAGCTCTGAAAAACCCTCAACTGTAGTATGAATAAAGTAACCAACTGGGGAATTCAGAACCCGTTATCATAGAAACAACCTGAAAGTCAACTGCCAGTGCTAGCGAAAAATAATATACACTATTACCAGTATCCAATAGTATGGAGAAATGAGAAATGAGTAGGAATGGCGGGATATATATGCATTAACCCTTTAGAAATCAATAATGAAAATTAACCTATAGTGGGAAACTATCCCAAAGAACTATAAAGGGTTAAAAGCATAAACGATAAGTTTTCATTGCAAATTATGGCAGTTAGTGAAGAAACTTATCAGCTAAAGAGAAAACTTTTAGATGCTGTGTTTTAGGTTTGTATTAAAAAGAAAAAAGTCTCCATTTTAAAATCAGTTGCAGAACTAATTGAATACTTCCAATCAAATGAACATCAGATTCATTTAATATGTAAAAAAAAACATCATGATATATTATCTACATAACTACTTCTTGTATCTTTATTTGAATTTTAAAGAAAGAAAGAAAAACTTATTTAGGACAAATTTACCCAAAAAAGTGGTATTAGTCCTCTCTACTTTGCACCAGATATTTTTTTATTTAATGATCCAAGGAGGCATAGTTGGTCAAAAAACCTTTTACTTTCAAAATTGTCAGAGAGAGAGGGGAAAAAAAAAGACATTTGACTGAAAATTATCTTGCTTTAAAAAAAAAAAAAAAAAAAAAAAAAAAAAGGATTAAGGTTAACTTGATACCAAAATTGTACCAACTTTGATATTTTCAATACAAGCATCTAATTTTCACATCCAATTTGTGTTTTACTATAATTTTTACCTTAGAATACCAAATGGGAAACTATTTGGTCAAATACTTTAAGAATTATGAACATTTAAAATTTGTAATTGTTGCAAAACAGATTACAATGCAGGTAGATTTTTAAGCATAACTCAAGAACTAGTTGGTGGAATGCTCTGCAGTTTTATATTATCAGAATTCTTCCAGAAATCGTATCTCTCTATTCTAAAAAAAAGTAACTCCCGCTGTCACCGCCGCCGCCGCCGCCGCCGCCGGTTTTGAATTTTTTGTGACCGGAGGTCTTTCTTCGTTAATATTAAGAAAAATAATGCATACAAAAATATGAAAATTGGTAGTATTATACAGAAATGTTTGATAAACACGCTGATGTAGACAGTTTTCAAATCGAAGAATTATTTTAAGAGATATTTAATGCTAAAGTTGGACAAAATCGTTCCATTAAAAAAGTTTTATAGGAGCAAAAACTATACATCGGAATTTAATACTTTTTAGATCATTTTATACGTTATAATTTCCCGGTGTGCAGAAATAATTTATTTTTTTAATTTGACTCATTTTTCGAGGTTTCATTTCTATTTTAAATTCAAATTTTCAGCATTTCGAGAGATATTTTTTTACTTATTTCAGAAAATTGTACTAATTTAACCTGTTGCCAAACTGTATAAACAACGGAAACAATAATGTTTGCTTCAAATTAAAAATTTATTTACGCGTGACTATTATAAACAGAAAAGAAAAACTTTCAAATTAGAATTAAATAATTACGTATAAAAAGCAGGAACTTATTGAAAATTACTTCATCTATAATTACACGTGAATTTTAACAGAGAAAGGATATTGTAAAGTAATAAATTCATTAACATGCGTTAGAAGTCTTAAATAGGAGAAATTACATCACATTTACGTCACATTACACTTATTACGTAAAATGAACAAAAAATAATATTGCAAAATAGTAGTTTAAATTTAAAAATAGCGCGAGACATTTACTTGATATTTTGAGATGAACTTTTCAACTATTTTTTTTTTTTTTTTTTTTTTTTTTGACAGCGCAAATAATATTTCATTTCTAATAAAAGCATTTTCACGTGAATATTAAAAAGGGAAAGAAAAGTTTGGTGAAAATTACGTCAGATTAAAAACGATATATTTAAAATGCTTTATTTAAAAGGACTTTCTTTTCGCTTTGTTAAAAAATACCGGGAGACAAAGACTCTGTTTACTTAATTCATTTTATATTAGATGATTTTGAAATGCCATTGTATCTTTTAACAGCAGCTGATTTTTCCGTAAAATTCCCCAATCAAAGAGAAATGAATAGAAACCCGTTTATAGGGCGATCGCCTTTGTTTTTTTAATTATAATTCAATCTTCCAAAAAAATTCAATTAAAGCCGATCAAATTAGCGTGCTTTTAGATACTGCAGTGTCTGAACGGGGGGTTGGCGAGCGTAGCTCGTAGGGGGCCGAGCCCCCTAGTTATGTTAAAAAATTCTTAAGTTACATTTAACTTTTTTTTAATTTAAAAAAAAACTATGAATTGTACCTTACAAATCTTTCTAACAAAAATAGATTTCTAAAGGCTTCAAAAATTTGAATTATAATAGCTTATTTCGCAAAGTAGTTCCCGAATTATGCTGAAACTACCTGCACTGCAATTTGTTTTGCAAGGATTAAAAAGGAATTTAAGATTAAGAGATTCAGATTTCAAATTGTCATAATTCTTTAACTCCTTGACTGAATGACTTCCCATTTGGAGTCCTAGAGTAAAATTTAATGACAAAGCCAAATATGATGTCAAAATTAGGTGTTGTATTAAAAATTTTAGAGTTTGGTACAACTTTAGTATGAAGATGAATCTCAAGCCTTTTTTAAAATGTAAAATGAAAGAATACATAATTTCCAGTTGAATGGCTATTTTGTTCTTTTCTGAGAAACTTCGATGATTAAAATACATGGGGGGTCTTCATTATATTTTTTAACTGACTGCATCGTAAAACCACCAGATATAGATACATGATATTTATTTATGAAATTTGTCATCATATGAAATTAGATAGCACTCCACTTAAGATGTATGTATTTATTAACAGAAAAAATAAAAGTCTTTTGAGAGGGATAGAGAATATGTCTCCTTTATTGGAGTAATCTACGTAGTAATAATACATTAGCCAAAGTGGTATTGTGCATAATTAAGTGCGCCTGTTACAAAATTTAATTAAATTCTTCTGAATAAGTACATTAGCTGTTTTACATTCTTCCTTATAATTTTAAAAAATCATTTAAATTCAACATTTAAAGGTAAGATGTTGAGTTTCTTTAAGTTCAAATTTCTATATTTTTCTTTCCTTTTTAGTAATCTATCCTAACTAATGGCAATAAGTTTTTTTCATAGCTATATTTAAATGAAGAATAAATACCCAAGTAAATACACAAAATGGGTATTTATCTACGGACATACCCCTGGGTATTTACCCTTAAATATAAATACATGGGTATTTTGCAACACTGATCATGATACATGTCCATCGAACCCTGATAGAATATATATACCACTATGGCGAAAAACATAAAAGAATAAAGTATATGATTTAAAAAAGTGAAACAATCAAAATATTATTAATTGCATTGCACCACAAAAAAGGTGAAGTGTATTCTCTCATCTTCAAAAGGAAAGAAAAAAAAAAGGAAGCATTAAATGTCTTTATTTCAAAACACTGAAAAGAAATTGATAACAATATACAAAAAAAAATATGTAGTTAACAAGGTAAAATAACATACCAATATAAGCTCTTAAGTGATCTATATAAATCAATTTCATGTATTCACTAATGTTGTAATCACTGTCAGTCTGAAAAAAAAATAGAAAAGAAATAAGTATTTCATACTAAAACTAAAAAACAATAAAAATCTGATATTTAACATATCAACAGGTTTCTCGCTGTCGTTCGCCGTTGTGCCAAATCGGCACAAAATACTTCATTTGGCGAGTAAACGGAAGATTTAACTTGCCAAATTTCGAGTGCTCAATTTTTGCTCATCTTTTTACCCGACTGCAAAGAAGGGTTATGTGTTTCATACGTATCTGTGTATGTGGATTTCTTTATACCCTCGAAACATCCCAACGGCTGGATGGATTTTAATGAATGAGATCTCTATTAATTTATCTTAACCGCCCGATGGTTGTAGGCTAGGTTTTGTTTTTATAAATTCAAAATGGCGGCCGTAAAATACAAAATAGCAGTAGAGACAAAAAAAAAATTTTATGCATTATATTGAGTGTAATATCATTGGATAGGTCTTTCAAAATGAAGATGATGTTTCATTGATTATTTTACAGTCAGATGCTCTGTTTAAATGTTGCACAACCTGGAAGCTGTGTAGGTAGGATCTCTAGCTGTACTGCAACTCTAACCTTCATAGAAATCTATAGGCCTCATCAAAACAGTGTTTATAGATAGGAACTAACAAGTAAACACAACTTAAAAGACATTAATACAAGTAAATAAAAAAATAGGTAAGTGATATAAAAAATAGTTTCACATTGATGAGAAATAATTAATTAGTTCGCTTTTTACGCAGTCAGGTTTTTTGAATTTTTAAATTAAATTTTTATTTTGTGTGTCAGTTCAGGCGACATGTTCATAAATTATCTTCCACAAAATTTAAATGAACGTTTTGTTGATTCAGATAAACTAGAGATGTTTGTTGTGTTTTATCCACAAAATCTCCCGTTAATAACAGAAAAGAGCAATTTTCAAAACTATGGTATAAAAATATGAATCATTTTTTAACCTTCATACATTTGGATGATACAGACATTTCCTTATCTGAGGTATTGTCCGAATGGAAGTTATTTAAAAGTTTCTAGAGTTCTCGCTACAGAACCATGAATTTAGGAGATAGCATAGACTTCATTTGAAAAAAACTATTTTCAGAAACTTTAACCTATAACAAGGAACATGCTACAATTTGCTAAAATAGTGCTACTACATTCAGTAAACTGTGAGAGAGGCTTCAGTGTGATGAACACAACAAAAACTAAATTGTGAAATCGGATGTGTATAAGAAATGTCAAACATGCTATTTTAGTGTGTGTTAACATGTCCAATATGTAACAATTCAATTTCAAAACTGGCTTTAAAGCATAGGCTTCAATGAAAATCCAATGAATTCTAGTTTTTGACACATACTTTTTTGTCTATATTTTGAATTTTTTAGAATTCGTTGAATATAATACATTAAAATCTTGAGTTAACAGGGATTAGAAGTTTTTTTTCATAATGAGTTAAATCGGGTTTGGAATTTTTTTCTTGATTGAGCAAACATTTTAGAATATATTTTATTCAGAACATGTTCGGAAAAGTTTTAGAATAGAATACTTTTAGAACAGAATAAATTTAAAATATAGTTTTTTTTTTTTTTTTCTGTAGCGGATAATTAAGTTTAGATGAATAACTAATCTGTAAGCAGTCACAATAACTTAGGTTATTTTAGAACATATTGAAAAAACGGGGATCGGTGCATTAAGGAGTTAAATATCGAATTTTCAATGATTCACGATGAAGTTATTTTGCTAATTTTTTCCCATTTGGCGAATGTTTTTTATTTCTGATTAATCAAATTGCTAATGTTGGTAAAATGTCAGCGAGAACCCTGCATATCAACATGAAAAGTAACAACAATTAAGAAAAACAACAAAAAAAAAATATTTATACATAATATAATAATTTATATATACATAAGAGCAAGATTTTATAGGCTTGAAATTTTTATAGGCTTTGAAAATTTAAAATTAAATTTGGTTTATTCTCTCTTTTGTCAGGTAGGCCCCGCTGCTTGAACCAGGGCTGCAGAGTCGGAGTCGGGCCCATTTTTGAGCAAAAGAGTCGGAGTCGGATCTATTAAAATTCCTGGAGTCAGAGTTGTCCATTTTACAAGCAAGTCTGCGTTGTCGGAGTCTGCCCATTTTTGAGCGAAAGAGTCGGAGTCGTCCATTTTTCCCACCGACTCCACAGCCCTGGTTTGACCTCTACATTTAAGCTTTTTTTAAAAAATAATAATCATGAACATAAAAAGAAAAACAAAAAGAAAAATTGTCGTCTGCTGGAAGGGTGTGCGGAAGAACAGATGAGCACAGTGGCACAGCTACATATTCAGTGTTCTGGAGCAAGGAAAACTATTGCATTTCCTTGTCTCCAGGAAAAATTCCAGGAATTTTTTTTTAAGGTTTAAAAATAATATCTATATATTTAAAGAACAAACTGTTTTTCTTTTTGTCGTCTGCTTTGGGCTTTCTACTGAACCAATTTTCATAATTATTTTTTTAAATGAAAGCTGTTCATTTGTAGATGAGCCCACACTAACTACTTTTAAAAATATTTTCATTTTTAATATTTTATTTTTACAGTTTAATAAAATTTCTCCAAAATGGTGACAAGTGACTTACTTCTATTGTTACGGAGAAAAAGGAAATTACTATATCTTTACTGAAGGTATTTTCGCATTAAATATAATAAATAAAAAAATCTGAACAGAAAATTGCATGTTTAAACACACATTTTTCCTCACCATTTCAATATTTTTTCATTCCACTGATACTGAGTTTGAGATGCTAAGAGAAATGTTTCAGTGGGCAAAAATTATGTAATATTTTAAGGAAAACCAGTATTTTCTTTGATAAAACTAAATATTTTACTGTGAATGTAACTGAAAGACAAAAATTTTAGGACTTTTTACTCATAGTTACTGAGATTAGAACTTCAAGTCATGAGTGCAAATGTTCACATGCAAAGTTGTAGCTGGCAAACATATGGTCGAGTTTGGAAATGTAATAAGAACCTGCTGTGCATTAAAATATTTTAAAAATGGTGAATATGAATATGAGAAGCATGCATGGATATTTTGTGATGGTAAAAATGACATTGTGTTTAGATTTAGTTAAAACAAACAAACAAAAAAATATATATATGATGGTGTCAAAGTAACATATTTTTTTCCGATTTTTCATTCAGTAATAACAAACCTCAATATATAACTTCTTCATAATTACTTATCTTGGTTACATATTACTGATTACTTATATGAACAAAGTTTATTTTTCGATAATTTGAAGTTAATGGAAATTATACTCTTGTAACTTTGGTTAAAAATAATATTTGTTTTAGGGATTAGATTAGCCAATGTAACATTGATTTTTATTCTAAATATTTTGTAGGTTTATTAAAAATTCTATCCAAAAGTTCCATTTTAAACATTTTCTTTTGCCAAATTTTGACATTTCACCTTATATACCTTTATTTTTGTTTAAAATCCTACTTAATTTATTTGAAATTCAGGGTATTTTATAACAATGAGATACAAATAAAATAGTAAACTATAATTTTCTACATATGTATCTATTTATATTTATTATGTGCAGCAACAAATTTCTGTTTCATATGAACTCATAAGCCCAAAGAAATATAACACCACCCATCAACTACTATTGACCATTCAAATGCATTCAAAGACAATATAGAATTCCAATTGGTAGTATTTCAAATAAAAATGAAAAGGAAAACATGTGTTTTATATCATTACAATGTAGTGATTGTAACTATGACAATAGGAAAAAGGAAGTCTTTATTAGACGGTCCCACTCAACAATGCAAAACTTTCTGTCACATTTACTAATTCATTTTTAAAGTTAATAGCATGACACTTGCAAGCATGATTATTAAATGGATTTGTAATTGAGCAGTTTATTTTTTGATAAATGAATTAAATCTTGAATTATAAACTGTTGCTGTCTCATGATAGCAGTTTTTTTCCTTCTTTCGCTCTCGTATCTGAAAATTTGGCTCAAAATGCCCACTTTGACAGCATTTTCTGCCTTTATCCCAAAATTTAAAAATATGTCCAATTACAGTTTCAGAATATAAGCACCTGCTAATTTCATGCTTTTGTGAACAAAAAGGAATTAAAATATGCGCTTAAGTCAGTTTGGATTTGAGAACAGCCTTAACATACAGATTGTCTCATTCCACCAAAGCCCCATTAAAGCACTCCAAGGCTCTATAAGCAGAGTATTCTTTCTCAGGCGTCCCAATTAATACTACAACTAAGCTCAAACCTCACCACATATTTTTGCTCTCTCCTTTTCATCTACAAAAGCTAAAGTTAGGAGAAATAGTTTAAGCTCTACACTTTTTCTAGCACTTTCCAACAAAATTCTACCAAAGCTCCATTAAGGCACTTCAAGGCTCTGGAAGCAGAGTATTCTTTCTCAGGCATCCCAATTAATACTACTACTAAGCTCAAACCACAACACATGATTTGCCCTCTCTTTTTCATCTACAAAAGCTAAAGTTAGGAGAAATAGTTTAAACTCAATGCTTTTTCTAGCCCTTTCCAACAAAGTTGAAAAGCGCACATGATTTCCATTTTCCTGGCCATATGTCTGTCCATGCTATAAGTCGCATATACTTTCCATAAGCTTGTTATATGTTATTTATCATTGGTTACGAGTAATAAATGCAGAAGTATGTTTTCAATGGCTTAAAGTACTATCGAGTTATAATCAATCACCAGAAGTGCATTTTCTGATGCGGTATTTGTTAGATTTTGGCGACTGAATTAGGCAAAATTTACTGGAAAGTTTTAGTGGTAAGAGAAAATCTTAGAAATTGGTAGCTACGCAGTAGTGTAATACTGGAGCAAAAAAAAAAAAAAAAAAAAAAAAAAAAAAAAACTGCAGCAAAATTGACATTCAACAAACAAAAAACTATCGAAGGCTTTTCAAATAAACAATTTTATTCCCCGTTTTTCTTAAAAGTAACGGCAAAGTACATCAAAGAAATGCTACTAGTACCATAAAAATTAATAAATTAAGTGAAAATTTATAGTTCATCTCCTTAGTTGGTGGCAATTTGTGTAAATCTGGTTTATCGGAGTTTTTTGCATATCCAAGGTGAGCTTAGTTCATATTAACTCTGATAATTCAGACTCTACTGTAGTTAAAAAAAAAAAAAAAAAAGTTATCAGCATATTTCTATGGCTTACAGTTTTTGAAGACTACCTAAAAATTCACTCGCCAGTGGCAAATAAAATGATGCATTTCTCCACAACTGTATATATGCAAAAAACTGTAAATGGCAAGAGATTAAAAAAAATGCTATTGGTGAGATTTGCACGCAGCTAACATAAAAGTGCCAAAATAACATTCCAAGCTAGTTCCAGTTCAAGCACAAGGAAAATTGCAGGATTAAAATTCTGTTCCATAAGAAAATAAAGCTAGTACAACTTTTATGGATGTTTCAGAATAGAAATTTTAATATGGTAGCTCCTTATTACAGTGTACTGTTTGGGGAGGGAGGTTGATAGTAAAAAAGATAATGCATTCGATAGAACCAAAGTAAATAGTGAGAAAGATGATAATCTGCAAGCATAAATGTGTCATATAATGCTATAATGTCACTATAATGCTACTTTATATGAATGTAACAATTTTCCTAATAAATTAACAACATAGAATTCCATTTATTATGATTGTTTGCTTAAGCAGTTAATATAATAATTTTTATTTTCCTCTTTAAATGGAGATACTAAAGAAGAGCACTTTACAATATCTGACATAACAAACAGCTACTGTACTTTAAAATGTTAAGATTCAGCCCCATTAAAATAATATTTTTGGATGCAATTAATCAAAATCAACATGTAAAAAAAGAAATGATGCAATAACAATATTTAATATTTTCATATTAAGAAAATCTTCAACAATTATTATAATTCGGGAGATAACAGTTTGCTTTTGTTTTCTGAAAATGTTCAGAGGTAGTAATAACACACTTATAGAAGGAGAAAAAAAAAAAAAAAAAAAAGCATACTGTTTTCTTTCCTGAGAAAAAAAAACAAAACAATCAAACATAAATCTATAACAGTTTCAGATCTTTAGATATATTTTTTTTTTGTTTATCTCTTTTAACTCAAAATATATGCAAGGTTTCATAAACCTTTGAATTTTGTAAAATCACAGTTACCTCTAACGAAATAGATATTTAAGAAAGAATACAAACATTACCATTACAAAGAAAATGATGCAGTAACCCATGTTAGTTGACATTTTATGAAAAAATACAGATGTAGAGTTTTCACTCTGACACAACAGAAATATTTAATGCTATCAAAGGGAAAAAGAAGTCTGTGGATTTTGATAAAATTCCAATGATTGAGGATAGGGTTTGCAAGATTATATATTTTTTTCTGCAGGTTGTACATTTTTCAGGCTTAGTGCACATAGTATGCTTAAAATTTCCTGCATTATGATTTATTCAGTTTTTTATAAATTATATCTGACTTAGATTTTTTATCAGTTTACCTTTTCAATTTGCTTCAAAAATTTCACTTTTGACACACAAAAATGTGACTGTAAAAGTATAAACAGTGCTGTTAGAAACTACAAATACGGTTGTAAAATAACAATTATAACAGTTAACGATTTGTTTTTAGAGAAAATTCTTTAAAGTAGATATTATTGACACATTCAACATAGTTTAGGTTTAGCAGGATGCAGAAAATGACAGAAGTTTGATAAAACAAAAATAAACTAGTGTCAGTATTTTTTATTTTAAGAGACAAATCTGGCAACCCTAGTTGAGGATGAAAGAGAATTAAAGGAGTACAGAGATTATAAAGCAACAGTTAATGAATGGGATGTTGAAAAGAACAAATTAGTAGAATTATGGTATAGAGCAGATAGAAACCATTCTAAATTGTTCAAAACAACAATACAATCTATACTAATATTATGAAGTAACATTTATTTGTAGGAGTTAATCTCTGGAACTACCAAACTGATTAAAAAAACAATGGCGGCAAAATGCTGGTGACCATCTCTGCTCGAACATAGGCTATATTTTATGTTGGTACAACAATACCCCAAGGAGGTGCAGGTACAAAAGGTGGTCTAAAATTGTGATTTCTGTGGTTTTGTTTGGGCTAGAAATTGGAAATTCGGTGTGCTGGTTACTTTTAAGATACAAATACTTGCTATGAATGATTTCTATAAAGTTTAAAGCTTAAGAAAGGTAAATAAGCAGAAAACGTTCTAAACGTTACTTTGCATTACAATATTGGAAAAAATGGTGTGAATCAATAAGGGCAAAATAACTTCTTAATAACACCATAAAAAATGTGTTAGGCCTTCAGAACAACTTTGTCTTTCTTCTTCAGGCATAAAGGACACAAGGGATATGCTAAAGAAAACAGGCGAGTGGAAAACAGAAGGTATCAGCCAATCACAGAACAGCATTACCCAATCAGAAAAATACAGAACAGAAGGAGAATTATGGAGTAAAATAAATAAAAACAGAGTAAAAAAATTAAAAGTATAAAATAAAAAAATAAGCAAAATAAATGAAAAAAAATTACAAAATTTAAAAACAGATTAGAGAAAACAATAATAATGGTAAAATTACAAAATAAATACGAATGCAATAGAAATTAAAAATTAATAATACATGCAAATATAAAATAAAGAAACAAATACCAAAAATTAATATCAATTCAAAATATAATAAAAATTATATGGTTGAACTGAACAAGTTTTTCCAAGCTGCAGAGAGCATAGTAGATTAAGATTTTTCATTAACAATAACCTTAGGATTGAGATAAATAGCTAAATTTTCAAGAAAATCTAATTCTGAGGTGCAATTGACATTAAAGATAATTTTTGCATTTTAAAAATTAAAACTATGGCCGGAATCCCAAGGTTGCTTGGCAATAGAAGATTTAGAAATTTCTTGGTTATTGATTAGGATTGACCAAAACAAGTAAAAAAAAAATCAAATTTCGGTAATCTTCCTATTTTTGACCGAAACCGAAAATGTAGAAAATTTTTTTAATTTATACATACATCTATTTATATAAAATCCAAGTCTCTGCGTGTCCCTCACAATTCCGATAGGACCGCCTCATTGTAATGAGTAATTGTTGAAAATTACTAATGCAGGGTCACCACAGTAGGGCCAAATGTTGACCAACTTGGCGAAATATTGCCAAATTTGACTAAATATCACCAAATTTGGCAACAAAATAAGTTGTCATATATGAAGCCAACTTGGCGAAATTCCTATTTAAAGCCTTTAATATTTCATAATCGAGGTCACCGCAAATTCATTTAAACTCCGCGCTAAGGGTTTCTTTTTAAAAAATCTATTGGTGAGAATTTAAAGTGTAATATACGAAAATGTACGTCTTTACATCTTCATCCTGATGTCACTAATAACATAACAGACAATAGACAGCGCTGTACTGTCTGAGCTCCTAACTGACCAATTTTAATGTGCTTTAGGTACTTTTCCAGTATAGGGGCCTTGGCGAGATATAAAAAATGAAATTTAGCAACATATTTTCAAGCAACTTATTCACTATTTCATATACACAAGTAATTTTTCAATATTTATTTAATATAGAGAAGCCATTTTACTATTTTTGTATACAAACTGAAGTAAATTGTATATAAAAAAAGCAATAATATAGATATAAATAAAATGTTTATAGATTATATAAATAAACTTAAAAGTTCATTAACTTTGTAATCATAGCTGTTTATATCACTTGACAAAAAATCTCACTTCTGAAGTTCAAATTACGACAAACTTTTAAAAAGTACGCCAAGGCCCCTATACTGGAAAAGTACCGCGATTTATATAGTCGAATACAAAAATTAAATTCTCGGCACTTTTTCAGTTTACGGGCCTTGGCGAAGAAGGAAAATTGGCAACATATTTTCTGGCAACCTATTCGCTGTGTCATTTCATATACACACTCATTTTTTTTTTTCAATATTTATACAATTTATTTGGCATAAGGAAGCCATATATCTAATTTTATAATGTAGACATGACCTGTAATCTGCAAAAAGCAGTGTTATGGTGTTATTTATGACAGCCAATTATGAACACGAGGGATATGGGCCCGAGGGGGAGGGGGGGGGCTGCCCTCCGTGGGGGTCTTTCTAAGGGAACCTAATCCGTATTTATGCAAGGAAATCAAAGGTTCAAAGAAAACTTTGAACGATTAGGCCGATGGGCACAATTGGGTTTGAACCCAGCACCTCCTGTCTATCAGCTTTGAGAGCAGAACCTCTCGGTGACTGGTGGGGCAATTCGCAAAAAGCCTCAAATCCGCACAACACTTGGAATCAAGATGTGCGGATTAGTGGTCTTCTACTGTATTACAGTTTTTCATAAAAGAGTTTCATTTTTAAAATCTGTTATTTTCATCTATCACTGCAGAACAAGCGAGAAAAACTCATATTTTTGCATATGTCTTGTATATATCTTTATATCTCATATTCTGTCATTTTTGACGGGCTATCTTTCTAGAAAATATATAGAATTATTAATTAAGTATATGTGTAATTATACATGTGGCTTAAGTTGGCTGTATGTGCCTCTGATCAAAAATTTTTTTCATATAAAATAAAATGTAATTAATTCATTTATAACATAGAATGATTTTCTAATTATACGAATTTCATGTAATTAAAAAATGTTTTAGATATATATACCTTGATTTATCTTTTATAATGATTTTTGTAAATGATTTCTGTTACACTAGAATTTTCTCAAAGAGTATTCGAAACACTTCTGTGGTTTCAAACTAAAAATTTTCTATTAAAAGTCTGCAGTATTTAATGAGGATGTGAAAAACATCTTTTAAATTGAGTCATATATGCATTGCTTTCTTTATAATTTGCACTCACGTACTAAGTCAGTGATGACTGATAAATATAAACAGTGAAGTTCATAGAAATGAATAAAGAGTGCCGAATTTGAGATGATACAGCTCAAATCAATGAGTAATGTTGAAAATTTCCAAAGGAAGAAACAAGATATTTGGAATGCAGATAGTTTCAGTCAAGTTTCAGCAACATTTTCGCTGAAACTCAGATTTTAGGTTGAAAATGAATTTTCGGTCGATCTCTAGTTATTAACATAACATGAGTGTTCTGTTAAGCAGGCTTCAAGCTTTCTTTTAGTCTGACCAATAGAAGATAAATGAAACATTACAAGGAACATTTTAGATTTCTCATTTATGAAGATGAGGAACAGGAGACTTAGTGGAGGGAAAATTTAACTTATTGACAGGTTTAAAGATAACATTAAAGTTGAAAAGTTTTAAAACTTTAGCGAATTTGAAACATAAAGGATGATAAAAGCTGAGTTATCAAATTATCAGGTTTCTTTTTGACAGATTTCGTAAGAGTAGATTTACAAGAGGGTCTATTGAATTTATTCACATCATTATCAATAACAGAATGATTGAAGCTTCATTTGACAACAACATATTTTAAGTAATAAAGTTTATCATTAAGGGAAGCAGAATCTGAACAAATATTGAGGATGTAGTTTACATAAATGTAAAACACAATATGATAACAGGTTTTGAAAAAATAATCATATCTGGTAACTAAAACATAAAGGAAGGGATGTTTATGTCAATCTTTTAACTAAAAAATAAACTGAATATGTGGGTCGATAGAATTGACAGTTAGAAGAATGATGGAAATATCAAAAGGATTATCAACTAAGACAAAAGTATTGTCAATATAACGCATCCAACATTTAAAATTTAACAAATTCAATAACTTTTCTTCAAAAATAATGCACATAAATATCACAGGGATTTGGTGATAAAGGATTTCCCATACTTCAGCTGTCAGATTGTTTGAAAAATTTATTATTAAATTCAAAAGTAGTAACAGAAATGCAAAGTTCAGTTAAGTTAATAAAATCTTTGACTTCAATATCAGAATAATGAAATTAACATAATCTAGTTTCTAAATATGAAAGAGTACCTTCAATTGGAACATTATAAACATCAAATGATAAACATAGAACAATTTCACGGGTTGACATTTTTTAGTTGACTGACAAAATCATAATAATTCTTTATGGTATATGTATTCGTAATGCTGAAAAAAAGGAAGTTAAAAACTTGGCAAGAGGGTAAGTATCAGTGAATATTAAAAACAATATGCCTTAGGGGAACACTGGGTTTATGAACTTTAGGTAGAACACAAAAACGAGCACAGATGGCTGAAGAAGGAATAACATAATGTTTAGTGTATTCATTTAACACAACACAACACTTAACAGAATTTTTGACACTAGAAAGATGTGAATTAGTAGAATCCTTTTAAACTTCAATGTAAGGACCCTTGCGTAAAAGGGCATAAACTTTATCAGAATAATCTTGTTTATCCAGAAGAACAATTTAACCACCTTTGTCTGCTTTAGTTATAATTAGATTAACATGAGACTTAAGTTCATTTAGAGAGTGTGAAAGATTAGATTTATAGTTTTAATTATTGGAAGAAATAGTATCAGCAAGAATGTGACAAAAAGTTTCCTTATCAGAAGGAGTGGCATTTTTATATTTAACCTCCTCACGCCCTTCAACACATATGTGGATGTTTAGCTTTTTATAATTATAATTACTGTCAATGTGTCAATAATAAAAAGAACAAAAATTTGCTAATAGCTTATTCACTACATAATCCATCAGCAAGAGAAGTAAAACTTTTATGGTTTGGCTTCACTGATAATGTTATTTCTGATAAAAAAAAAAAAAAAAAAACATGAAGTAATTTTTTGGCAGTCAGCGTTGTTGGATTATTTGAACAAATCGTTAATATTTGATAAAAATAATATTAAACATATGTAATATATTAAGTTTTAATAATTTGTAGAAATGTAACAAAGAAATTTACTGTTAGTTTTTTATTTTATAAATCATTTCATTCATAAATTACCATTAATGGCATTAACGCTCAGTGGCTACAAATGTGAACGTTATTTTTTTCTGTGAATTTTTATTGTTTTTTCCTTTTGAATTCCTAGTAATATATATATATATATATATATATATATATATATATATATATATATATACATGGTTCATACACTCAAGAACAAATAAAATTCAAGCACTTTTCAAGCACTATTCCAGTACTATTCAAGGACTGTTTAGATACATGCATAAAATTGGCATAGAATAACACATAAGGAAAATAGCCACCCCATTGATTATCTATTTCAAAGAAATCTTATTGGATCTTTTAATTTTTATAAAAGACATTTTCAAGACATTATATTATTAGAGAATTTTTAAAGAATAATGTGTTTTAACTTAGTGAGGTACAATGGAAAGAAATTTCCCATATAATAAAAAGATAAGAAAAGAGAACTTGATTTTTTTTTATTTAAGTGCAAAATAAATAAAAGGTATGATATCACTGCAAGAGAAGAAGGCAGGAGTAAACTAGTTAAATTTTAGGAATTTTGAAAACTCATCAGGGGTCAAATACTAGCATTTCTGAAGTTGTGCATAATTTTTTCTAAGTTATACTTTAATATTTTTAATAAATATTATTCTCTGAATTCTCAAACCTTACAGCATTTGCGCTTTTCCATACAAAAATAATTGAAATAATGTTAGATAATTTACTTTTACTTTTTAAAAACAAAAGATTAAAAAAAAAAAAGAGTTTATAAAAAGGAATAAAAATTTTATTATCAGTTACACAGCGAAAAATTTATAATTTATATAATTCTGTGAAGTTTTTCCTGATTGACACCATTTGCGATTTTTATGAATGACCGATTGAAAAATTTTTACAATGTTTTTCTGCAACCGATTAACAAATTTAATAATTTTTTTTTCAATGACCGATTGACTATATTAGGAGGGGGGGGGGGGGGGGGGGACATTAGGTGAAATTGGCACCAAACTGACAAAATTCACAATTTTTTCGACAAATTGACGAAATTTGCATTTTTTATCGTGACCATTGGACGAATTTTGGGGTATTTTTTCCCGACAATTTTTCAGGGGCGATTCTGAGTAAAAAAAAAAATTCTGAAATTCACATAAAATTCTTTGAAAGGTTACATCAGAAGGGGGGGGGGGGGGGAAATCCCCTCCAGGCACTAACTATGTAGTTTTTTCGCGGCCCTTTGACGAAATTCGCCGTTTTTTCGCGATCTTTCGACGCAATTTGCCACTCTTTCGAGATCTTTCGATGCAATTTGCCACTTTTTCGTGATCCTTTGAAGCAATTTGCCATTTTTGTGCCAAAATTTTCCATTTTCTCGCAATCTTTTGACGCAATTTGCCGTTTTTCGCGATCTTCCGTGGAAATTTTCCGTTTTCTCGTGATCTTTCGATGCAATTTGCCGTTTTTTCGCGATCTTTTGATGAAATTTGAGGTTTTCTCGTGAATTTATGACGAAATTTGTAAGTTTTTTGCATTTCTTGGACGAAATTGGGGGTTTTTTTTCGTGATTCTTTAACGAAATTTGAGTTTTTCCGCGATCCTTTAATGAAATTTTCGTTTTTCGCGTTCCTTTGATGAAACACGCATATTTACGTGATTTTTTAATGCAATTCGCGTTTTGTGCGTGATCCTCTGATGAAATTTGCTCTTTATTCGAGATCTTTTGCCGAAATTTGCGTTATTTCTCTATTCTTTGACGGAATATGCGTTTTTTCCACGACCTTTTGACAAAATTTGCATTTTTCAGCGATTCTTTAGCGAAATTACCGGATTTTTTTCATGCGAACGATCGTTCAAATGATATTTTTCGTCGACCATTTGTCAAAGTTCGCAATATTTTCCAGCCACTTTTCATTCCTTGAAAATGAATGCTTTTTTTTCCAGCACTTTTCATTCCTTGAAAATGAACCCTTTTTTTCCAGCACTTTTTCTATTTTTTCCAAAGCGTACGAACCATGATATATATAAAATCATTTTTTTCCCACCATAAAAAAACTGTTCCTGAAGAGGTTAAAGAAAGACAATAGGAGCAATAAGTTTGGAGAGAGAAGGTTTACAAGAGTGAGAAAATTTTACACAAAGTTCTAAAATACTTTTATGTCCAAGAGTTAAGGTATGAGAAGAGAAATTAACAATGTAGTTTTCGTTTGACAGATGCTTGTTTAACTTTTGAGATATTTTTGATTATTACACAATGAAGAAAACTTTCATGAGCAGATTTATAAGTATACTGGAAAAGCCTAATTTTATTTTCAATATCAGAAAAAATGTCACGGTTTTTACTAAGAAACAAATGAAAGTCATAAAGCTCTTCTTCAATTTTGGAGAGAAAATGTCGACTATCTTGAATACAAGCTCTTAAGATAGTAAAGTGTGGGCTAATTATAGCTTTAGAAATTTTGACAGAGCTACTAACTGAATATTTCAGTTGAATGAATTTTGGAATAACATTGTTTTTCATACAATTTAAGTGATCAAGAAATTTTACACACTTACATCTACTTTAGATTAAATGCTCTGCTCACACAAAACAGCTTTTAAAAAAAAATCGAAATTTAAAAGGGCGCAGGAGCAAAAATTTGTAATTTATGTGACACAGTTGGTGTAGAAGCTTGGGATTTGGCATGGTTATTTTTAAGATATAAGTAAATTTTGCTAAGAATGGTTTGTAAGAAATTCAAAATTAAAAGGATGAAACGAGCACAAAAGTTCTAAATTATGATTTATTTGGAACTACTAGGGTTAGATATTTGAATTTTGGCATGGCTGTTATTTTAGAGAGATAAATGTTCACACAGAACAGTTTTTCAAAAATTCAAAATTTAAAAGCATGCAAGTGCAAAAAACATTCTAAAATTGTGTTTTATGTGATACAGTTAATATAGAAGCTTGGAATTTGAAATGAAAGTTACTTGTAAGATGCAAATGCTTGCTAAGAACAGTTTCTAAGAAATTCGAAATTTAAATTTAAAAAGGTGAAATGAACACAAAACAATCTTAAAATGTTCCAAATTATGATTTAGTTGAAATTGTTGGTGTTAGAAACTTGAAATTTAGTATAGTGGTTACTTTTAAAATGCAGATGGTTCGTATAAACAGTTGATAAAAAATTGTTGACAGAAAATGTACAGAAAATTTAAAGGTGTGTACAGAAAATGTTCTAAATTATTGGTTCATTTACAATTGCTTGGCCCTTAAAACGTTGAGTGTCATGGTGACTGACACTGAAGCTGAAAAATTTACAATGTTTTAAGTAGTTTTTAAGAATGTATAATCCTGTAATAAATAAAAGGTAGGTAAATTTTAAATAAATTTTCAGTAATTACTTAAAACAATCTATATATATTTAGTTTTATATCATATTTTAGACTGTCAGTCGTCGGTGAATGACACGTTCTAAATAGAAAGTTCAGTGTCAGTCACCGGTGACTGACGTGGTGCTTAACGTGTTAACTTAAAATTTGACATGCCTGTTTTTTTTTTTTTTTTCCAAGACGTAAATGAAAGTCACTGAACAGTTTTTTTTTTTTTTTTTTTTTTTTTTGTTTACAAAATTTGAAATTTAAAAGGTTGAAGAAGCAAAAAACATTCTAAATTTGTTATGCTGCTGGGCTAGAAACTTGAAATTTGGCAAGATGTTTATTTTTAAGATTCAAGTGCTTACTAAGAATGGTTTCCAAAAAAAAAAAAAAAATTTAAATTTAAAAGGCTGAAATGAATAGGAAACGTTCTGAAAACATTATAAACTGACTATCTGAAACTGTTAGGGATAGAAATTTTAAATGGCTATTACTTTAGAGACGTAAATGCACAAACAGAATGTGCATAGGAACAAAAAAAAAAAAAAAAAAAACTGTTCTAAAATTGCAATTTGTGATATAGAAGCTCGGCATTGTGTTTAATTTTAAGATGTAAAAGTTTGCTGAGAATGGTTTATCAAAAATTCAAATATCAAATGAAAAAAAAAAATGAGTGGGAAACCTTCAAAATACATAAATTACAGTTTATTGGAAATTAATTTTAGATTTTCTCATTAATTTAAGTCTCATGTTCGCATAATGCAGTAAAATAATGAAGTTACTTAAAATGTGGCTTAATTAGTCATTTTTGCATAGCAGTATAATTTCATCTAATAAAATAGGCATACAAATACCACTTAGCACTAACAGTAATGATTGTGTATTACAACAAACAACTTATTTAACAACTTGATGTACATTCATAAACCTTTTTCCATTTTAAAGCTTGTCCCAACATGCAAAATTTCAGGCAAATGACATACTTTTTTACTTTAAAAAAATATGTCTAACTCTTACTTTTAAATTAATTTAACGTTTTATTGATCTATATAATCTATCAATTCTGTAGTAAACCTAAACAAAATATATAAATTTCACGGCAATTCTAGTATATTTACAAGATTTAGAGCATACAACTTAATAAATAGCTTGGACACTGAAGAATTTCAACTAATAAAAACATATTATAATATGAAAGGCAAAACTTACAGAAGAATAATGAAGTATCTATAAAATTTTTTATACTTTAAATCTGATTTAAGACTACAAAATAATGCTGAAAATAATTACCCGTTGGTTTCCAGAAAGTGATTAAACAGGCTTGACAAATAATTTCCTTCAAGTTTTTCTGTGAATTTTGCTTCAACTCTTGAAAAGAGAAAAAGTTTCCATTCAGAGAAAAATCATTTTCATTAAAAATCGTTACCTAAAATATACATTAAATATATGTAATTAACAAAACTACTTTAATGTTTGTTTAATTGGGCAAAGTTTTTGGGAAAAAACAAAACAAGACAGAAACCGAATCAATAAAGAAAAGCTCATTATGAGAGCTAATGATTTAATTATATGCCCTCTGACAGTCTTACAAAAGGACAAAATTGCAATGTTGTTTTCTCTGTATTTTGTTTTAAATACTAAAAAAAAAATTATTCTTTCAACACTACATAAAAGAACTTAATTACAAATATGAATGTAATCTTTGAGAGTACTATTCATTGTTCAGTGTATTAACGTATTAACACAGATTTGTCGGTGAGAGAGTTAAAGTTTATATAGTTAAATAAATAACTGCAATATTTAGTTAAGTGCAAAGTTTTATGGTTATTTTACAAATATATTAATTTTTCTTTACTGATTCAAATAAAAACAATTTTATGAAATTTCCATATACAGTGAAACCTCTCTGAGTGGCTACCTCCCTGAACGACCAATTTTTCATGGAACGAAATTTATTCCCATAGGCTCAATACTAATGTTACCTTTATTCAGATACCATCCCAGTTGAACTCCCTCCATGAGCGACCCATTTCTTTGAAGAAAATGAAACAAATTCTGTTTTTTCCTGGTCGCTTGAAGAAGGTTTTATTAGAAAAATAATTCCGGAGAGCACATTATTCATCAACTTTTAAGCTAAGTTTAGATTTTTTTTTTTATTATTCCGGTAACTTTTAAGTGTTTAAACTCCTTTGTGTCTTTTTGGGCAATGAATTTAACTCTGATGACAAATTAAGAATGACAGTCAATAAACTTTCTGCTCTATTCTGTCAGGAAACTCTCAAAAGAAATAGATAAATTAATAAAATCGTCATTATTTGTTCCGTCCAAAAAAAAAAAAAAAAGAAAGGCATTTATTTACTGAACTTCGAAAAGACTTGGAAATAAAAGTTATAAAAAGATAAAACCGTAAAATCAAAGCAAACGTCAATGCATTCATTTTTTATACTTTATATATAGTAATTAACTTATGTAATTAACTTTTGTTTTGATACTTAAATTTTCATATATTTTCCTAATGTGAAAAATACTTTTAGTAACATTAATTGTTATCTTTTTTCAACAATTAAAATCTAGATTTAAACAGGACCTCCATTAAGAGACCACCTCTCATAGCGACCAATTTTTATTGGAACGGAGCGTGGTCGCTTTAGGGAGGTTTTACTGTATTGCTTTTTATGTTTTCAAATACTATTCATATACACTTTGCCTGTCAGTGAAAATATTTGCACTGACCAGTAGATGGCTACCAAGGAAAATGTGATTATCAGCCCAAAACTGTCTACTAAATAAGTTAGATCTACTGGCTAATAACAGTGATGCCGGTATGCGTTACACCACATCTTTTAAGCAAAAAATTGGTGAATGAATGCATATAAAAAATTGTGATGCGTCCTTCAACATGCGTAATTTTTACCTTGAAAAAACAATTTTTTTTAATAGACAGACCCTATCTTATTTTAAAAAGAAGTATCCATTTAAAAAAAAAAAAAAAAAAAAAAAAAAAAAAAAAAAAAAAAAAAAAGACCCTTTTTTTGGAAGTGTTTGGGTCCCACTGGCCCAGAATATCCAGGCTTTAGCCTAGCAATATCCAAGGAAGCTACTTCCGGACACATTTCTGAATTCATTTTTGTTTGGAAATGCATGAAATTAACAGATGTTGTTCAGAAACTATGTAATCAAAAAACACTTTCCATTTTTGGGTGGCCCCCACCAATGGCCGAGAGGTTCTGCTCTCGAAGCTGGTAGACGGGAGGTGCTGGGTTCGAACCAAATCACACCCGTCAGCCTAATTCGTTCGGAGATTTCGTGGTTTTCTTCGAACCTTGGATTTCCTTGTATTAATACGGATTAGGTTACCTTAGAAAGACCCTTACGGAGGGCACTCCCCCCTGCTTTGGGCACTTATCCCTCGTGTTGATAATTGACTGTCATAAATTCAACCAACCATTTTTGGGTGAAAATATAAGATTTAAAAGAAAAAAAAAATACAGTCAAAGTGGATGAATAGAACCAAATTTCTGAACTTGACATTGCAAAAAAGTGTAAAACTAGTCATCACATGACAACCATTGTTTATACCTCAATAAGTAACTTATTTATCAACAAATCGAATATGCTATTGAATCACAAATCACTTCAATACTTAGGCCTGCCAATTTTATGTTTAAAAATGAATCAAAAAATGTGTCAGAAAGTTTTGGGTTCTTGAGAAGGGTATTTCTCCAATAGTTGAAAAGTGTGTTCATTCAATAAATTTTCTTGGTCCGTTACTGCTTAAAAGAATTTTCCAGTTTCTACTCACATAAGCTTTCAGTATTTGTAACTCTAATTATAGATTATTTTGAATGTATAAGTTTATATAACATTCACTGTTTTCAATATCATAAAAATAAAAAGTGATTCAGATTATAAAATTCAATTATTGCAAATACACTGGTATTTTTTAAATTAAACATCAAGTTAATATAAAGTTATTATATTATATAAAGTATTATACAAATGTTTTCTTTAAAAAACATATAAAATTGGAATGCACATATAATTTGAAATAACAGCGACAAATAAACAAATTCTGTAAAGTGCCAGAAAAAAGAATATACATTATTTGTCATTCTAATTTAATAAATAAATAAAAAGGAAAAGTAAAGCTCTTGAGTTGTGAAAACAAACTCCAACAATCCTTGCATCTGAAATAAGAATACATTTTATATAAATAATCAAATTCATATAGAAAAAAAGAATTTGTAATACAAAAAGGAATGCTTTTTGAAACAGCAAGATAAAATATGTTAAAAATTATCCCAAATTATTTTGTGAAAATAAAATTTAAGGTACTCGATTCAAAGATTCATAAAAAAAAATTTCCATAAATTTGAAAGATAGACGCAGAAAGTAATTAATTTATGGAGAACATAGGTTAATAAGACACCAATTCATGAATGGCTTAATGTTCTTTGATGTTTGTCCTTTTTCGTCAGTCAGATCAATATTTAAATCAGCAACTTTCAATCTTCAATTAGTTAGTGAATTATTGATTTTTTATAATATTTTGAGGCTTTTAGATTGCCACGAATATAAGTCTTTTAGCTGTAGCTTTTAATATGAACATTTATATTTAAAATTTTTGCATTGAAAAAGAAGTGGTGAGCAACTGGTGTGGCCTGGCCAATTACTGGGTCCAAGTGATCAGTTACTGGTATAATATCATTTTCCAAATTATACTGTTAATAATTTAAATTGTAGAAAAGATAATAGAATTTTGGTTATGGATTAGTAGTTCTTATACATTAATTGCTATTTACACATATTTACAGAGAAATGTGTCAATTATATTTTTGAAAAAATAAAACGAAGAAATTCCCATTAAATGGTCACTTACTGGTGCAGTCACTCTATATGTTTTTACATTTTTAAACATTTTAAGTAACACGTTTGTGTTTTTAAAAATACAAAGTACAAAATAATCAACAACGAGATAAATAGGTATAACTAATAACAAACAATACAACTATCATTTTATAGTTTTGTACTTTAATTGCAGCAGGAGTTTTAATCTACTTAACCCTTTCAGAGACAAGTAATTGTGTTTCTGCAATGTTGAATTTACACCAGAATTTTTGAAACATTTCATTTAAAAATTGGGACATCAACTTTTTTTTTTAAGCAATGGTAATAAAATTCCATTCAAAAATTCTGGTACAAATCTTGATTAAAATTACAAGGGATAAAATTATCCCACTGCCATTCAAGGGATTAACTAAATTTTTAAAATAATTAATCAAATTTCTGAGATAACCAAGAGTTTATTCTATAAGATAAATCATATCTTCACTTTGCTTTTATTATGAATCTTGGGAAGATTTCCGCATCTTGTGTCACCTGGCACAGTTGGCAAAAAACTAAAATGGTACCAAAAGGCCATTTTAGTATCTTAGAAAAATTTTCAAGACGCTAGAGAAACATGTTCTTTAAATATTTATAGACATATACATTTGTTAAACTATATTTTTGAACAATCTTAAAAAGTTAGGTATGATGAATATTATAGGGATGCATCGAATATCCAGCTCCTGCCGGATATCCTGTTTATTCAGCACTGAAACCGAATATTTGCTCCAGCCAAATACTTTAATATCCAGTTGCCGGATACCCGGATAGCGACTTATTTTTTAAATTATCAGAAAAAGTTGGTGCAAAATTAATTTTATTTTTACCAACATTAACCTGTTAAAAGCAATGCTAACAAAAATGAATATATATTTTCACAAAATGATATTATATTGTTATATATAAATGAAAATATAATATTTAAACTATGATAACTAATTAAATTTTATTAATGGCAAGCTATCATGTAGGAGCATTAGGCGCTCAGTATTTTTAGGTTATAATCTTTTACGTTTTTAATCACAAATATTTCCTGCCTCTGAGAATAAGCATTGATTCCTCTGGTAGTCTATTTTTTCTTGTGTTTTTAACATTTGTAAAGTAAAAATGATTTCATTGAATCTTTTTTTCACTATCTTGCTTATGAATGGAAGACCGGCTGTGTTAAAATAATACTGATACTGATTACAAAAAGAACTGTGCCACTTTCTTGACCCCTTTGCTCTATAAAATCAGATACTTGCATTCAGGAGCTTTTCTATTTAATTCCTGTTAGGAAAGCTTTGTCATAGGAAAATTAAGTAAAAATATGGGTATTACTTAGCTATCCCGTCAACCAAAAATCTATCACCAAACTATAAGATTAAATGTCAATAATTGTTGATCGTAAATGTCACATTCGCTTGACTTTAAGCAAGTTACACCTCTTTACATCATCAAGTATTTTTATTTCGACGTTTTATTTGTATTTTTATTAATGTTATACTAATTTATTTGTTCTTTCGTTATTTAAAATAAAAATTATGTCACTTTGTATAATTTGGCAAGTGGTTTGGCGATTTATATAATTTGGTGAAATTTGTCGACGGGATAACTAAGTAGTACCAAAATATGTGTATAGGAAAAGAAAAAGCTACTTCAATAAGATGTTTAGTAATTAGTAAACAAACTAGAATTATCAGTAAGAAAAACAAAGAAATAAGCTTTTATCTTTTTATCTACAATGACCCTAAATAAAAGAAAAAAATTACTATGTACAGACTAAAAACAAAACATCATTAAATTTCAATATTAAATTACTACAAAGCATTTTAAATAACTTAAACTTGATAAATGATTTTAAATCTATTATTAATACTTGAATGACATAAAATTATAATAATTGAAAGTTTTTCTCCATAAAGCAAGTAGAAATATTACTGCTGAAATTGAAAACGAGAAACTATTCAGCCGGATACCGAATACTCGGTAAAATTTTGTGCTCAGTATGTGGCGAAAAACCACATTCGGTGCATCTTTAATATTTCATAGCCATTTTAGATATTTTAACAAATAATGAAAATGCATAACATATTTAACAAATCTAAGAAATACCAGAAAAAATACATCTCATATAAACAGCACTTTTAAAATCATAAAATGGTGAAGAGCTGGATATAAAAATGCAGTTAATTATACACTTTATATACATTTTTATTGTTATTTAATATTTTCACATCAGAGATAAAAAGGTAAAATTCTCATTCACAGCTGCCATTAGAATATAAAAATAGGGGAGAGTGGGGTACAGTGGACCATGCCTTATATTTTACTTATTTTTAAATTTTTAAAGCTTTTCTTTTAGGCTAATTAATAACAGCACTGGATTGATTACTTATAGCTTTCAGAACACATCTTTAGCTCAGAATGAACTTTTTATCCTGATTGGTTGTTTAGAGCTCCTAAAAGTAAGATTTTTCATCATCATACTTTTCTTTATTAATTAAACGTTATGGATAAATAAGATTAAACAAAAACATAATTTGAAGAACAAATTAAAAAAAATAAAATTTATTTCCTACATTGTTTAATCCCGAGAAGGGGGAATCTGAGAAGGAAATATATTAAGATGTTTCATTCAATTAGTTCTACATTTAATGTTAAATTTTTGGAACAAATTAGTTAAGCCAATTGAAGATTAAAAAATAAAAATAAAACTATACAATATGATATTAAAACACCCAAAAAAATAGATTCCGTTCAAATGAAATCGAAATAAATCTTAGACTTCTTCCATTTTAATTGAAAATTCTTGTATTGCACATTTTGTATTTTGTTTATGGCAATTGTGCATAAAATGATAAGATGCATGCAGAATACAAAACTTTAAAAAAAAAAGTCTAAGATTTATTTCGATTTCATTTGAACGGAATCTATTTTTTTGGGGGGTGTTTTAAGTATCATATTGTATAGTTTTATTTTTATTTCTTAATCTCCAATTGGCTTAACTAATTTGTTCCAAAGATTTAACATTAAATGTAGAACTAATTGAATGAAATATCTTAATATCTGTCCCTTCTCAGGCTTAAACAATGTAGGAAATAAATTTTGTTTTTTTAAAATTTGTTCTACAACTTATGTTTGTGTTTAATATGTCAAGTTTTTTAATAACTACTGCATTCAGACAAACTCATTTCAAAATTAATAGAGGGTATCATCATCAGGCTTTGATGTATGCGATATTTCATCACAATGTGTGATGCAGTTTACCAATGTATAATTCAAAATATTTCACCACTGTAGTAATGCAGGTTACTGTAGTTTGGACAAAAACTTCCAATCTGAACATAAAAAATCTATAATCAAAACATAAAAAAATAACTTTACTTAAATTTAGATACCCTATTTCCCACTCAGGAACGCTATGAATGCAAAAATAAATTGTGTTGAATCGTTACTGCTAATATTTAACAATATTATAGCTGTGATACAGTAAAAAATGAAAGTTTTACTTAAATTTTGTTATGTTATTCTCTCCCATGGGGTGATGTAAACACATCAGAAAATTATTTCCTAAGTTTAACTTGGGGTATAAATAGTTCTCATCTCGAAAAAAAAAAAAAAAAACATTTTAAAATTTAAATTATGTATTTCCTCACTAAGTTCGCTACCTGCGTAAAAATAGCTAGCCATTTGAAACTTTTTACGAAAGCATAAACTTGACCAAAGCAAAAACTTATTCTGAAAATTCCTTTTTATTTCCACTATGACGCCATATTCACCTTTTTAATTCTTGAAAAAAAGAAAAAACTAGTTCAATTTAATGTTTCATGTGGAAACGTTTAAACTAAAAATAAATAAATTATTATTACGGCTTTTGAAATTTTTGCAACAATGAAGAAAAAATGTTACATTTTCTATGAAAAATGTCCGTTGATTCTCAATGAAGAAAGAGAAATTTGGAATTATTAAGAAAAATATTTGAATAATGCAAAAAAAAAATTGGCCCATGTTTCTCTCTGGGTTATAATTCACCCATATGCAAAGGCATTTTACCATTCGTTTTGACCCTGAAGTCAGGCAAATGTTTTTACACTTTAAATTTATAATATCATTAGAATTAGTAAAGAATAAAAAATGAGTGGCATCAGGGACAAAAAGGTGGGAAGAAACAATGAAAAAGTTATGATATCCATAGGCTTTTCTATGTTAAATTAACATTGAGAAGTAACACTAGAAATAAATAAGTATTGCGCTGCCGTGCAATACTTAAATAAAACAACTTTTTTGAAAAGGTCTTTATTTAATTTAAAAGTTTATATGCTTAAAAGAAAACTTTAAATAATATTTTTATGAGTATGTATTGAACTTCAACATGGGGCACAGTGGTCCGCAATGAATACTGCTCCTGTAATGAAGAATTTTCAAAATATATAATAATTGCTTATTCTCTATAAAGAAATATTGTTTTAAAATAGTTATTTAACTGTAAAATAAAGTAAACAAAGAAAAATGACAATTTCCCTACAATTAGGGATGTAACGAATAAAGATTTGGCCAAATACCCAAATATTCGGCCAAGTTTTAGGGCGAATACTGACTTTAAAAAAAAAAAAAAAAAATTCCAATTTTAAAATCAAAAATTAAGTTAAGGACTAATTGAAATTAATTTTTTGTTTGAATGTTCAAAATTCATAACAGCTGAATCTATTTTTTGTAATATTTTAAATACTTTGATGCCAATAAGATAACATATGACTTTCAAAAATGTAAATAATAATTTAATTCATAATTTTTTATTTAATCCTTAGATAGTTCTAGTAATTTATCTATATTTTATCTAAAATAGAAATGCATTACCTCTGTAAAAATTAAACTTTTTTTTATTTTAGTAAAATCATTTCACCCCCCAAAAATAAGAGCTTGCATGTGTCCTCTGTCTTTTTATATTCATTCACATTCAACTCAAACTTAGTAAATTTTCACTCTGTATGTAAAGAAAAAGGTTGTTTTCTTAAAATATAATTATGCATTCCCTTAAAATATAATTATTCTTTTCTGCCACTTTTCTCTTTTTCTTTCTCTCAAAATTAACAAGCCCCTCATAATACTTCCTCCATCCCATATTTCACAATGAGATGCCTCCTGAAGCTGAAGTTTATGTAATATCATTATATACAGTTACTAGCTGAGTACCCGCGCTTCGCTACGGTAAATTCTCCCTCTTTCATAACTTCCTGTTTTGGTTGATTGCCTATCTTTTTTACGATTTCTCAAACAGTAATTCTAATTTTGAACCTTTTTTTTAATTTAAGTCAACCTAGTTTTTATATGTAAAGATGGATTTTTACAATCACTAATTGATTTTTAACTCACTTCTTGGTATGTTAGAATTATAAACATTATATTTACAGGTGTGTTTATAGGTCAATAATGACAATGCAACTCTTTATTATTAGAAAAAAATTAATTATAAATTAATGCATTAATTTTAAGGCATTTTACTGTTAGCCTATCTCAGGTGATAACTCACTAAATATTTTCTGTGCCTCGTAGAATTTTATGCTAGTTGGAACAACAATAGATTTAATTATGCGCCAATGAACACTCGCCAAAATATGCCAAATGATTAAAACTGCAACAATGAAACATTTTAAAATAAAAAATACTGACAATAAATTAAAAATGAAGAATGTAATATTTTTAAAAATATATATTTTTATCAATTATTAATTAATTAATTTAGGATTATATGCTAAGTAATACATTTAGAAATCCCAAAAAAAGATAACATAATGTTTCGTTTTTTTCTTTCCAGCTGTCCTAACTTAAAAAAAAAACACAGTAAAAATTATATATCATTTAATAAATTCATTTGCTTCTGTTTTTTACCAAGCATCAGAAAAAGCAGTGAATTAGTCATAATCTTGTTCTAAGCACACGTTAGATTAATGTACCGTAGCGGAAATAAATAAATAAATAAATAAAAACATGAATTTCGGTCAAAAAATTGGGTGTGATTTTTAATATAAACATTGAATAGTTATAAAACATTTTTAAAACAACCATTGTTTTCTTATTATTTTGACTTCTATGTTTATCTCTTTTTGTATCTTAATTTTCTAGTCATTGAACAGCATTTAATGCATCTCCATACCTATAAAGGGGGTTACCATAGGGGGGCTTTGTTCTGTCGCCAAATGCCGCCAAGTTTGTCGCTACATTCGAGATATATCGTCAAAAGTGACGCCAATTTATCGATACCTCTAATATTTCGTCAAATTCCCATAGACTTCCATTGTAAAACAATAGGGTTTACTTGTTTACAGAAAATCAACAAATTGAGATATTTTAATGCAACAAAAACTAATATTAGCTTAAGGGATTATATTAATTATATTTAAGGGAGTTCAACGTTCAAGTTAATTAAATTATGAATAAAAGTAACACGATACAATGCTTAGCATGCTTTGCCAAACATAAATTTTAAGGAAGACCAAACTGGTCGCCAAGGGCAGCTAGTTTCTAAGATTACAATTGTTAATTTCTTAAAATATATACGTTACTATAGCATTGAACAGTCCGTGCGGAAAAAAAAAACTGTTTGCGGGTGTACATTTCGTCACACTATATTATAACCATGAAAGAAAAAAAAAAAAAAAAAAAAAAAAAAAAAAAAAAAAAAAACCTCGTTTTATTGACATCCTTAATTCATATATGCCTTTTGCTCATTTCATTTAAAATACACACATTTAAAACATATGTCTAACTTATTTCATTTAAAATGATGAAAAGAAAAAATAATAATAAGAAAAAATACCTTAAACCAAAAAAATTTATTTCACCATCAAAGAGTATTTTGTAATTTACGCAGGCAAAATATAAATAATGTCATTGTCTATAAAATGAAATGAAACATTTGAAAAAAAAATAATTTTGTTGATAAAAAAATGAGCATTTAAAAAATATAACTTTGGAAAATTACATGCTTTAACACACCAGTTTTTTAAATCAATAAAAATAAGTACTTAAAATAAAAGCATAAATAAATATTTTGCAAGTAATAGAATATAGTCAATTTAAACTGCAGTCTTCAAATTGTAAATTTCTTTTACTACTGCAGCATGGCGTACGTAATACGTATTTCTCACACTACAGTAAACATTTCATTCATTGAATGAAGCCATTCATGGTTTTTTGAACAAACATTTTTATATGTATAATTCCTAACTTCTAAAATAATTTTATTGTAGCTTCCTCCTCATCAGATAACTGCCAAATAGTAAAATCTATGTCAGTATCAGTAATAAATAAGTTATAATTAATAATAAATGCTTTCTATTCAAAAAATAACAAATTAAAAAGTTTCACGGGATTACGATGGAATAATACTCATAAAATATATTCACGTTCAATAAATAGCAAGTGTTAATAATTGGCACAGTGTGCAGTAACAATCGTTTGCATAATTAGGGTTGAAATAAATGGCGTGATATCATACATCTTGGCATGTTGGTAGAACGAAAAAGTACAACAGTTTTTTTTTTTTTTTTAGTTTTAGTTTTTGTGGCGTTTGTATTTTTTTTTTTTTCCTAACTGACATAGTTGTTTTAATTATTAAACCAAAAGAATTGATTAAAAAATATTCAATTTGAATTTATTTCCTTGCTATAGTAACAGAATAAAGAAAATGAATTTTTAGAAATTATAACTTGAAAATTTGAGGTTTTGGCGCCAAAGATAGCGCCAAATTAGAAAAATATGAAATATCTCATGAACTATTAGACTTAAAAGAATTTGGTTAGTACCATTCGATTCAGCATACAAAAATACACTAAAATATGTTATCAATTGAAAAATAACTATAAAATCAGATTTTTAAGGATTTTTTTAAAAATTCGTTCTATTTTTTACCCCCCTTAGGGGTGGAATTTTAGAAAACCCTTTCTTAGCGGCACTCTATGTCATAAGAAGTATTTTTACCCCAATTTTCAAGATTTTATGTCCAGTAGTTTGGGCTGCGCGTTGATTAATACAAATTCCAGACTTTCCTTTATATATATAGATTTATAAGTTGTCATGAAGCTTTAAAATTGAGTAAGTATTAGGATTTCTTTTTCTTATAATAATTAATGTATTTAGATATAATTTTTTAATATTGTTTTTTGAAAATATTTAAAATCACATTTTGTTTTGATTTTCTTCAACTTAATTAACCAAATACTATCTATTTACTGCCTTTGAAAAACATAACTGTAGCCTAATAAGTAATTGATGACCTCACTGGATTGGTTATTTATAGCTTCAGAGCACATGATTAGCTCATAATGAACTATTTTATCCTCCTGACTATTTTGAGCTTCTAATAAATTTTTCATCATCATATTTGTCTTGTTTGCTGATTTTTTTTGTACTTAATTAATAACTTATTTGCAATCACTCCTGTATCTTATATTGTTACTTTCAAAATATAATAAATTTTTTGATAATACTTTAGTTTTATGTTTTTTGTTTCAAATGCTACTTGCAAATTTATATTATTATATTATTTTGGAGGTAAAGGGGAAATAAAGAATTAGATTAATTATAAATAGATTTATATTGTATTTTAGACAATAACTAATAGTGGACCACTGTGCCCCAGTGCACCCCACTTCCAGGGCACACTGGTCCACTTTACGGGTGTATATCAATTTTTTTTTTTTTTTTTTTTTTTTTTTTTTTTTTGAAAAATGTATTGGGAACTATGTTCTGCAAAAATTATGAGGCATGTAGAAGGTTTAAAGAATATTCAAAAATATTTTTAGGTAGATTGCTCTCTCTCTGTTAAAGAGAAAAAAATGTTAACTCCAAAAGTGGTCCACTGTACCCCGGTCTCCCCTATATACTATATACAAAATAAAGAGATATCTATAAAAAAGAAAGAAAAAATATATTTACATAACATTACACCAATAGAAAAATATAGTTTTAAAAAATAAGTATAAATCATAAATTTTTTAAACAAAAAATATGCAAAATTATTACTTATCCACCAGTAGAATTCAAGTCATAAAAAAAGTTCCCAAAGGCTGACAATCACAACAACCACATCGGACTATTTATCACAAAAAAATCCTGCCAAACCTTCTGGCACAGCATTAGGACTTTTCCCTGAAGCTTTCTGAAAATCAAAAAATTACATAACTATTAGAAGGATGAAAATTAAGAATCTTTGCACATATTATAATTCTAAATTTAATAAACTACATTAATGTATTATGACATTAGACAACATTAATTATTAACGCCATTAAAGCATCGGCATTAGATAAACATTTTAAACATTGAAATTATCAATTTTTGCTACAGATTTGCTAGTACAACTTTCTCAAAGATTAGATCTTTATCATTAATGAACGTTTTGGCTAATTTAAAATATATACATGAGAACAAAACTGCATCAGTTGCTTTTCAGCTGCATACAACAGGTGCAAAAGAAGACTTAACCCTCCCCCTCCCCCAAGAAACTCTTGACATGGAGTCAATGAGGATTTGTTTAAAGTTTTATAACTCTTTATGAAATCAGAGTTTCCTCCCGTTTTAAAAAAGGGCAGGGTGCTTCTTGTAGAAAAAGGGCACTTTTGGATTACGAAGGGCATGTTTTGGATTCTTAAGGGCACCTTTGGATTCCGAAAGGCATGTTTTGGATTCTTAAGGGCACCTTTGGATTCCGAAAGGCATGTTTTGGATTCTTAAGGGCACTTTTTAAAGGCATTCTTTTGATTTTTAAAACTACTTTTAATATTTAAGACAGGATGCTATTTTAAAAACAGCAATGAGTCAATTTTTACTATGCAAGTTAATTTTTTAATAAACAAAGGAGTAAAGACACTTTTTTCGTCTGGGGGCAACAAGGGTGCTAATGTTTTTCATCAGGGACAAGAGGGGTGCTATTTTGTAAACGTAAGGGCAGGCAGAGTGCAGCACCCTCCTGAAACTGTCTAGGGGAATCTCTGATGAAATGATACATATAGCTTGACATATCATCATTTCTAGCAAAAAAAGTACCAGAGCCCTAATATTCTGCAGTACCAAAACCGTAGCCCCCTCCCCCCAACTTCCCTGGCGTCACTCAAAACCACATATTTATAATTCATACACTATTTTCAAAATTTTTAGCATCTTTTTTGTATTTAGCAAAATAAAAATTTTAAATATATCTATTTGTATATACTTAACTGTCAACTATTCCACTTTTTAGTTAATCACTCCTTCTGGATAAAAATCTTTATCTAATTTTAAGAATAATTAATTGCAGAATTCTGCAATTAAATAAGGTAATGAATTAATTCGGAAATAGTGTAACACAAAAAAAGATTCGATGCTTTTATAGAAAAAGGCGAAACACTGCTCAATTGCTTTCCATCAGAATAACAAACAATACATGGCAATTTATATCTACTAGGGAAAATTTTGAGGCACAGATGTCATATACACCCCATATTGGCGCGATTTTTTTTCTGACGCCAATGTCATATACGCAGCAGATACTTAACTGGCACCAAAGTATCGTTCTTTTGCTTGATATAGTAACCTGGAAATAGATGATATGGTAACGAGGTTTTTGCCAAACTGGCATCAGAAAAAAATCATGCCAATGTGGGGTGTATATATCTGTGCCAATTTTGAATGTAAGTTAGACTGAGCTCGAGCCTGCCCAAGCCCAAAGAGTGATATAAAAGTTGAGCGCATTGCCTACATGTACGACACATACAAGTGTTTTGATAGAAAAGAATGCAAAAACTTGGAGATGGGAAGGAAAGGAAAGGGTAATTTAGGCTTCAGCTTTTCGGGAGTGCTATTGCACTGGGCTCCGGAGCCCTGTATTTAAATGAGCTCTGGAGAATTCTGACCAATATTTAAATATTTACTAAAAACAGAGAAGTACCGGAGCTGAGCTCCGGTGCAAATTAAGCCCTGTAGTTCAAACAATTTTTAATATATAATAATTTTCGGGAGCATAGTGGAAGGTATACATTTTTTAAGAAGCTCTGTATACCCTCTGTAATTAAAATAATGTTAAAGCGTGTACTCTAGCCATGAACGTTCATCATAAATTATAGAATTAAAAAACGACAAGTTATAACAGTTAAAAATTGACAAATATTTAATGATCAATTAATCCTTTATTTTGATGACACAAAAATAGCAATCAACTAAAAAGATTTGTTAAACATAGTTATATAACAAAAAACGGAACAGATGTCACAGGGATTGGTGTGATTATTTTGGCAACAAAACCCAGTTATTATAAACACACGCAAATTATTTTATTATAAAACGCACGAAATATTTAATTTATTATAAAACACACACGACACACTAATGGGTTGGCATATGAAGCAAAATTGTCCCACCAGATAAAAAATGCCATTTTGGCAGTAAAAAGAAACCTTGGTGCGCCTGCTACATCTCTACTCAAAAAGCTTTTAAGCAAAGTTAGCAGTTCCTTCAAATAAGGATCTTTGAATCATAATAAATATATTTAAAAAGTGAATAGTATTTTTATCCTTTTAAATAACAGAATAAATAGCAAAGGTTTTTAAATAAGTAATTTCTAAAAAATAAATATAGAGTAGAGTCATACACAGTGAAACAGACTTTTAAATGAAGTTTGCGTTTACATACGCGCAAATTATTACATTACACCCATTTCTATGTCAATGATGCTTTGTTTTAAGTGTTCACCACAATTCAAATGTGGATGTTGTTTTGTTCGAAAGTTATGGAAATAAAAGTACCTGTTTCTGGAAGTAACATTGATGATTGCATACAAACTAGGGATTTTTTGTATTCTGTTAATTGCTACTTTACATTTTTCAAAAAGTAGCGTGTTACACTACTAATTATGAGAAAAACTACTACTGTTATTTGGCTAGAAGTAGCATGCCACTTCTGGCCACTGTTTGTGACCTTTATTTATCTTAAATAAATGTTTATGAATTTTGAAATCATTTTACAAAAATCAATGACAATGCATAAATCCTTTAATATTTTTTTAATAAATTAAATTCAACTATATAATGGAAAGAGAAAACAATATCCTCGACAATATCAAACTTACCACTGATTGGTTGGTTGGTTGGCAAGTATATGCTACTTCCCGTAGGGGAAGCTTTTGTCTAGAGATAAGCAAAAAAGATCAAACCATGCAAGAAACAGGAATACGAACTTACCACTGAGTTCTTACTTTACATCAAAATACAGAAATTAAAAGACTGTTACATTTAAATTATTGTGCTTATTTGATAGACTGGGGAAAAAACATTTATTATTATTAGTCATTTTCCTAGAAATAGTGGCAACGGGTCAACACAGGTTGCGAAGCGACACAGCTGAGCACAGCACTGAGCTTCGGCTCATGGAACATGACTCGTTGACTTGTGAGCCATGGCTCGTCAGTTGTCAGGTAGTTCTTACTTGATTTCAGAGCATCACAGTCTGCAGTAGTCACGCCCCTTTAAATTAAAAATATATGTTTTATATTTTACATATTGTATATAATGTATAAAGCATAGTAATGGTATGTGCATGATTTTGTTTCGTGTATTCTACGAATAACAACTGGTTTGAACCGCGAAATGGCAGAAAAAGTTTGCTTTTAAATGTATAATTTAAGATAATCGTTTAAGGTAAATAGAATGAAAGCTTCTCAAAAACTAAATAACTAAGCAAATAAACCTCTAAATTTCAGGCATATCTTTTTAACCTATTGCACCAGTGTACAGAATTGTGTTTTTTAATGCAAAACACAAAATAAAATGATAACGGTATTCCAGACAGGAATTGGAACATTTTCTTAACTATGGGAATCTAATTAGTTTTATTTGATGGAAATGAAAATAAAACGCAAATATTGATTCCGATCTAGCCTATCTCGGTTCCTCCGCATACTTTCCATTCCTTCCTTTCCCTATTTTACGTGCAAAAATGAACATATCAGTTTCTTATTCCAAAATAAATCTAGATATTAAAATATAGTGTTTAAAGATAAATGTCATAAAAGTAAGGCAAAAAGCTAAAACGGTTCTGCAAAATTTGCCTCTCGGAAATAAATGAGTGCAAGGAAGGCTTAAGCCCAATCAGATTTTCATTGTTTATCTAAAATGCAACAAGAATTCTGATTTTCTTTGAAAGCTATTATTATATATTCCTTCGTCACTGCAATTTGCAATCTATTCAAGAACTTGCAAATTGTTTTTGACAACTCGCCGGAATATTTCTGTAATTTTTTTCTGGTGTTAAAAATGCAATTTTAAGAAACATTTTTGGAGATAATCTTTAGTTGTAAAATAGATTCAATGAGGATAAAAAAAAAAAGTACAAAATTTTATGTCAATGTGTTATAAAGGTATAATTAACAGTTTACTTATGTGTATACCAGTGCAGTTTTTCTGGCTGTGAGTATATAATTTAGCTTGAATCAAACAGCATTAGCATAGTAGCAGAATAATTGTAAGTTAATTATTTTCCCCTTGATACCAATTGGAATAATAGTATTAATTTTAAATACATTGAAGTTTACATTTTCTTTTCTAGATTCTTATAAACTGTATTTAAAATTAGAACGAGTCATTTTATTTAAATTTAGAATAATTTTTGGACGCAAATAAATATGTAAATAAAAATTAATACAAGACTTTTGAATATGACAAGATCCACAGTTTGATCATTTTATTTCCTCAGTACACATATTAAAAGATAATTTTCTCTCAAATTCAACTAAAATTGAATTATTGTCTGTGAAAATTTTCAAATGCATTCCATACAAAACAAAATTAATAATAATAATAAATAGAACAACATAAAATATTTATTTTTGCTCAACCTGGTAATATGGAAAGATGGCATTTCGCAATCGATTTTTAACCCACTTCTTCATATGCTAGAATTATAAAAATTGTGTCCGGTGGTGTGCTTGACAATACAACCTTTCAATAACTTTACGACTTAATTACAAATTAAAGCAATAATTATAAGGCATTTTCCAATTAGCCCGCCACAAGAGATCAATCGCCCAATTTTCTCTGTAACTCGTAAAATTGTATGGGATTTGAAATAACAATTTTAATGTTACTCCAATAAGCGATCAACGAAATAGGCCAAAGTGCTGTGAAACTGCCACAATGAAACATTTTAAAGACTTAAAAGTAGAAAATAAATTATAAATAAAAATTAAAGAATGTCATATTTAAAAAAATAAATAAATAAAATAAAAATACGAGTTTATCAATTAATAGATAAATATTAATTAATTTACAATTATACGTGGAGAAATCAATTTAGAAATCCTGAAAAGATAGGTTTAAAAATGTTTCATTTTTTCTTCCCTGTTGCCCTATCTTAAAAAAGAAACAGACAAAAATTATATTTATTTTTTAATAAATTGACAAGCTCGCGCTTTCTTACCAAGCGTAAAAAAAGGCAGTAAATTTTTGATAATTGAGTTCGGTGCCCACATGAAATGAATATATTGTAAGGGGATTTTTGGAGAAGAAATATGAATTGCAGTAAAAAAAAAAAAAAAAAAAAAAAAAAAAAAGGGCGACATTTCAAGCTCACCAAAATATGCCAAATGGCTGTAAAACTGCAACAATGAAACCTTTTAAAGGCTAAAAAGTAAATTATAAATAAAAAATGAAGAGTGTAACATTAAATAATACCCTTTTATCCATTAATAGATGAATAGTAATTATTTTACGATTATATATAGAGAAATCAGTTTAAAAATTTCAAAAAGATAGTTTTTAAAATGTTTAATTTTTTTCTTCACTTTTGCCCTATCTTAATATATATATATATATATAAGAAATTTACAAGCTCGCGCTTCCTACCAAGCGTAAAAAAAAGGCAGTGAATTTTTGACAATCGAGTTCGATACCATAGGCGTAACCAGGGGGGGTGCCCTGGGTGCCCGGGCACCCCCCCGCTTCCGCAGACTCAAGCACAATTATTTAAAAAAATTGAAATCTACAAAAGAAGAAAGAAGAGAAAGCAGAGTTCAATTAGTTTAGTTCAGAAAACTAATAGCCTAAGTTTTGAACCGTGATAAAAGAAGAAACCCACGTTCTTTATTTTATATTATGTTGTTTATCTTTTTTAAAACTAGAATATTTACAAGAATCTGTATTAGTACGTGAAAAAGGTAGTTTTATAATCCCACTTTGACGCCTTTTGTTTGTGGGAGATTTTTTTTTAACACTTCTTTTTATTGCATGTTTCTGCAATTTCATGAGAAATTAACACAAGTTCTTACGAGGATAGAAACATAAATTATTTGTCTCTTTGCTTTCGTAGTCTAAAGTCCAGAAAGAAGCAAAAAAATTTTAAAGAGAATGCAGATGTGAAACAATAGTTCTAAAATGTGATTAGCCAGGGGAAGGGGGAGGGGGTTGTACAGACCCTACCTCCTTTGAAAATGAGAAATAATCGCACAGAAAGTTCAAATTAATCAGGAGGTTGGCTGGTTGGTTAAATTTCGTGTTTCACGACCATTTTTTGACATTCGTAAAAGAAATTTGGTTGCAGTCTTTCAAGTCAATATAGTAATTTTTTACCTCTGAAAATTTTTATACGATTTTTGGAGTTTCTTCTTGTTTTGCGGCGTTCTTTTGAAACTAGGAAAAGGACCCGGTTTTAATCTTTTATCCCAGTGCAGTAAATTTTGAAGAAATTCGCAATTTTACTCTGCGATCATCTCATGATATTTACAATTTTTTCCCAAAATCGTATTTTTTCCCACACTTTTCACTACGAACCTTTCACAAAATTCGTGTTTTTTACCGCGATCTTTTGACGAAATTCGCATTTTTTTTACCGCGATATTTTGATGAAATTTTCATTTCTTTAGCACAATCCTTTGGTGAAATTCGCGTTTTCGTTCCAAGTTCTTTTGACGAAATTCAATTTTTCTTTTCGCAATCTTTTGACGAAATTCGCGTTTTCTTTCTGCGATCCTTTGACGAAATTCGCGTTTTTACCGGGATCCTTTGACGAAATTTGTTTTCTTTTGCGACTGTTTGGCGAAACAGATTTTTTTTTGAAGTGAAAACTTCTTTAGGCGCGTTGAGCTTTTTTTGAGATGGGGAAAAACCACTGATTTCGAGACACTGTAACGTAACCGACATGCTAGTAGCATTTTGACACATAGACACTAGCGCGCCAAGCGGTGAATGACAGGAACTTTTCCCTCTTCAGCTCAATCCGCAAAAGAAGAAGGAAGTTAAAACTCACTTTTTCTCCCGGCGTATTGCTAAAACAAATTATTATTTTGTTTTTCTTCAGTTAAAATGAATATACCGTATTCGTGACCTACCTATTTCGTGTAACTAAAAAGATAACGCTGTATTTTATCGTGTTGATGGTCTGGTCAATGACCAACAGTATTGGCGGGAACTTCGATTACTGAAGATAAAATACGGGGCACAGATGTCAGATACGCACTTGGGTACCTAATTGACAGCAAAATGGCGTTACTTTATTTTACAAGGAAACCCGGCTACTGTTGCTTATTTATTAATAAATTGTTCATTTACTTTTATCTTCTGAAATAATACGAATATCTTCTGAAATAAAAAAGATAGAAACGTGAAATTTCAGCATTTAGTTCCATTTCCACATTACTTTAGATTTACCAAGTTTCAAGTTTCTGGGAATCCACAACACAAAGATATTGGGGGGTCAAAGGTACCCTGAGTTGCTTCCAGAAAAAGATGCTTACGGCTGTGCTTTCAAGACTTGGCAGGGGCACTGTCGTGTCCCCAGATGCTTTCATTAGTGCTGCTACACAATTCAATGCATAAAACATTTCCTGACGATTAAAAAAACACACACGTAATTGTTGAAGTTTTCACTTCTATTGGCACTCCCGGAGTGCCACTGTTTTTTTTTACAGGGGTCATTTGTCGAAATCCGAGATAGTTTTGCGCGACCGATCGGGAAAATTCTCGATATCTTTCCCTACCGATTAAAAAATTCTCTACTCTTTTCTGCGACCTTTTGACTAAATTTGCAACATTTTTTCGTCAATCGTTTATCAAAATTCGTGATTTCTTTAGCACAATCTTTTGCGAAATTCGTGATTTCTTTCTGCACTCTTTTATCGAAATTCACGATATTTTCCCACGATCGTTTAAAGAAGTTTTCAATTTTTTCCGGGACCGAATCACGAATTGATTTTGAGAAATTTCATGAAAGAAATAAAAATCGAAAAAAAAAAATATTTACTGAAGGATCACAGGTCTGTGAAAGAATTTGGAGGGGGGGGGGGGGATATTGCACAGCATTTTTTATTATGCGGGACTTTTTCTTTTCTGTGCAAAAATCGAGCGATCCCGCACGTTATTTAAAACTCTTCCCGTCAAAGAAAACTTTATTACTAGTAGAGTTTCGCTGTTTTTTTTTCTTTTTTTTAACGAACATAGAATTAAACAAATCTAGGATTGTGGGGGAGGGGGACTGCCTTCGGCAACGTACTCCCGAGCAAAGTACGACCACTTCTGTCTCGAAACAAACGAATACTGAATTATTGCAATTTTTTATTTCGAGCCAAATTAAATTTTCAGCTTTCTTGTAAGAACTGATTCTACATTCTTCCAATTCGAATTTAATCATGGCAGTTGCAAAAATTACAGGAATGTTTTTTCTGTTTCAAAAAGGTAAAAAAATCGCCTCAACGCACGAAAACACCTGCTAAAAATCGCATTACAAATTCGGAAAAGCTTAAAAAAACACTCGAAACGAAATTAACTAATTGAGTAAACGATTTAAACGGAATTTTAGATCTCATGCAATGTCCCTGTGCCTATAGAAGTTTCCAGCATGATTAAAGGCCTTTTTTAATCTTTATAAGAAGTTGGGGTGCCAAAAGGTTTTACACTTGTGACCACATGTAGTCACTGGTCTTATGTCACTGCTGCAGGGAGATTTACATTTTTTTTTAACTATTAGATTTAGTTTTGAGCCCTTTTCACCCCCCCCCCTCCCTCCTCACGCAAACAAAAATCGCTCTTGAGCTCTTTTTAAAAGAAATAAAACACAATTAGGCAGATGTCAGACGAGCGATTTTGAAAATCAGCATTTTCGACGCTCTCTCTTGAGAGCAGACGAATCTTCTGGTCTGTTCAGACGAGCGCCCACAAATCGTTGCGGTAAAAATTCCGAAAAGCTTCACGTCGAGGTTCGGCGTTTCCCCCAACTCGCTGGGAGCTGGTGGCGTGCTCAAGTCTTTTGTTTCTTCTATGTTGTCCAGACGAACCGAAGTTTTGACGCTGGCTTTAACTTTCTTTATCAGTGATTCGTAAGTTGGTTCTGGTTGCGAATCGAATTTTTTCGCTAGAATTTAAAATGGATTTAATACACGTAGATTAACTAATTTTTGAAATACAAAAGTGTTCAATATAGTTGGACACCTCATGCTTACATTATATAAAGATAAAAATTAAAATATAATAGGTTAAAGGCATCTTTGATTTAAAAAAAAAAAAGAAAAAAAAATCAGAAAAATCTAAAGAAGATTAGGAAGTTATCGATAAATTATATGAATTAATTTTGTTTCATATAAACAAACAAGTTGGAAATTGCTCGTCAAACGTGACAAATGAGGTGCATTCGTAATATAAATAGTTTTATAAATATTTTTTGCACCGAATTGTACTGATTGTATATTTAAATGCACTTAATAAGTGCATATAAATTTCATTCTGTTCGAAGGGCTGTAACATCATTAAAATACACTTGCAATAATTTTTTCCCCATTGGCCGTAATGTAACGGAAGATTTTGACTGTCTCTGTCATTAATCTATACATCCGATTTACATAAAACTTGAAACGATTCGACAAGATTTTGCAAAAATTATATATTTAAAATTTCAGACCATTCGGAAGGCTGTAACATCATTAAAATGCACTTGCAATAATTTTTCCCATTGGCCGTAATCTGACGAAAAACTTTTGACTATCCCTGTCATTAAACTATACATCCGATTTTCATAAAATTTGAAATGACTCGACAAACATTTGCAACAATTTTATATTTAAAATTTCAGGCTATTGTTTTTCTCTGTTATATGCGGACAGACGGACTGAACGACGACTATAGGTGCTACGTATTTATATAATTACGAACGCACCTAAAAAATCATTTAAAATTATGCTATGTTGCAAGTTAACGTTTTATAAGAAAAGTATTTAAATAGTAAAGTATTATTATTATAAGGAAAAATTGAATGTAATCTTTATCAAATACTACTAATAATAATACTATTTTGTCCTAGTATGTACTAAATTAAATTCATGGATAATTGCAGGGGTTTTTCTTTGCGGGGTAGGGGCGAAGGAGGCATTTTGCGAAAAGTAAATGCTAAAGTTTTCATTTCGGAAGAACTTGTTTCCTTTACAAATTACAGATTTTTAAACCTAACAATGTTAAAATAATTAATTAATAGCATGTTTTTATGGAATATAATTTTGTGAAAGGGCCTGTTTTATAATTACGATTTTTGAGAAGCCTGTTTTATAAAATGGATTTTTGTGACGGGGCCCTAAATAGACAGCAAATGTTGCATTTCTTAATAATAATGAATTCTTAATAATAACTAGGGGGCTCGGCCCCCTACGAGCTACGCTCGCCAACCCCCGTCCAGACACCGCAGACTCTAAATGCACGCTAATTTGATCGGCTTTAAAAAGATTTCGAAAGATTGAATTATAATTTAAGAAACAGTGGCGATCTCTCTATAAACGGATTTCTATTCATTTCTCTTTGATTGGGGAATTTTAACGCCAAATCCGCTGCGGTACTACTTGATTATCCTGTCGACCAATTTCGCCAAATTATATAAATCGCCAAACCACTCGCCAAATTATACAAATTGATATAATTTTTATTTTAAATAACGAAAGAACAAATAAATTCGTACAACATTAATAAAAACACAAATAGAACGTCGAAATAAAAATAACAACAGTTCAAAATAAGCTAATACTAGTAAATCTGCAGATCAAGAGCCTCAACGTCATCTCTGCAACTCATTGTTTTTATCAACTTTGCGTAATATTAATCTTTCTACAAAAACAAAATTTAAACTATTTAAATTACACAAACATTTATAAAAGGAAAAAAATATTTCGATGGTTTCAGACATTAAAAGCGTTAAATTAAACACGTTGTTATGTAAATATTCTGAAATTCTCACGAGCTACTTATTCTAGTAATTTTTATATAATAAAGCAAATTTCTTCAGGGGGGCTCTGCCCCCCCTGAACACCCCGTTGTGTAATTTATTTTGCATTTGTAATTTTCTACTGATTGAGTTAATGATTACCCTATATCTTAGATTTCTTTTTACACTGCGATTTATAAGGATAAGCAATAATTCGTCAAGCATTTTACGTTATCCTAATATCCATACAGCAGTATTTACTGCCTGCTAACCACAAATACCTGTATCTAATGGATAAAGAACTTTTGGAAATGTAAACTGAAACATCTAATTTAGAAATCTAATACCTTTATAAATTTTGTTTATAAAAAAATAATTTTGATTACCATTCTGCAATATTTATATCTAAGATCTAATCTAAATATCAAAAAATGTACTCGATAGCATTAACTTACTAAAATCACCCTAAAGTAGGGGGGCTTCTAAACCTAACAGTTAATAATTCATCATCGTTAAATAGATAAACATGATTTGGCGCCTTTAAGTATTTTTTGTGATTTTCTTTTAATAGTATCTACATTTAATTTAAAATCGTGATGTTACAAATACCGTTGAAATTTGACGCAAACCTGTGTTCAGGTCAAATTACGAAAGGTTAACTAACATTTCATTTCCCTTAGCCGGACTTTCTGTTTCATTTTTCGTAATAAGGATTATTTTAATAATTTAATTTATTTTACACTCTACAAGCTGTTACACGGACGTTGTTCACGTAGCATTAAAATAGGGATAAATGCATTAAGTAAAACATTTCACTCCCCACCAGGCATACCAAGTCTCAAGCTTTTTGCACATCACTATTATCTTAGAGAAAATGTTCTTTTAAATCGCGCAAATGTTTCAATTAAATAAAGTAACATTTTCTGTATTAAAATACTGGTATCCAGAACGCTGGAGGCTTGGCAGCTCTGCTCCTCTTAATAAAAACATATATGATTAACCAACACTTTATCACATTTTATAGGAGACAATACGGAATTTCTTATTTGTATGGCCTTACATATATCTCAGTCATAAAAATGTAAAATTTTGTGCCAATTAATGCACGCAATTGCGAAAATGAAATCGCAAAGAATGAGAAAAGGAAGGCCAAGTAAAATCGTGTAAATCGAGGAATCTTTCTTCGTAGTGCTGGGAAAATACTGCTACAAAAACTATTTTAGGTGGTATTTGGTGTGAAATGTTTATATGTATTCATTCCTGTCCTATATATCCTTTTTTTTATTTTTTATTTGCTTATTCCATTTTTCTTTTGCACGTGAAAATCTTACAAATTAAAATTAACTCTTTGGGAGAAATTGTTATTCATTTTTTTTTTTTTTTGGCAACAATAAAGTTTATAAAATTTAACAGAATAATGTCAGTTTATTCTGTATGAAAATAATGAACTTTTTCATTTATAATCAAATAGTTGAATAAATAAATGAAAATATTATTCTATATAGTATATAAATACTATTTTCATTTCTGCGTTTAAATAAATCTATATGCAAATATCTATACAAAGGCATTCATTAATTCATTCCTTTTGCTTTGATTTGACTTCGAAAAACCATACATACTTTCACATTTATGATATTTTTAGATGAGATGCTGTTGCTACGCAACGGTTAAAAGAAAAAATGAAATATAAGTAAATTCATAAAATAAAATGTTTTATATTATTCGAACACATGTATAAAATTCTATCATAAGTTATACACCTAATTTAAAAGCTCTGACAAATGTTTTGACAAAATTGCAAACTAATAAGAATAATTTAATACTCTTATTTAAAAATTTCAGCATCCAAAATTTACCATTTAAATATATTATTCATATGAGCGATTTCTTTCAACAAATGAAAATTTGAAAATCGTCTGACTTCCCATAGAAAAGCATTATATCACAAAATAAAATGTTCTGTATATTCCGAACGAATGAACCAAATTTAACCCAAAACTATACAGCTAAATCCGGGGAGCTCATCAACATGCCCAGGGAATTTCAATCCGATCGGATGCTTTTTGCGGCAGTTATCGCGGAACAGACAGACAGACTAACAGACAGACAGACTAACGGAAACCAAAACTTTTCGTGTCTCCACAGTAAGCCTTCACTGACGTTTCGGCAATAAAAGGAATTAAGTAAAGAGAGTCTTTGTCTCCTGGTATTTTTTAACAAAGCGAAAAGAAAGTTCTTTTAAATGAGACATTTTAAATTAATTCTCAAAATATCAAATAAATGTCTAGCGCAATTTCTAAATTTAAACTTTTTTGCAATATTATTTTGTGTTCATTTTATGTAATAACTATAATGTGACGTAAATATGACGTAATTTCTCCTAAGACTTCTAACGCATGTTAATGAATTTATTATTTTACACTATCCTTTCTCTTTTAAAATTCACGTGTATACTTCTTATGACGTAATTTTTAATAAGTTCCTGCTTTTTATACGTAATTATTTAATTCTAATTTGAAAGTTTTTTTCCTGTTTATAATAGTCACGTGTAAATAAATTTTTAATTTGAAGCAAACATTATTGCTTGCGCTTTTTATACAGTTGGCAACATTTTAAATTAGTACAATTTTCTGAAATCTGTAAAAAATATCTCTAGAAATGCTGAAAATTTGAATTTAAAATAGAAATAAAACCTGAAAAAATGAGTCAAAATAAAAAAATTAATGCAATCTGCACTCCGGCAAATTCTAACGCATAAAATGATCTAAAAATGATTACACTGCTATGTATAGTTTTTGCTGCTATAAAACTTTTTTAGTGGAACGATTTTGTCCAACTTTAGCATTAAATAACTCTTAAAATAATTCTTCGATTTGAAAACTGTCTGCATCAGCGTGTTTATCAAACATTTCTGTATAAAACCACCGATTTTCATATTTTTGTATGCATTATTTTTGTTAATATTAACGAAGAAAGGCCTCCGGTCACAAAAAAATCAAAACCGGCGGCGGCGGCGGCGGCGGCGGCGGTGACAGCGGTAGTTACTTTTTTTTAGAATAGAGAGATTCTTTGAAATTAAAATCATTACAAGTTATATCTGGTTTTGAAAATCCAGTATGGGAAAGGAGACAGCAAAACAGAGCCTCTGTGGTCATATCTGGTACCGGTTCTATTTACTGCGAGCATGTAGTTTTAAAAATACTGTAATTTATTTTTTATTTTTTTAGCTCACAGGCTATCAAAGCTTGAGAACTAATGTGCCCGCCGGTTCTGTTACGTACATACAAACGTACGTATGTACGTAACGCGATAACTCTTGATGGAAACATCCGATTTGCTTCAATTTTTTTTTCTAGTTTCATTCTGATAAGGCGCTTCCCTGATTAGTTTTGGGGATTCATTGGTTAAGTATAAAGGGAGACAACGGGGGCTAATTCCAACTTTAATTTAGATAAATGTTTTTTTTATGCAGATTTATCCGATTTGCTTCAAAAAATTTGTCTACGTTCATTCCGATAAAGCTCTCCTCTGATTAGTTTTGGGGGTTCATTGGTTAATTATAAAGTTGGAAAAGAGAGGGGCGGGTCTAGACTCCCCTTTAATTTAGATAAATGGGTTTTTCATGCAGAATTATTCGATTTGCTCCAAATTTGGTACACCGGTTTATTATGTTAAGGAGCTTCCCTGATTAGAGTTTGAGGTTCATTAGTTAAGTATAAATCGGGCAAAGAGGGGCTAGTCCCCCGCCCCCTTTAAATTAGATAAATATGTTTTCCATGCAGAATTATTCGATTTGCTCCAAATTTGGTACACCAGTTTATTATGTGAAGGAACTACCTTGATTAGATTGGGAGGTTTATTGGTTAAGTATAAAGGGGGTAACGGGGGATAGTTCCCCTTTAATGTAGATAAATGGGTTTTTCATGCAGAATTATTCGATTTGATTCAAATCTGATAAACCTCGTTAAAAGGAAATCTATCTTCTTTGCTATTTTTGAAGCAAATATAGTTTAAGTTTGGTAAAGTGGCCGTTCCGTTTTCTTTCCTTTTTTTTTTTTTTTTTTTTTTTGTAAAATTTTGTGTACAGCAAAGTTAATTTTCTACCGATTACTTAAAATAGGATGAACCTAGTACCGTCTGTGTATTTTTTTTTTCTAATTTCTTGAATAACTAATATAAAATTACAAAATCATTTATTTCCTGCAGAAGATCCATTTTGCTTATTGAAAACATCGAATGGAAATCATTCTGCTGCGGCGATAAATAATGTCGTCTGCTCTGTATGGCGAGAACGGTTCATAGATCGCTCGTCTGACCGGAATAGCGCAGGTGTTTATTTTTCTTGTTGAAACCACAAGCGTTCAAAAAGTCGTTCGTCTGACATTTGTCTTATACCTTCTAAAATGAAAACCTATCTAAAACGAAAATTCGACCGGTTTCATGGGGTTCTGTTTTAGCAGGTGTTACTATAAAAGGTATTACTTCTATCCAACATGTTCAGGCTAAAAAGTCTGGGCACCCCCCCGTTCAAAAGGCTGGTTACGCCTATGGATACCCACATGAAATTAATGTATTGTAACGGGATTTTTTGAGAAAAAACATGAATTGCTGTCAAAAAATTAGACGTGATTTTCAAGATGACCACTGAATGTTTATAAAAGAGAGATTTTTAAAAAACTATTTTTACTTTTATTTTAATCTATGTGTGAATATTTTCTGGATATCACGAATTAAGAGAGAACTATAATACGCATAATTAAATTTCTTTTAATCTCTGGTGATTTTCTTAAGTAAAATTTATTCTTCTTAACTCGTGATAAAACATTGTAATTAACACAGTAGCTAAACTTTGAGATAAATAGAAACTAAGAATTTTTCTTCGGCTGGGCTCTGATGCCCAAACCCTTCACCCCGTCTGCCGCTCGCATAGAAGTATATTTTTAAGATTTTTAAGACTGTTTTTCTTTACCAGCGTACAGGATTGTTTTTTTTTTTTTTTTTTTATGCAAAACACAAAACAAAATGATAAGGATATCCCAAACAGCCATTACAACATTTCCTTAATTATCGGGATATAATTAGTTTTATTTGACAGAAATGAAAATGAAATGCAAACTGGTTCCGATCTAGTCTATCTGATTCCTCCACATAATTTTCATTCTTTCCTTTTACTACTTTACGTCAAAAATGAGCATATCGATTTCTCATTCCAAAATTAATCTAGATATTAAAATAGTATTTTAAAATGAAAAATTTTTATTGTTATTAATTATTAAGTGACAGTTTTTTTTAAGGTATGTCTTTGATACATGTTTTATAAAAGCTAAATATCATAAAATTAAAACAAAAAGCTTGCACGGTTCTGGAAAATTTGTCTCTCGAAACTGGGTCGTAAACAAATTAACACAAGGAGGGTTGAGCCGCATCGAATATTTATAGTTTCTCTAAAATGGAACAAGTATTCTGATCATTTTCTCGTCTGCAGTTTATAGTCTATTCAAGAACTTGAAATACGTTAAAAACAATTCCGCGGAACATTTCAGCAAAATTTTTCTGGTGTTAAAAATGCAATTTTAAGAAATTATTTTCTTTTTACTTTCTTCTATCTTTACAAGAAGAAAGTATTGGATTCGTGAAAATTTTCGGTTTTCGACGGATTTACATGTTTTAGGGGTCAGGGAACCCGAAAAACATGTTTTTACAAAATGTCTGTCTGTGAGTCTGTGAATCTGTTAGTCTGTGAATCTTTTAGCCTGTGTGTCTGTATGTATGTGACACAAATTTTGTGGGCGCTCTACCTCAAGAACTAATGCACGGAATTTAATAAAAATTGATATTCAGTTAGTCCCTGATATAAATGGGTGTTGATTAGTTTTTGGTGTAAATCGCTCAACAGGTGGCGCTGCTATGCAGCCTTTTTCACGATTTCCGTAGTAGCTCAATCTCCAGAACTAATGCACGGATTTTCATCAAACTTCAGATTCAGTTAGTCCTTGACATGAATTGATGTTTTGTGCATTTTGGTGTAAATCGCTCAACAGGTGGCGCTGCTATGCTGCATTTTTCAGAATTTCCATTATAGCTGTATCTCAAGAACTAATGCAACAATTTTAAGCAAACTTCAGAATCAGTTAATCCTTGATATGAATTGACATTTTATACATTTTGGTGTAAATAGCTCAACAGGTGGCGCTGCTATACAGCATTTTTCATGATTTCTGCAATAGCTCTCTCTCAAGAACTAATGGATACATTTTCATCAAACCTCAGATTCAGTTACTCTTTGATATGAAATGATGCTGACTACGTGTTGGTGAATATCGCCCAATAGGTGGTGCTGCTGTGCTGCATTTTGCACTATTTCCTCAATATCTCTATCTCAAGAACTAATGCATGAATTTTCATCAAACTTCAGATTCAAGTACCCCTTGATAAATGTTGATGCTGATTATGTGGTTGTGTAAATTGCTCAACAGGTGGCGCTGTTATGCTGCATTTGTCATGATTTGAGCAATAGCTCTATCTCAAGAACTAAGGCACGGATTTTCCCCAAACTTCATATTCAGTTGGACATTGACATAAGTTGATGATAATTAGGTTCTGGTGTAAATCACCCAATAGGTGGCGCTGCTATGCTGCATTTTTATGGATTTACACGATTTCAGGGACAGTAATATGTCAAGAACTAATGCACGGAATTTCATCTTTTTAGAATCCTCATGATGAGCATAGATGCACTGTGATAATGAATTTTGAAGTATTGACAAGTATGAGATAGAAGAAAGTTTTGTGATGGCCACAACATACTAGTTTAGTCTATGTATTCAAAGACGAGAATTGTATTTAAACGAGTAATTCAGGGATAAAGCCTCACTGATGAAAAAAGTAGTTGCTATTTTAATTCTCCTTTTTAAAAAAATACCCATATAAAGATAAGATATTTTTGAATATTTAATAATTTTGAATATTTTATATTTTTAAATTGTCAAATGTATGTACTGCTTTTTATGTTGCCATGTTTTAAAAATTGTCCTGTATGGTGGTGGTGTGTGTGTGTGTGTGGGGGGGGGGGGTGACAAAGGATTCATAGTGTAGTTTATTTCACGTTTATTCTCCATTTTCAATAACGCGGCCAGAGAATGAAATGCAAATGGGATTTATTTTTTTTTAATTCTCCCATAGGATTAACATTAGTGAGCGGATGGTTTTGGATTTAAAATGATTGTTTTTAATCGATTTACCAGTTAATTTTTTTTTATAAAAAAATAAGTATTAAAAAAACTAATACAGAATTAAACACGATATATATATATATATATATATATACAGTCGGACCTCGCTATCCCAACACCCGGTTTTTACGTCACTCCGCTTATCACGTCAGTTTTACAAAGTCCCGATTTCCTGTATATGATTTTAATGTAAATAAACTCCGGATTTTACGTCGTTGAATAATTTTCAATTCCGGATATCCCGACGGTTTAGGAAAATTGCCCATTTTTTACAATCCATCTTATAAGCACAGAAATTAAGCAGTAAGAATTGTCTTAGCAAAACTTTTTGCAAAAGTGTTTAAATTACCAATTGAGATAAATGAAAAATGTTACTCCAGTCCTTTATCTGAATAAATAAACCCACACACTATGAATAACACACTTAAGCTCCAGATAGACGTATCAGTCTACTCGCGGCCTTATTTGATCTGGTCAGGCGGCGCTTTTTTGTGGTTACACGACGTTTTTCATCCGACTAAAACCGGAGCATTGCATTGCATTGAAACGATCAGAAATTATCTAACATCCATTTCTGAAACAACGAATATTGATTACAATTCACTGTATAATATTGAAAAAAGAATTTTAGGAAGAACATCTAGGGATAAGCAAAACTTTATTCATCAATATTTCATGTAAATATATATATATATATATATATATATATATAAACTCATCATAAATCTGATTATTATTTTCAATTTTGTTTTTGTGTTTATTTTGTTTAATAATTTTTTATTGCTTAAAACGGCAAGAACAATTATGTATTTACATTGTCTTAAATTAATTAAAAATACAGCTTTTTATAAACATTTTTCTCCAACCCCGGTTACCGCGACACTCCACTTATGACGACACTTTTATCTGGTCATTAGAGTGTCGGGATAACGAGGTTCGACTGTATACTAAATTTTTTGCAATTAATACTTTTAAATCATAAAAAAATAAACAAAATATAAACGAACCAATAATTATAATACAATAGAAAAAAATATATATCCAAGATTGTGAAATACACAGCTTGAAAAAAAAAAGGAGTTATTTTTTTAATAGCTATTTTAGGAAATGATGTAATTTGTTCGGTTGGGTAGGTAGTCATAATAAGTCGTATATGTTAGTGTTTTTAGCCCCCGGTACGGTATGCTATTTCTTTCTCCCAGCTTATTTTATGTCGTCTCAAAAAAATAACGTTACCTTACAGACACCAGCCATAAAACAAAGCAATACGATTAAATAATCTATTGCAATTTCTAAGCATCGCACATTTTCAATTTTTATACCGTCGTATTGGAAAAAAGAAGTACTTTTAAATGCAATTTTTTTGAAAACTGCATCTCCATTTATTTTTGGAATATTAATTTTTTTGTAGTTTTTGGAGCCATTTGTTTAATACTGGCAACGGAAGTACTCCATTTCTGTAGAAAGTAAAGGAAAAATAGTTGTAAAATATTAATTATATATTTGTGTTGCCTTTCTTTCATAACAACCGAAAGAAAATGTAATTAAAATACGTGCTATTTTGAAAAAATATAAACGAAGGATTTCTGTTAAAACATGGAGCTATTATGAACTATATTTAATTTTAAGTATCTATATTAATGTTACAAACAAATAAAGGCCTATGAATCATTAGAAAGCCGTTTTTTTTTTTTTTTTTTTTTTTTTTTTGTCGAGTCTCTTTAATAACGGCATCTTTTTGCTGCATTTGTGTATTATTTCGTGATAGTGACGTCCTATGCCTACTTAACTGTAGATGTTTAAGAGTGGATCGTAAATGTGGAATTCTTAAGCGGATGCGAAGGACGTCATTTTACATAAAATAAAAGCGTGTGCTGTGAGTCTTAAAATTGAAATATGTTTTGTACTATTTATATATATTTTTTTTTCATCGGGGGCGACATTAAATTCTGAAAAAGCAGAATTCCTGTTTTCTAGTTTCTTTCTTTCTTTACGTGCTGTAGAAGGAAATGTTTCTACATTATTCAATTTTTATTCCTTTATAAATTTTAGAAAATGGAAGGAATACATTATTTACACTTAAAAGAGAAAGTAAATATATATATTTATATATATACAAGTAATATTTGATACAAGTAATTTTCTGTCATCAGAATGTTCAAAATTGCCACGTTTATACTGCCCCTGTCTAAAATTCCAGTGTTTTTACACTTTATTTATTTATTTTTTTTTTTTTAACTCAACCTGTATGTAAAGATGGAATTTTGCAATCATTTTTAATCACTTCCTGATAATACAGAATTATATAAATTATGTAAAAAGGTCTGTTTCTGTCCAAAGATAATACAACATTTGAATATTTTATAACTTAATTATTAATTAATACATTAATGTCAAGGCGTTTTCCAAGTAGCATTCCACAGCTGATCAATCGACCAATATTCTCTGTAATTCGTACTATTGTATGGGAGTTGGAAAAACAATGGATTTAATTTTGCGCCAAAAGAGGCCAAAGCGCTGTGAAACTGCATCAATGAAACATTTTAAAGACTAACAAATAAAAAATGAATAGTGTAATTTAAAAAAAAAACGTTGTTATCACTTAATAGTTTAACTTTAACTTTAATTAATTTACGATTATACGTTGAGAAATCAGTTTAGAAATCTTAAAAAGATAGCTTAAATAATGTTTCATTTTTTCTTTCCTGTTTCTTTTCTTAAAAAAAAAAAAAAAAAAAAAAAAAAAAAAAAAAAAAAGAGCAAAAATTATGCAGATTTTAATAAATTCACTTGCCTGCGCAATCTATCAAGCGTTCTGTAAGGTTTAAAAAAAAGGGTGTTAAACAAACAAATTACGTTTTATGTGTTTCGAATTAAAAATTTTAGATGTTTAGTAACCCTAATGATTTTATAAGAAATTTCAATAGACTACAATATTAACTTATTTGGTACATAAAAGAAGCAACAAATAGTGAAAAGTGATACTAAAACCAGTTAGTACATTTATGAGTATGAAAGGAAAAATATTCTCAACCTATCCTTCAATTTGAATAATTATTAAAAAGTTACTAAGTAAAGCGCTAATCCAAGGGGGAAGTCATAGGGGTGATGTACCCCCTCAAAATAAAGAACATTACTGTCAGTGTTGAATTCAGGGGGTGGCCCGGGGGGACATTCTCCCCTCCCCCGGAGCAATGAGATGTCACCCCTGGAAGATTTGAGATTTTGTGTTTTCAATGGTCAAAAAGTGCAATTTCCCCCCCGGAACTCTATAATGTCCCCCTTCGGGAGCCACAGAAATCCTTCTCGGAGAAAAGTGCCTGAATGCAACTCTGATTACTGTAGTATAATATATATACTTTTTAAATTATAATTATGTATAAAACTTTTTTTTAAATTTTCTCCCGCTTAAAAACGCCTAATACCTCTTATATATCCACGGAGTTACTTTTATGCAGAAATGCTTGAAAATTGCATACATTATTGTTTAAGCACCAGAGAATCGATGTTTTTCATTTTCCTATAAATACAGTGCATTTTTAATTGTATCTCCCGCTATTTACACATATTTATGTATTTAATATTATACATATTCAATGTGCAAGTTGTTTTATATAATAGCAGATAGAACGTATAACATTTAATATATATATTTTTTTTAAATATCGTCTCTTGAATAGGTATAAAACATAAAAATTACAGAAAACACGTCAAAATTATTTATTAATAATAATTTTAAAAAAATTACATTACGAGCTTTTTTTGTTGCAAAAGGTTCATAATGTTATTACATATCAGTGGGAAAATTGTGGGTAAAATATCTTTAATTATTTTTGATATAATTAAAATTTATTTATTTATTTAAATATCGAATAATTAGCATGCTTCAAAATTCCCTGCGCGCAATCCATTTTTATATACAGGTTCAAACTTATCCACAATGATCCTTTTCTACATAAAAAATAACGTTACTACATTTATTTATTTATTATTATATTTCATAAATAAAGCTTTTAAAAAATAACTTAATTTGAATTTTATAGATTTGAAATAAAAAAAAATAACTTAAATTGAATTCTACAGATTCCAAATAAAAAAAATATCGAAATTTTTATTTATTTACTTTTTATTGTAATTTTTTAAAAATTTAATTACCTTTAAATGACCTTTTTTAGTAACTTATGTTTATGTGCATATAGAAACCATCTCTGAGAAGTTTGAGCAAAATTGGAACAAAAATAAAATAAAATGCGCATGGGACATTCGCTTAAAATCATTTAAAAAGATGAAAATCTTCAATTTGTAAAGCACAGGTTTTGTTTTTATCAATAAATGAATTATAAATGCTCAATATATATTTTTTAATTTAACCATTTTAACGACAAATAAATATTTTAATATTATTTATGACACATTTCATAAATAGTTATGTATTTATGAGAAATATAGCCAGTTTATAGATCCATTAATATATATATATAGTATATATTTTTTAATAGTTACAATATCAATATTTTGACATGTAACATATAACACTTACCAATATTACTCAAAAATTTGTTTTTAATGTACGTAAGCTCTCCCGTTTTGTTTCTAGTACTCCAAAATTACATATATTTTATATATTATAATGAAATGGAATGTAATGACATAACATAAATTAGAAGATACGTTTTAGAAAAAAAAAAAAAAATAATGAGCTCTGCAAATATTACAGAAAGTTTTCTACATAAATGTTTTGTCACTGGAAACGTATAAAAAATATTTCACCTTTATATGTGTGGTATTTAATGCATTACTAAAGTAAAATTTTTATGAGCATTTTGCATATTTTTAATAATAATGTACACCATGAGAGAATAAATATTTATGATTAAAATAAAAAAAAGCCATCGAGATTACACAAATAACCTTTCGCAGTAAGTAAATGAGCGCAGTCCTCTCAAAGTCAAAGTTGCCAACTTTTGCGCTTTTTTGTTATCACTAAAATTTACTATTAATATTTTGCTTTTAGGTAGATTTCGTATGAAATACTACCTATTGGGATCGTTCCTATGTTGGAATTTCTGAAAAATTTTTGTAGATCTACACCGATCATGACCCCTAGAACCCAAAACCACCCTCAGCAAAAAACTTTATATATATATCTATCTATCTATCTATCTATCTATCTATATATATCACTTTCTTCTGGACACGATAACTTTCGTAATTCTGCACCAATCTCTTCCAAACTGATACATAAAATCAATGGGCATAAAATCTCGGTCAAGTTCGTTAATGGGCAAAATCGGACCAAGGGGACGGAAATAGGGAGGGGTTTTGTGAAAACAGAAAACCCCCCATAACTTCTTAATTTTTGTACATATCAAATCAGTTTAAAGTTTTTATTACTTCTAAAAATAGGGCCAAAAATTTATGTATCACAGATTTTTGATAAAGTTAAAAATGGGCTAGAGGGGCGCAAAAAATAGGGTTTTTGGGAGAAAAAAATTCATAACGTCGTCAATTCTCAAGATATCAAATTCAATTAATTTTATTATAAATCTCCTTAACATTATCTAAAACTTTTATATTCACAAGTTTTTGATAGGAGCAATTCGTACCGCAAAAAAAAATTAAAAACGAAAACAAAAAGGGCGTTTGAAGAAGAAAAAAATCCATAACTTCGTCAATTCTCAAGATATCAAATCCAATTAATTTTATCATGAATCTCCTTAACATTATCTACAACTTTTATATTCACAAGTTTTTGATAGGACCAATTCGTACCGCAAAAAAAATTAAAAACGAAAACAAAAAGGGGGTTTGAAGAAGAAAAAAATCCATAACTCCGTCAATTCAAAAGATATAAAATCCCCATGAATTTATCATATATCTTCTTAATATTGTCTACAACATCTATATAGACAAGTTTTGGATAGGACCAATTCTTAGAGCAAAAACAAATTAAAAATACATACCGGTTGAAGTAAAAAATGATCTTAGTAAGGGTGTATTCAAATCCAAACTGCTTATTTTCTGACTCATTTTACAATTCATTTTTGCTCTCAAAGGCTTCCAATTGGTACGTTTTCTTACTCAGAAACTATATAATGTACCGTAATGGTCGATTTTCTGATAGGGGCAGAATATATTTTTTTAAATGCTGTTAAAAAGAGCATTTTGAACCGAATTTACCGAAGCGGATTGTGTTGGAAAAATCATTGTATTAAGGATGCGCTTAAATCCAAACTGCTTGTTTTCTGACTGCTTTTTAAATTCATTTTTGCTCTCAAACGCATTTAATTGGTAGATTCGCTTATTCAGAAACTATATAATGTACCGTAATAATCGATTTTTAGATAGAGACAGAATATATTTCAAAAAATGATGTTAAAGTGGGCATTTTGAACGGAATTTCCCGAAGCGATTGTGTTAGAAACGAAAAATATTGTCCTTCTGAGAAAATAATTGTTTATATATCAAGTTTTAATTAATTGAACAAAAAATAAAAACACAGGTCGCTTATAAATCTCTTCAAAAATCACGTCAGCAAGTTTCATATTTTTTTTTAATTAAAAATGAATCTGGAATTATGCCAGAAAATTTCGAGTTGTTGAGCATGGAAAAGTATTTTTTTGAATACCGCCTTAACATGATTCTGATAAAACCAGCTATTATATGAAAATGAAATAAAAACTCGTCAAGAGCGGCCAGATAAAATTGTTAAAGTGGATTTATCTATAATCATGATTTAGTTTTTGTTTGTGAAATTAGTATATTTGACTTCGAAATCTACCTCTGCCTGTAGGCCGGGCCGGCAGGGATTTTATATTTTATGGATTTTGGCGGTTAAATAATGCAAAATTTTCAATTAAATTTAAATGGTAAGAAGAAAGCATGCAAGTTGTCAACTATGCAGAGTAAGTTATCCAAAATACATACATAATCAGTCTTATTTTAACAATTCTTTTATTTAAAAATTTATACCAGAAAAATATGAAGTTATTTTATATAAATTATAAAGAACCCATAGGAATACATGTAACTAAAATTACTTTAACATAAAACAATTAATTTTTTCCGGTTTTAAACTTAACATTTTCAGAATTTGAATTATGTCATTATTTTCGGGATGAGTGTGCAACTTTATTTTTTTTCTTGCTTTGAATAGTAAGTAATACTCGATATTGCATTATATGTATTACCGCACTATACCCTCACTTCTATAGAATCTATGCAAACTTGTGTGGTTTCTCATAGACTTTATTTTAAAATAACGAGCTTCATTCGTTAATTATTTCACATTTATATTATTAGCTTCAAACAAAGAATAATTAATGGAAAATTGTGTGAGAAAATGTAAAATTTTTGAATAAGGATTGTCGTACTTTCAGATAAATAAAAACGCCTGAATACCAGTTTAAAACTTACACAAAATAAAATTAAGCATCTTTCAATGTCTTTGAAGCAATGTCTTTTTTAAACATTTCAACTTAACTTGATATTCATTTTATGCTCAACATATTATGAAAATTTGTCTTTTCATTGAAAGATTTAATTTTAGAGCCAAAGTGTAATATCTTATGGCTAACATAATTTTTTAAAAAATAATCTTCCATAATCAGGTCCATAGCCAAATGGCGAATCTGATAAAATGTGATCTGGAGCAAGAGTGATTTTTAAAACATTTGATAATATTCAAAATTCACTTTAAAGGGCATTGTATCCAAGATGAGAACGCCTGAAAGTATGCAGATGATTGATCAAATGTTTATAATAAACAATTAAATTAAAAAAATCAAAAACCCGACTGCGTAAAAAGCGAACTAATTATTTCTCATCAATGTGAAACATTTTTTTTTTTCAATTCCTACTATTAGCTCACACTCTCGCTATATATGTCTTGTTCAAATTTTCAATCGTTAATAAAATACTTATTATTCATCCAATCAAGCTCAAATAAATTTTTTTAAACTTGTAGTGGATGACACTTGATGTTAATCCAGTTTTTTTTCAAATATTAATTCATTAATTAAATTAAATTAATTAATTTTCAATAATCGAGAGAGCCCTCTTCTTGATCAAGGTATTTTAAGACCAGAGAGCCATCTTCGTGATCAGTGGCGTAGCTAAGGGGGGGGGGGGCGGCCGCCCCGGGCGCCGAGGCCTAGGGGCGCCAAATTGAGAGAAGCTTAAACCGAAATTATTTCACTTATATTTTGACAAAATATAAAATTGTTGATTTTTTAAATTTTGTTTTGTATGTGAATGTTTTCTTTAGTAAGATATTTTGTTATATCTAAATAATAAATAAAGAAACAGCTTCTGTAAATGTTTCTAGGGATGGCTCAACACACTTGGTACCTCTGATAATTATGTACCTCAATTGAGGCGCAATGTAATTAAATAGGAGGCGCCAAATTGAGAAGAGCTTTAAACCGAAATTATTTCACATACTTTGAAATAAATAAGAATTATAGACCTTTCCTTTTGTGTGTGTGTGTGAGAGAGAGAGAGAGAGAGAATGTTTTGAAGAAATTCAATGAAGGTGGGAGGAAAGGCGAGATCTATAATTGTCAATCGGTGATGCAGGTTTCTAACTGTCTAGCTTCCAGTTTATAAATCAAAAGGCCTTTAGGCAACTTGGACTCTCATTTCTGGTATCAAAAGACATTGTTCATTTGTACAGTAGCTGACCCTCCCGTAGATTTTTCCAAACGAACCGCGAATGATTAAAACCTCTATTCATATTAAAATTTCAAAAAATAATAACGAATTTCTCAAAATGAATCTCTGGGATGGGTCCCCACTGCTTCGGCAACGTAGACCGGACCTGCTACGCACGCATCTCTAAACACTAAAAATCTAAATTCAAATTTATCTTTCACAAAAGGAATCTCTTGCAAGAGTCCCTGCTTTCTGCTCCCCCGTATAGCAGGCTTGTTGCGCACGCACCGGAAAATCTGAAGAGAATTGTAATATGATTTGAAAGAAAAAAATTTCACAGTGAAAGAAAAAAATTCAGGCCCTTGAACCTCAGATAAAAGTGCCCCCTGGTGATGGAAAGTAGAACTAAAAACTAAGACAATTGTAAACCAAGTTGAATGAGCAAAACCCAGTTGTAATTGGGCGCACAGAACCCGAGATAAGAGTGCGTCCCCTGCGCTGGAAAATGAAGCTAAAAACTGCAAGAAAATCGTAAGCTAAATTGAAGGAATTAATTCCCAAAGAAATCTGGTCCATAGAATCCGAGAAAAGAATGTGCCGTTAATGTTCGATAATTGCGGTAAAAGAAGTCTATATTTTGGAAAACATACTTTTAAATGTAAATAACGGGTAGAAACACTTGTAGACGAACTATTAACTCATATAAGGGATTCTTGCCACAGAACACATTAATAATCTTCGATTAAATTGATAAAATAATTTTAAATTATGTTCTTAGCATTTGGCAACGTTTTATAATTAAGGCAGTCACCTACATGTCATATAATCTCGGATCCATCGATTTTCCAAAATTAAATGCAGTGGGTGGTCGGAAAAAATACCTCTTTTTAGTTCGTTTTTAATATATGTTCATCCCTGTATGGTTCTTACTCCGAATTTTTCTACTGTCGCCATCAATTTTTTGAAAAAATTAAGAAAAATTACCGACCCAAAATTTTTATACACAGGATTAAAGTATTTCTCTGTATGTGTTCTGAAAATTTCAAATCGATATCTTAATTAGTTTTCTTAATTTTCGTTGATTAGTGAAAATTCTTAATTTCTTTCGTTTCGGCTGTGGAATCAGGTTCATATGTGTACGCGATTTTGCCATTTTGCAAAAAAAAAAAAAAAAGAAAAAAAAATCCGTTTTTGATTACTTTTTAATTAATAATCTCGGCTAATTATCAAAAAATTAGAAATCTGAGCTTCATGTGCATCAGGATCTACTTTGGACTACCTTCACCCAAATTTTCAGAGTTGCAGGTGCGGTAGATATTTCTAGCTATCTCCGTCACACACATAGATTCGTTTTCACGCTGTGTTTTGTGTTCTTAGAATTTCATATGAATGTTTTCGTATAACGGGAGCTTCTGTGAACCAATGAAAATGGGTTTAGTTCGGAGAACAACAAGTAAAGATATTATTTCTTCTTTATTGGAAATTCCCTTTTTCCCTCAAATTGGCATTGAGAAAAGCCAAATAATAAAATGTGGGCAAAATACCCCCAAATTTTCCCTTCTCAAATCGTACAAATTACCAGGACTTTTCAGTCTCCCTAGTACGACGAGTACAAATAGCTGTTTTCGTCATTTTAAAAGTTAAATATATTTCATATATACTTAAATTCAGCGATATGCATTAGAGAAAGCTATATCTATATCTGTTTAAGAGTATGTAAGGAATAATTGGGAAATTAATGGGGGAAAAGAATTTGACTCGTGAACCTCTTTGTGAACCGAACACGTTTATTTCGTCTCTGCATCTTACAATCATCTTACAAGTTCCATTGAATGTCCCCAGAGCCATTTACATCAATTTCGGGACCTACATGGTCATAGGTTGTGCAGGCACTTGGAATGGGAATCTTTTTCGTGCATGTTCTAGCTAGTATGTTAGGGATTGTAATATTTTCGAGCATGGGACGAAGGTAAAAAATTGGAGGAACATTTAGTTTAATTGGTTAATTAGCTCTTGATTGACCTGTGGTCAAGACCCTCACAAATCCCGAGATCTGTGACGCTCAAGGCTTTAACCGCAAACGAAGAAGAACTGTCCAAACAGCAGCATTTTCTAACTTAAGTTACTCTCTTCTGATTTTAAAGGTGAGCGATAAAAATGTTATGCTGGGAAACAAAGTTACAAGGGGTAAAACGGATTTTATAATATAAGATTTAAAGTTTTGAAAAATATTTTAAGGATTTTAATTTAAATTTTTGAAATTTAATTTAAATTTTGAATTTTAAAAGTATTTTAATTCTTATCCTTTTCATCTATAGAAGCATATATCTCTCTATAGATATATGGTCATTGTCATGCGACTGCGCTACGTTATAAACCGAGTTGGATGTGATTGAGCATATGTTAAGGGTTTGTTAAGATCTCGATCAAATTCGTTGGACATCTGATCCGCCATCTTATTTCAAAATAGCAGCCCCTTAAAGATTTCAAACAAAAAAAATACAATAACATGCTTTGGCTCCCCTCTATCTTAAAAATGGATGAGTAGAGGAATTTGAAATTCTAGGGCGGCTGCCGTTTTGAAGTAGGAGATTTTTTTTTTCATAATTGGACGTAATTTAGGAGTTTTAACAAATGTGTTTTTTTGAAAATTTATTTTCATTGTTGCTACTCCCATACGCTCAAAACAACAGTTATATCCGTGAACGTTCCGCTAAATTTTTGAAATTCTCATTCAAATTTAGTATTGACGAAAACTAGAAATCTTCTATAATCGGGTTCCACGCATTTTACTTTCGTGTGTTTGAGTAAAACTAGCTGAACCCTTAAAAACAAGGAAGAGTGAAGCTGCCTTTTCGTTCCGGTACAAGACAAAAAGGCTTTTTTTTTTCATTTTAAGGAAAAATAATGTGATTATTTTTTTTTATTGGAAGGGGGGGGGGGGAGGGGCGCAAAATTTCTTCCTGCACCGGGCGCCAAAAAACGTAGCTACGCCACTGTTCGTGATCAAGGCATTTTAAGCGTCACTCAGGAGGAAAGAAGAATGGGAGAAAAAAAATTCTCTTATTGACCTAAGTAGGAATTGACTTAAATTATTATTATTTTTTTTTATAGTACTTGTTTATATTACTTACCTATTTTTTTTAATTATCATTTACTTGTATTGATGACTTTTAAGTTGTGTTTAACTGTTAGTTCCTATCTATAAACACTGTTTTGATGAGGTCTATAGATGTCTATGATGGTTAGAGTTGCAGTTAAGCTAGAGATCCACAATACATACACAACTTCCAGGTTGTATAATATTTTAACGGAGCTTCTGACTGTAAAATAGTCAATGAAACATCATCTTCATTTTGAAAGACCTATCCAATGATATGCCACTCAATAAAGTGCATACATTTTTTTTTTCATCTCTACCGCCATTTTGTATTTTACGAACAAAACTTAGCCTATAACCATCGGTCCGTTAAGACGAATTGATAGAGACCTCATTCATTAAAATCCATCCAGCCGTTGGGATGTTTCGAGGGTATAAAGAAATCCACATACACAGATACGCGTGAAACACACAACCCTTCTTTTCAGTTGGGTAAAAAGATGAAAATACATTGATTCCTTTTTAATTTACTCTGGAAAATCAATAGCCTTGCGGTAACCCTGTCACTAATGTCGGAGCACAGCTTCGGCTTTTTGTGAAAAATTACACTTTTTTGAGCACGATAGCGCCCAAAATATTAGTCGCATTGACACCGAAATTGGACTGAAAATCGGTAGTGCCAAAATCTTGCCGGCGATTAAAAATCAAAAATATTCTTCAACACTAAAACCCCGAAACGTTTCCCGAAATATTTTAAATTTTCCCATACCAATTCAGATTGTTGAATCATTGATTAAAACATTAGCTCCTTTGGTGTAACTTAAATATTTTAATCTCATTTTTTTTTTTTTTTTTTTTTTTTTTTTTTCAGAATCGTTATGACGTCAACGTAACTTACGCACGCGTTTGAGATGAATGATATAGATTGGATTTCAGTTTTTCTTCTTACGTACGTAAAGACACTTTTTTTAATGAAAGTTAGAACTAACAGGTAGTCAAATTAGACCTTACATCTTTTGTAACTTTCTAACATTTGTAACTTTGTAACATCCTTTGTTTGTTTTTTTAAATGAAAAAAAAAATCCCTTCCGGGTCGGCCCACAGGCACAGGTAGATTTCGAAGTTAAGTACTAATTTCACCAACAAAAACTAAATCAAGATTAGAGATAAACCCAGTTTAACAATTTTATATTTGACGAGTTCTTAATTTCATTCTCCTGTATGGACTGGTTTTATCAAAATCATGTTAAGGCTGTTCTCAACTGCACTGCTCAACAAGCCTGATATTTCCTGACACAATGACGTACATATTTTTAAACGTAAAAGTATAAAATTGGCAGACCTATCACAAGGCGTTTTTCTGCCTTCGTTCACTATTTTTTCTGCTTTTATCTGGAAATTCGGTTCAAAACGCCAACTTTGACAGTATTTTCTAAAACATCTATTGTGTTTACAAAAAACGGAAAACGTCTTTCAATTACATAGTTTCTGTATAACAACACCTACCAGTTTCATACGTTTCCGAACAAAAATGAATTAAAACTTATGTCATAGATTTGCCCATTTGGATTTGAGAACAGACTTAACCCTAGTGATGGGCGATTCTCGAGAATTCGACAATCGAGAAAAATCGTCATCGTAAAAAATCACAATCGATACAGCTATCGATTAATTCCTAGAATCTACAATCGAGATGTTTTACAATCGATTATAACGAGAAAAGCTAAAAACAGTTATTGGAAAACTTAGCTATTATTCTGGCCGACAATGTCATGGTAGTGATAGGGCTTAGTGATGGGCGATTCTCGAAAATTTACCAATCGAAAAAAATCGTTATCGTAAAATACACAATCGATACAGTCATCGATTACTTTCGAGAATCTACAAAGGAGATGTTCTAGAATCGATTATTGAAATCATTGTTTTTACATATATATAAGGCAGATTTTATTAAATATAGGGTAACTGAAAACAGATGGAATAAAAAAACAACAAACCAAAGGGAGGCTATAAAGGATCCATAAGACTGGAAAAGTCTTGTAAGGTTGCCCCCTGGTTGGAAAAAGCTGAAAAAACGCGAGTAGCTATGAAGCGGTAAGGGGAGTTTAAGTATCAAAAATTAGAATTTTTCGGCAATTAGCACCAAAATGGCCAAAGAAATAAGAATCAAAAGCACCCCCTAGTGGCAAAAACATGAACTAAAGGATGATAAAAGGCATCAAAAATTTTTATTGATTTTTCTACGTCATTTGAGATTGGATCTTTAATTACCCCATTTTTAGAGAGTCTTCGACTGGAATACATTAAACGAACCCCCGCGGGGAGGAAAGTAGGGGGAGGGGCAAGGAAAGTGCATAATACGAATAAGTGGTCACAGGACTTTCCAACGATATGTCACATAAGGGGTTCGGCTAAATTTAGAAAAGTGCCCCCGGGCGGGGCAAATTAAGGGGAGGGGCGCAGGCGATATATAAAATTAAATAGTAGTCACAGAGCTTTCCAATGATATATCACATGAGGGGTGTCAGCAAAAGATAGAAAAGAGTCCCAACTCCCAGGATTCCAATTATCGTGTCCCCCGAAATATACCCTGCCCATCCTTCTCTTTGAAATTTTCATATATTAAAAATTATTTATCGGAAGGCTCCGTAAAAAAATCCGATCTAAAATGTTTAAAAACGCTACGATTTCAAAAAAGTTCGAAAAGTGCCTCTCTCGGGGCGCCAAACTAGGGAGGGAAGAAGAAAGGTTCATAATATGAAAGAGTAACTTTCCGATGATAACCGAAAACTTTCCGATGATATATCAAATGATTCGTCCAAAAAAAGTTTGAAATCTACCCCTCCCACGTGGGTTCCCTCTTTTATCCCAGAATGTACCCGGAAATCACGCAGCCCCACTTTTAAAATTTTATATTTAATAAATAATATTTATCGGAGAGCTCCATTAAAAAACCTCATTTAATGATATTTATTGAAGAAATCTCTACAATTAAAAAAAAAATTCCACCCCCGCACCGCTCTCCCCCCCCCACCCCCCACGCCCCCTTCCAGAATTCAACTCTGGGAGGAGAAAGGTTCATATATATGAAAGAGTGGTGAAAGGACTTTCCGATGATATGTCAAGGAGAGGTTTGGTAGAAGTTTGAAAATTACTCGCCCCACCTTTGTCCACTCTCGCGCCCCCCAGAATTCACTCACCTTCCTCTTTGAACTTTTTATATTTAATAAATAGTATTTATCTGAGTCTCCAGGTATGGGGCAGCTTGGCAGAGCTAAAATAAGAGAAACATTGAAAATTCGGGGCAAAATGACACTAAATTTAACAGTAAAGTTTAAAACTAGGACTATACAGAACTGAATACATAAACCACTATGCTTCATAACCCACATCGGTTAATAACAATAAAAAGATAAGTGCCAGTTAAACTGATGGCATTGAGCTCACATGTTATTCACACTAATTGTATATTATACTCTTATTTCAAAGAATAATGTCCCTCAAAAAATAAATGAAGGGAAATATCCCCCCTTTGCCCCTTTTATACTTAACCAATGAACCTCCAAATCTAATCAGGGAAACTCCTTAACTATAATAAATCAGCATATCAAATTTGAAGCAAATCAGATAATTCTGCATGAAAAAAGAAACATATCGCTAAATTAAGGGTGGTCTAACCCCTTTAACCCTTTTATACTTAACTAATGAACATCCAAATCTAATCAGAAAAGCTCCTTATCAGAACGAACATAGAAAAAAAAATTAAAGTAAATTTAATAATTCTCCATGAAAATCCATTTATCTAAATTAAGGGGAGGGGACTTGCCCCCTTTTCGATCTTGTATACTTAACCACTGAACCTCCAAATCTAATGAAGGAAGCGCCATATCGGAATAAATCGGTATATTAAATTTGAAGCAAATCGAATAATTCTGCATGAAAAACCCTTTTATCTAAATTAAGGGGGAGACTAGCCCTTCTCCTTTATACTTAACCCATAAACCTCCAAATCTAATCAAGGCAGTTTCTTAACATAATAAACCGGTATCCCAAATTTGGAGCAAATCGAATAATTCTGCATGAAAAACCCATTTATCTAAATTAAGGTGGGGGTCTACCCCCTTCTCCCCCTTTATCCATAACCAATGAACTTCCAAGTTTAATCAGGGAAGCTCCTTAACATAATAAACCGGTATACCAAATTTGGAACAAATTGAGTAATTCTGCATGAAAAACCCATTTATCTAAATTAAGTGGGGGACCAGCCCCCCCTCTCCCCCTTTATCCTTAACCAATGAACTTCCAAGTTTAATCAGTGAAGCTCCTTAACATAATAAACCGGTATACCAAATTTGGAGCAAATCGAATAATTCTGCATGAAAAGCCCATTTATCTAAATTAAGGAGGGGGGTCCAGCCCCCTTCTCCCCCTTTATACTTAACCCGTAAACCTCCAAATCTAATCAAGGCAACTTCTTAACATAATAAACCGGTATACCAAATTTGGAGCAAATCGAATAATTCTGCATGAAAAACCCATTTATCTAAATTAAGGAGGGGGTCTACCACCCCTTTCCCCCTTTCATACTTAACTAATGAACCTCCAAGTTTAATCAGGGAAGCTCCTTAACATAATAAACCGGCATACGAAATTTGGAGCAAATCGAATAATTCTGCATGAAAAACCTATTTAATCTAAATTAAGGAGGGGGTTGGGACCAGCCCCCCTTCTCTCCCTTTATCCTTAACCAATGAACCGTCAAAACTAATCAGCGGAATACCTTATCAGAATGAACATAAAAAAATTGAAGCAAATCGTACATTTTAATCAAGAGTTATCGCGTTACGTACATACATACGTACGTACGTACGTACATGCATACACACAGAACCGACGGGTACATTAGCTCTCAGGCTTAGATAGCCTGTGAGCTAAAAAAGAGATTGGATAAGCAGATGGACTCCTTTGAGAAATTATGACTTAAACCAGAAATGCGGTAAGTTTGACTCTAAAAGCTTCATTTCCATCTCGCATTTCGTCAAATCTCATCTCGATGATTTTTCCAGCATTTCGACGCTTCCAGATAGGAAGCTGCTCGATAGTTGGTTCTCTCGCGGTTTTAAACCTTTTGGGATGGGAAGTCTCTCGAGAGTTTCTCTCGCCCTTTTCAACCTTTCCCGATGGGAAGCCTCTCGCTGGTTTCTCTCGTCCTTTTCGAAATCTCCCAATGAAAAGCCTTTCGAGGATTTCTCTCGCGCTTTTCAATATTTCGCTATGAGAAGCTTTTCGAGGATTTCTCTCGTCCTCGGCAGAGAAGAAAAGTAAGAAAATTTATCGAGAGTACCAAGGGACGAGATAGAGAAAGAGGCATGACAATGAGCTGTGAAATGAAGCCCTAATTTTCAAAGTTTCTCTTATTTTAGCCCTACCAAGATGCCACATACCTGGAGCCCTCCGATAAAAATTATTTATTAAATATAAAAATTTCAAAGAGGAAGGTGGGTCGGGGGATTTCGAGGGAGGAGGACGTGAGAGTGGACTCATGCGGGGTGCAATTTTAAAAATTTTACCGAACCCTTCCTGTGGCATATAATCGAAAAGCCCTTTGACCACTCTTTCATACTATGAACCTTTCTTCGCCCAAAGGGGGATAGGAAAGGGGTGAACAAATTTTTAAAACCGTAGCCGATTACTATAATAAATTTAAATATCACTTTAGATGTGGGTTTTTTATTCAGTCTTCCCGTAAATATTATTTATTGAACATAAAAATTTTAACGTGGCGGCTGTGTGAATTCCTGGGCGAAAGAGTGGGCCCACGGGGGGAGGGAGGGGGAGCAATTTTCAAACTTTTTTTGGACCAGTCATGTGATATGTCATCGGTAAGCTCTCGGATGACGCTTTCATATTATGAGACTTTCTTCCTCCCCTCCCCAATTTGGCCCCCACTGCGAGGGTAGTTTTTTCCGTTTTTATCATTTTAGATCGGATTTTTTTATCGAGCCCTCCGCTAAATATTATTTATAATATATGAAATTTCAGGACACTTTTCCAAATTTAGCCAAGACCCCTCATGTGACATATCGTTGGAAAGGTTTGTGACTACTTATTGATGCTATGCACTTCCGGTGGCCTCCCCCCCCACTTTGCCCCCGCCCCCGGAGGACACTTTTCCAAATTTAGTCAATACCCCTCTTGTGAGATATCGTTGAAAAGGTCCGTGACTACTTATTGATGTTATGCACTTCCGGTGACAGTCCCCCCCCCACTCTTTGCCCCCCCGGGGGCCACTTTTTCAAATTTAGTCAAGACCCCTCGTGTGAGATATCGTTGGAAAGGTCTGTGACTACTTATTGATCTTATGTACCTACGGTGTCCCCACCACCACTTTGCCCCCCCCGGGGGCACTTTTCCAAATTTAGCCAAGACCCCTCATGTGAGATATCGTTGGAAAGATCTGTGACTATTTATTGATGTTATGCACCTCCGGTGACAGTCTCCCCCAATTTGCCCCTCCCGGGGGACACTTTTTCAAATTTAGCCAAGACCCCACATGTGAGATATCGTTGGAAAGGTCTGTGACTACTTATTGATGTAATACACCTCCGGTGACCCCCCCCTCCCCACTTTTCCCCCACGGGAGTGTTTTTCTAAATTTAGCCGAGACCCCTCATGTGACATATTGTTGGAAAGGCTTATGACCACTTACTCATGTTATCCACCTCCCGCACCCCTCCCCCCCCCCTTTGCCCCACGGGGAAGGCATTTTTATAAATTCAGATCCAGACTTCTCATGTGACATATAGTTGGAAAGGCCTAAAGACAAGTGACGGCTTAATCATATTATGCAGCTGCTGTGCCCCTCCGCTCGCTTTGACCCCTCCCCCAAGAGATCTGGTCCGAGGTTCATTCGTTTCGATATTATATTTTTTACAAGATTTTGTAGTGCGTGCACATCACACCCGCCTGCTATCATATATCAGTGCCAGGATATAGCGGGTAACCTGTTCGTGATTTCATACAAGATTACGTATAAATTAGGGGCCCCGATTAAAGGAGGGGCCCGCTAGCGGTCGAAGTCACCTAGTCTTTATTAACATCGACTCATTCCAGTTCACCCGTAGACGATTCTTGATAAATGTATGACGTATATAATACATAATATATGATTTATAAAAGAAATTTGCAAACTGTAGTCATCGAGAAAAAATTTACACAATCGAAAAATATCGAGATGTCCATACAATCGAGAAAAACATCTCGTTATCGCCCCTCACTACTTAACCCCTTAACTGTTTCATTTTTTTTTTTTTTTTTTTTTTTTTTTTTTTTTTTTTTTTTTTTTTTTTTTGACACCATAAACTAAAAACTGGGACCGAACACCACTTTTTAAGTACTAAAATATTTGCCTTAAATAATCGAAAAAAGTCTGCAAATTAATAAACCGAAGATTGCACGTAAAAATTAGTGGTATCAGAAAGCTTTTAGTAACGGTACGAGCTGACTTTTCTTGCTCGAACTGTTCGGGTAAAACAGTTAAGTGGTTAATACGATAATTTTTTCTTCAACCCCTATTTCGAACTTCGAATTTTGACTACGGACTAGTTTACGTACTACGGTCAGATAAATTGATAAATATTGATAGTTTGATAAAAGAAATTGATTTTTATTGCTTTTAAATTATTACTTACTCTAAGAAATGAATCTCAAGATGAATCCTTAAGATAAATCACCATTATCTCAAGAATTAAAATTTGAAGCACAATTCAGTAAAGGAAAAGCTTTAGTAACAATTTTGAACATCGGATTTTAACTACGGACTTGGGTGCTTAGAAATTTGTGTAAAATATGAAAGATGGACGCCAAGCCCAACATGCATAATTTTTAAAAATTCGAATTTTGAGAAACACGTTATAATGTATTTAGTGCAGGAAAAAGAGATTTCTATCAGCATGTAGTAAGTAGGCACTTGACTTACATATGGTAACTTAGTTAGAAAATGTTAATTAAGTTCCAAGCTTTGTATAAGCCAAATATAAGTTTGGAAATTTGATATTACAGCATCTTTTAACCACAGCTGTGACTCCGCTTCCCTCCCCACTCCCTAAGTATTTTTTTTTTTTACGTTTGAAAATTTGTTTTTTGTAGATTACTACTGGTATTACCGAAATACGGAAAACTCCATGTTTGACTGCACCAAATGTAGGCTGACTGGAAAAAGAGTTTTACAGGAATTGTAGCTGTCTACATCTATTTTAAATAATTTATTTTTAAATTAAGTACTATGTTACCTCAGAAAAATCTCTTTAAAAAATTACTGATTTTCTTGCAAATTTTATTATACTGAGAAAAACAGTGTTTATTTCATTTATTATTTATTTGATACAATTCTTTAAAATGTTTCCTCTGAATTCGATATTTTTATCGAGTGTTGAAACTATAATGTGTAATTATTTAAATTACAATGTTAATAATATGCAATGAAATCAAAAAGTATTATAGGGGGTCCACGAAAAACTAACTTCACGAAAGAAAATATGTATGGTGAAAAGAAGAGAGCCATGGTAAGTGCGGAGACTCCACATTGGTATAAAAACTGTTCTGAAGTGTGTTTAGATGCTAGTAGAGGCCATTTTAAGCATTTACTGTGTAAGTATTTGCAGTTAGATTCAAGGGCAGTACCAGATTTTTTTCGACGGGGAAGAGGGAGGGGAAGGTGTGCTCGTCTTGACAGGGATGATAGATTGAAAATATATATTAGAAATCTACACTTATTTGGGTCCGATGTTCAAGCTCGGCGAATATTAAACTCGAGCCAGGCCCAATTTTTATCTGAAGACGGGACTGGGCCTGAACTCCATTCCTCACAAGACGCGCCCGTGCCTTATAATTTTGCTGAAAATTAGGGTCGGATTGAGCCTGCATTTCATACATTTCGGGTCGTGTCGGAGAGATTTTTTTTCTTTTTTTCACGGGTGATTTTTTTTGAAAAGTGCTCCTTAATTAGAGAAAAAAGTGAACGATAAAACAACATTTCTTTGTTCATGTCTCTTTTTGCGTTTTTAAAGTAGTTTTACACGTTGGTTAATCACGTGAATGATATTTTTTTCCAGAGTTCTGTGAATAATTGATTTTCTTTCTTTTTGTAATTAAAAAAAATCTATCATCTTCAGTCTTCATCATTTTTTGACAGACCGACTAAGGCGAAAACCAAAAGTAGATATTGAAACGCCACCACCACTATCGAAACCACTATCTAGATATCGAAACCACTTAAACTCTTCATCTGTTTTAGCTTGATTTCTTTCATTATATTGAATAATACTGAATCAGAAAGTGGAATATATCTATTGGTTCTGCAATACTGCCTATACAGGAGAATCGCTTGGCTTTTCAGTACTGTCAACACAGTTTGTGGAACTCTAAATTTGTCACCGTCTTTAAATTGTAGAAGTGTTGTTCCATAAGCAATATCCTGCACTGAACCTGATGAAAATAAATACTGAGTAAAGTGCTCAGCTTTCATAGTATCCAGTGTTACGTGAAGTCTTCTGGGTGGATACCTGAATTGGTTTTATTGTCTTGGCTTGGATTACTTGATATCTTGAACATGAAAATATTTCACAAATTTCATTTTGTGAAAGATTATCTGGAACCATGGTAAGAACAGCTATCTTGTCACTAACGCTAGCAGAAGTATTGTACGCATTCACTAGTTTCTCAATAAAACTGTTGTTATTGTTATTTTCTTCAGACATATCCTGTGTTTTTTAAACAGCCAATAAATCATTGCTTTGACCAGGTGCCACGTTTTCACGAAACTGTTTTGTTATTCCATCTAAATGTTGTAGTAGTTCCCTCTTCATGTATCTTTTTGTGCTGTCACATAGTTCATCCACAGGGCTAGAGATACTGAATTTCTCAGGAGAAATATTTGCAGCCTCTGGTAAATTTTCCAACTTTTGCTTATTTGTAGTTGTTATTTACTTCGAAAGTTTTGGGCTCATAAGTTGGGTCAATCAGATGTCCAATTTCTACTTCAACTGGATCCTTCTTTTCATCCTTCAAGTTTTTCCTATGATTAGGGCACAAAAATCCATTGGCTGGGATAATTTTGTTTGGAAATTTTTTTATTAGTTCTTGGAACATCTCCTTAGTTAATGGCCGTAATCCACTGATCTTCTTGGAATGCTCATGTGCACATGGGCGTACCCAAGGGGGGGGAGGGGGGGGCACCGAAATTTTCGAAAGTGATATGAAAAAGTGCTGCTTTTTCGTCTTTCTGTTGTGGAAAAAAATTTAATTTTTTTCAATCATACAGCGGACAAGCCATTTTCATAAGTCCCATATTAGTCCACATTGACAACAAAGAAGAGAAAGGGGCCAGACGGGGTTACAGCCCCTCCCCCCTCCTCCCGAAATAGTCGAAAAATGAAATGAAAAAGTAATTTTTCTTACTTTTTTAAGGTAAATCTGTAATTTTTTCTTCTGTCATATAGCAAAATAGACATTATCGTTAATACCATATCAGTCCACATTGACATCACAGCATACCCAAAGATGGGGAGGGGGCTGATGGAATTTCATCCCCCTCCTCTCGAAATGGTCGAAAATGAAATGATAAAATAGTGCTGAATTTTTTCTGCCTGTATAAGATAAATTTGCATTTTTTTTCACCATTGTTCAACAGACTATGCGCTTCCTTCGCATAGTTCCATAGTAGTCCATATTGACACCCAAGAAGAGAAAGGGGGCTGACGGGGTTACAGCCCCCCCCCCCCAAACCAGAAATAGTCGAAAAATTAAATGAAAAAAGTGTTTTTTCCTTACTTTTTAAAAATAAATCTATAATTTTTTCTTCTGTCATACAGCAAAATAGCCATTCTCGTTAACTCCATATTAGTCCACATTGGTATCACAGCACACCCAAAGATGGGGAAGACGCTGTTGGAATTACAGCCCTCCTCCTCTCGAAATAGTAGAAAATGAAATGAAAAAATAGTGCTGAATTTTTTTTCTGTCTGTTTGAGATAAATTTTCATTTTCTCCCCTATCATTCAGCAGACTAGCCGTTCCCTTCGCTGTAGTTCCATATTAGTGTACAGTGACACCACGTTATACCCAAAAAGGTAGAAGGGGGCTAATGGGGTTACAGCCCTCTCCCCAAAAAGTCGAACATGAAATGAAAAAGTGCTGATATTTTTCTTCTTGTTGGAGATAAATTTGTATTTTCCACCTATCATTCAACAGACTGGCCGCTCTCTTCTCTTTAGTTCCATACTTGTGCACAGTGGGCCCACATTATACCCTAAGAGGTGAAAGGGGCTAATGGGGTGCCCCTTCCTTAATAGTCGAAAATGAAATGAAAAAAAGGCTGATTTTTTTCTTCTTGTTTCAGATAAATTTGTAATTTTTCTTCTGCTATACAGCGAAATAGCCATTCTCGTTAAATCCATATTAGTCCACATTGACATCACAGCATACCGAATGAAGGGGAGGTGGCTGATGGGCTTACAGCCCCCTCCTCCGAAATAGTCGAAAAAATATTGCTTTTTTTCTTTCTGTTTGAGATAAATTTACATTTTTTTCTCCTAGTATTCAACAGACTAGCCACACTCTTCTGTTTAGTTCCATATTAGTGCACAGTGACACCACATTATACCCAAAGAAGTAGAAAGGGGATGATGGGCTTACAGACCTCTCCCAAAATAGTTGAAAATGAAATGAAAAAAGTGGTGATTTTTTTTTTTTTTTTTGCTTGAGATAAATTTGTACTGCAATTGTTTTCTGCAATACAACGAACTAGACTTTCTGGCTAGTGTCATATCAGCACACAGTTACACCACTGTATACCCAATGAGGGGAAGGAGGCTGATGGGTTTATAGGGCCCCCTTTCGAAGCAATCAAAAATGAAAAAAAAAACTCTTTTTTTTTCTTTTGAGATAAATTTAAATATATTTTGTGCGACGGAGCTATTCTGGTTAGTCCCATATACTAGTGCACAGTGATGCCCCAGCATACACCCAAAGAAGTCGATGGCGACGGGGGTTATGAGGTTACAGCTCCATTCCACCTCCCAAGAGATCGCAGTGAAATGAAAAAAGGGCTGATATTCCTTCTTTTTCAGATAAATTTGTTTTATTTTCTGGCATGCCACGAAATTGTTTTTCGTGTTAATCCAAAATCCTCCTCAGTCCTTGCGACCAAATTTACTTGAATCCCCAAAATCAATTTTCAAATGTCTGAAAAATAGCTCCATGCCTGTTTTACGGGATAAATGAAAACGTATATGGTCAGTTCAAGAGACCTACAAGTAAATTCGACAAATCTAAATGTAGTTTAATTTAAGGAGATTTTTTAGTTTATTTTAAGGAGAACCGAAATTTGCGGGTTTTTTGCACACTCCTTCGTCGAAATTTGCATTTTTTCTACGGATATGTGACGAAATTTGTGTTTTTTCCGCGTTTTTCGTCGGGGTTTTGATGAAATTCAAGTTTTTTTTCGCGGATTTTTGCCGAAATTCGCGTTTTTTTTACGAAATCGTTCGTCGAAATTTGTTTTTTTTTCGTGGCTTTTTTGACGAAACTCGCGTTTTTTTCTCGTCATTTTGATGAAATTCACCTTTTTTCTGCGGCTCTTTTTTTTTTTTACGCAATCCTTCGTTGAATTTGCGTTTTTTTCTTGACTTTTTGATGAAATTCACGTTTTTTTTGCGATCCTTTAATAAATTAGCACTTTTTCACAGCCCTTTGACGGAATGCGTGTTTTAAGCGATCTTTTTATCGAAATTATCGTTTTTTCCGCGATCTTTTGATGAAATTCGCGTTTTTTAGGCGGCCCTTTGACAACATTTGCGTTTTTTTTTCGAGATCCTTTGAAGAAATTGTCTTTTTTCCGCGGCTTTTTGACGAAATTCATGTTTTTCTGTGGCCCTTCTTTGTTACCCTGCTTTTTCTTCTTTTTGCGATCCTTTAACGAAATTCGCACTTTTTCTGCTTCCCTTTGACGGAATGCGTGCTTTTTAGCGATCATTTGTCAAATTTTGCGTTTTTGGGGGGGGCCCTTTGACGAAATTCGCGTTTTTTCTGTGGTCATTTGCTGAAATTAGCGTTTTTTTATGCAATCCTTTGTTGAAATTTGCGTTTTGTCCGCGGCTTTTCCACGCAATTTGCAATTTTTTCTCGTCTTTTTGATGAAATTTGCGTTTTTCTCTGTCCCTTTGACGAAATTCGCGCTTTTTCAGCTTTTTTTTTTGAAGGAATGCGTGTTATTTTAGCGATTCTTTGTCCAAAATTTGCATTTTTTTGAAGACCTCTGACGAAATTCGCGTTTTTTTACGCAATTCTTCGTCGAAATTTGCGAATTTTTGACGAAATTTGCGTTTTTCCCCCGTCTTTTTGATGAAATTCGCGCTTTTTTCGGTCCTTTACGAAATTAGTTTTTTTTTTTCGCAGCCCTTTGACGGAATGCATGTTTTAAGAGATCTTTTTTTAGAAATTTGCGTTTTTTTCCACAACTTTTTGATGAAATTCGCGTTTTTTCTGCGGCTCTTTCACGAAATTCGCGTTTTTTCTGTAGTCATTTGCCGAAATTCCCCTTTTTTTTGGCAATCCTTCGTCGAAATTTACATTTTTTTAGGCAATCCTTCGTCGAAATTTGCGTTTTCCTGCGGCCTTTTGACGAAATTCACATTTTTTCTGCGTCCCTTTGACTAAATTCGCGTTTTTTCTGCTTTCCTTTGACGGAATGTGTATTTTTTAGCGATCCTTTGTCGAAATTTGCGTTTTTTCTGCGGCCCTTTGACAAAATTCGCGTTTTCTTCTGTAGTCATTTGACGAAATTCGCGCTTTTTCGGTGGCCATTTGACAAAATTAGCGTTTTTTCCTCGTCTTTTGATGAAATTTGCGGTTTTCGGCGCCTTTTTGACGAAAATTACGTTTTTCCTTGTCCCTTTGACGAAATTAGCTTTTTTCGATCCTTTACGAAATTAGCTTTTTTTCGCAGCCCTTTCATGGAATGCGTGTTTTTAGCGATCTTTTTTCGAAATTCACATTTTCCCCGGAAACTTTTGATGAAATTCGAGTTTTTTCTGCGGGCTTTTGAGGAAATTCGGGTTTTTTCTGTGCTCATTTGACGAAATTAGCGTTTACTCCGCGAGCATTTGACGTAATTCGCGTTTTCTCCCTGATCATTTGACGAAATTTGACTTTTTTTCGCAATCCTTTGACAAACTTCGCCTTTTATCCGTTGCCCTGTGACAAAATTTTGTTTTTTTTCCTTTTCGGATCCTTTAAAAAAATTGGAGATTTTTTTTTCTGCGAACGATTGATGAAATCGTTTTTTTTTTCGGCGACCATGTCAAAAATCGCGATATTTTTTAAGTCTGAATTTTCGGAAAAATGGGAACAAAGTCACCCCTCCCCCTCCCCCCCCCCGCCCCCTGGCTATGGCCTTATTGGCAAAAATGATTTCTGTTTATAACACAATTCAACGTGTTTCGTAAGAATTAGAACATTATGGAAATTTAAGTCAGCCCCCCCCCCCTCCCGAAATAAAATCCTGGGTATGCCACTGCATGTGCAGGATGTTCACATGCTTTTCTTTCACGTAAACATTTGACCATATGAAAAGAACATATTTCTTTTGGAATATTTTCATTTAGCCTTAATCTGGACCTAATTACTTTTCCTTTACTGAAGTACTTATTATAAGGCTCACCATCTAATTCAGACAGACTGTGGAACTGATCCCTTTTATAAATTTTGTCTACACCACAGAGTCCCCGATTCAAAGAATAATAAACACATGTAGAATAATCCATAATGTTTGCACAATCTGCAAAATAAAAAGAAAACGTAAATATCCTTATAAAAGAATAAAATATATTGCTACTTTAATTATAAGTTATTGAACGAGAGTTTCAAGAAAGACGGCCTTGTTTAAGTCTGACCGGCCGGCTTTTATTGCAAAAAACCCGTCTTTTTTGAGAAAAGCCGGCTTTTATTGGCTTTTTTTTCAGTGACTCTTACTATTTATTTTTAACAATTATAAATGTTAATTTACTTTACTAACGGCAATTTTGTATAAGTTAGAACTAAAATCTTATGAAATTTATTTAAAACAGTGTTCATATGGTCCTTGAAATCCATAAATTTTTCAAAAGTAATTTTTGCTCCTTAAAAGTACTTATTTTTTTTTCCAAAATTTGCAAAAAAATCCTTAATTTTACTCTTCTATTATTTCTTAATCAGGGGTGAACTTCTGCTTTGTTTAATGTAATTTCTAATTAAACTAGTATGTTGTGGCCATCACAAAACTTTCTTCTATATAAATCACGTCAATTAAATCATTTAAATAGTACAAGAAATTACATGAATTTAGCACCAATTCATATCAAAGTATATCTGAATTTGAAGTTTGATGAAAATTCGTGCATTAGTTCTTGAGATAGAGCTACAGCGGGAATTCTGAAAAATGTAGCATAGCAGCGCCCCCTGTTGAGCGATTTACACTAAAAATAAACAGCACTAAATGATATCAAGGTATACCTGAATCTGAAGTTTGTTGAAAATCTAAGCGTTAGTTCTTGAGATAAAGCTATTGCGGAAATCGCAAAAAATACAGCATAGCAGCGCCACCTGTTGAGCGATTTACACCAAAAATTAAACAGCACTAATTTACACGTCAATTCATGTCAAGGACTAACTAAATCTGAAGTTTGATGAAAATCCGTGCAATAGTTCTTGAGATACAGCTCTTGCGAAAATCGTGAAAATGCAGCACAGCAGCGCCACCTGTTGGGCGATTTACACCAAAAATTAAACAGCACTAATTTATATCAAGGACTAACGAAATCTGAAGTTTGATGAAAATTCGTGCATTTTTTCTTGAGTTAGAGCTATTGCGATAATCATGAATAATGCAGCATAGCAGCGCCACCTGTTGGGCGATTTTCACAAAAAAGTAATCAGCACCAAACTATATCCTGGACTAACTGAATCTGAAGTATCCGTGCAGTAGTTCATGAGATATAGCTATTGCAGAAATCGTGAAAAATGCCGCATAGCAGCGCCACCTGTTGGGCGATTTTCACCAAAAACTAATCAGGTCTAGTTTATATCAAGGTATAACTAAATAATAAGTTTTGTGAAATTCTGTGCATTAGTTCTTGAGATAGAGCGCCTACAAAATTTTTGTCACATACAGACTCACAGACAGAGTGACAGAGTGACAGAGTGACGGAGTGACAGACAGACTCACAGACAGACATTTTCTAAAAACCATCAAATCGTGTTCTGGGCATTCTAAAACGTGTAAATCCGTCGAAAACCGGGAGTCGAAAATTTTCACGAATCCAATACTTTCTTCTTGTAAAGATAGAAGAAAGTAAAAAAATCCTCTAAATTCTTCCTCAACTCCCCCCCCCCCCCACTTTTTCCAAAACTTTGCTTCTCCCGTTTGCCCTCCCTTCCAAAAAAAAGTTTAAAATCTTTAATTTCCTTATTTTTTTACTTTCTTCTATCTTTACAAGAAGAAAGTATTGGATTCGTGAAAATTTTCGACTCCCGGTTTTCGACGGATTTACACGTTTTAGAATGCCCAGAACACGATTTGATGGTTTTTAGAAAATGTCTGTCTGTGAGTCTGTCTGTCACTCCGTCACTCTGTCACTCTGTCACTCTGTCTGTGAGTCTGTATGTGACAAAAATTTTGTGGGCGCTCTATCTCAAGAACTAATGCACAGAATTTCACAAAACTTATTATTTAGTTATACCTTGATATAAACTAGACCTGATTAGTTTTTGGTGAAAATCGCCCAACAGGTGGCGCTGCTATGCGGCATTTTTCACGATTTCTGCAATAGCTATATCTCATGAACTACTGCACGGATACTTCAGATTCAGTTAGTCCAGGATATAGTTTGGTGCTGATTACTTTTTTGTGAAAATCGCCCAACAGGTGGCGTTGCTATGCTGCATTATTCATGATTATCGCAATAGCTCTAACTCAAGAAAAAATGCACGAATTTTCATCAAACTTCAGATTTCGTTAGTCCTTGATATAAATTAGTGCTGTTTAATTTTTGGTGTAAATCGCCCAACAGGTGGCGCTGCTGTGCTGCATTTTCACGATTTTCGCAAGAGCTGTATCTCAAGAACTATTGCACGGATTTTCATCAAACTTCAGTTTTAGTTAGTCCTTGACATGAATTGACGTGTAAATTAGTGCTGTTTAATTTTTGGTGTAAATCGCTCAACAGGTGGCGCTGCTATGCTGTATTTTTTGCGATTTCCGCAATAGCTTTATCTCAAGAACTAACGCTTAGATTTTCAACAAACTTCAGATTCAGGTATACCTTGATATCATTTAGTGCTGTTTATTTTTAGTGTAAATCGCTCAACAGGGGGCGCTGCTATGCTACATTTTTCAGAATTCCCGCTGTAGCTCTATCTCAAGAACTAATGCACGAATTTTCATCAAACTTCAAATTCAGATATACTTTGATATGAATTGGTGCTAAATTCATCTAATTTCTGGTACTATTTAAAGGATTTAATTGACGAGATTTATATAGAAGAAAGAGTTTTGTGATGGCCACAACATACTAGTTTATTTTCTGCTGTATTTCTTATATTATTGAAACAAGAAATAACCTCTCATAATTTTCACTTAAATTACATTTAAATTACCCTCCCCCTAAAAAAAAATTCTATTCCCCCTTTTTCTACCCACACAGCTACTAAAGTTTGAAATCTTCAAAACTCTTTAATTTTTTAAAAATTTTATCTGCTCTATTTGGCATTTTATCGTAACAATAAATATTTGATCATAAAAATATTTCCTCCACCCCTACATGATATTGACATATCTCCTTCTCTCACTTCTTACCGAGCATATAAAATACTAGCAGATCTACCCAGCTTCGCTCGTGTCAATAATAATGGTCCAACCGGGTAAAATCTCTCTATTCTAAAAAAAAGTAACTCCCGCTGTCACCGCCGCCGCCGCCGCCGCCGGTTTTGATTTTTTTGTGACCGGAGGTCTTTCTTCGTTAATATTAAGAAAAATAATGCATACAAAAATATGAAAATTGGTAGTATTATACAGAAATGTTTGATAAACACGCTGATGTAGACAGTTTTCAAATCGAAGAATTATTTTAAGAGATATTTAATGCTAAAGTTGGACAAAATCGTTCCATTAAAAAAGTTTTATAGGAGCAAAAACTATACATCGGAATTTAATACTTTTTAGATCATTTTATACGTTATAATTTCCCGGTGTGCAGAATTAATTTATTTTTTTAATTTGACTCATTTTTCGAGGTTTCATTTCTATTTTAAATTCAAATTTTCAGCATTTCGAGAGATATTTTTTTACTTATTTCAGAAAATTGTACTAATTTAACCTGTTGCCAAACTGTATAAACAACGGAAACAATAATGTTTGCTTCAAATTAAAAATTTATTTACACGTGACTATTATAAACAGAAAAGAAAAACTTTCAAATTAGAATTAAATAATTACGTATAAAAAGCAGGAACTTATTGAAAATTACTTCATCTATAATTACACGTGAATTTTAACAGAGAAAGGATATTATAAAGTAATAAATTCATTAACATGCGTTAGAAGTCTTAAATAGGAGAAATTACATCACATTTACGTCACATTACACTTATTACGTAAAATGAACAAAAAATAATATTGCAAAATAGTAGTTTAAATTTAAAAAGTCCTTCCGGCTAGTGCCGGGAGGAAGAGGTAGCTTTCATATTCCTTATTTTAAAAAAGCCAATTTATATTATTCAAACACACGAAGATTAATTAAGTAGAAACCGAATGTAGGAGATTCAATACTAATTTTTATCAATACTAAATCATTATGAATGAGAATTTCGCAAAATTAGTCAGCTTTATCCAAGCTGCTTTTATTTAAAGTAACTTATATTTCGCTGCCAAATTCGGCGATTTCTTAAAGTGCCTGCCATTTTAAGACAACATGGTGGATGAAGCTAACCAGTGAACTTGGTCGAGACCTTAGTAATTTCTGTGCACATGCTCACTCACATCGGAATCGGTTGATACATACGAGTGCTGTCGCAGGCAAAAAATCAGATTTTTCAAAATGTCACCCACGTTAGAAATTGAAACTGCTATATCTGAGCCATTTTTTAAGATAAAGACAAACAAAAAATGCTCCTGAATCCTTATATCAAGGTCAAATACTTAAGAAAGAAACCTTTTTCAATTTCTAATTTTTTTGCACCTCACTTTAAATATATATTTTTCTAATTTAATGGCCGCCATTTTGAAACAAGATGGCTGATAAAGCTGGCCAGCGAACTTGGTCGAGATATTGATGTATACTATCCACATGCCTTCTTCCATCGAAATAGGCGAATACGTGTGGTATCACTAGACAAATACAAGATCGTTTCAAAGTGTTAGCCATGATAGAAATTCAAAGTGCTATAATTCAACCACTTTTTAAGATATAAACAAAAGAACAAATTTTCAGAAACACAAACTGCTCCAGAATCTTTGTATCAAGGCCAAACACATAAAAAAAATCTTTTTCATTTTCCAATTTTTTAATACCTCATTTTAAATTTTAAATTACATTTTTTTTAATGGCAACCCTTTTGAAACAAGATGGCAAATGAAGCTGGCCAACAAACTCGGTCGAAACATTGGTATGTACAGACCAAGTTACATTCAAATCGGTTCATAAATACGCCTGTTATCGCGTGACAAAAATCAGGGCGTTTCAAAATGTCAGCCACGCTAGAAATTCAAAATGCTATAACTCAGCCATTTTTTAAGATATAGACGAAACAAAAACTGCTACGGAGTCTTTGTATAAAGGTCAAATACATAAGAAAAAAATATTTTTCCATTTTCAATTTTTTGGTACCACATTTTAAATTTTAAATATTTTTAAAATTTTTAAATGGCCGCCATTTTGAAACAAAATGGCGGATGAAGCTGGCCAACGAACTCGGTCGAGACATTGGTCTGTACTATGTATAAACGAAGTTACATCCAAATCGGTTCATAAATACGCCTTTTATCACGTGACAAAATTCAGGACGTTTCAAAATGTCAGCTTCGCTAGAAATTCAAAATGCTATAACTCAGCCATTTTTTAAGATATAGACGAAACAAAAACTGCTACAGAGTCTTTGTATAAAGGTCAAATACATAAGAAAAAATATTTTTCCATTTTCACTTTTTTGGTACCACATTTTAAATTTAAATTTTTTTTTAAATTTTTAAATGGCCGCCATCTTGAAACAAAATGGCGGATGAAGCTGGCCAACGAACTCGGTCGAAACATTGGTATGTACTATGTACACACCGAATTACATCCAAATCGGTTCATAAATACGAGAGTTACAGTGTGACATAGGTCAGATATATATATATATATATATATATATATACCGGGTGTCCCAAAAAGGACTGACTGATTTTAAAATTCAATAACTTGCAAACGGTGACAGATATTTAAAAAATTCTTGAAGGAGGGTTATGCATAAGGTCAAAAATTTTTTTACAGTGATTTTCAATTTTAGTTCGAATTACAAACAATAGATGGCGCTGCGATCAATAGACGCTGAATTCAGGCTCGATTTTTGGTACTTCGTGGCCCGGATAATACATTTCCATCTCCTTTTTCAGCATGGAACAAGAGAAAGGACCAGAAATCGAGCCTATATTTAGCGACTATTGCTTACAGCGCCATCTATTGTTTGTAATTCGAACTAAAATCGAAAATCACTGTAATAAAACTTTTGACCTTATGCATAACTCTCCTGCAAGAATTTTTTAAATATCTGTCACCGTTTGCAAGTTATTGAATTTTAAAATCAGTCAGTCCTTTTTGGGACACCCGGTATATATATATATATATGTCAATTTTGAACGGAGGGTGGTTTCGGGGTCTGGGGGTCATGATCGATGAAAATATACCAAAATTTTTTGAAATCGCTTTCCTCCGAACGGCTGCAATAGGTAGCTTTTTGTAAAGAAAGCTACCTAAAATAGCGCGAGACATTTACTTGATATTTTGAGATGAACTTTTCAACTATTTTTTTTTTTGGACAGCGCAAATAATATTTCATTTCTAATAAAAGCATTTTCACGTGAATATTAAAAAGGGAAAGAAAAGTTTGGTGAAAATTACGTCAGATTAAAACGATATATTTAAAATGTTTTATTTAAAAGGACTTTCTATTCGCTTTGTTAAAAAATACCGGGAGACAAAGACTCTGTTTACTTAATTCCTTTTATATTAGATGATTTTGAAATGCCATTGTATCTTTTAACAGCAGCTGATTTTTCCGTAAAATTCCCCAATCAAAGAGAAATGAATAGAAACCCGTTTATAGGGAGATCGCCTTTGTTTTTTTAATTATAATTCAATCTTCCAAAAAAATTCAATTAAAGCCGATCAAATTAGCGTGCTTTTAGAGACTGCAGTGTCTGATCGGGGGGTTGGCGAGCGTAGCTCGTAGGGGGCCGAGCCCCCTAGTACATTAAAATGAAATAATACGGCAGTGACAATAACTGAGATTGGTGCATTACCGTCCACGAATCGTTAAAAGACAGATAAGAAATATAAGTAAAATAGTTTTAATTGCGTCTACTATTAACTATACCATAATAATGTATATTCCAAACAAATGTCATAATATATATTAAAGTACAATTATTTGCTTAAAAAGCGTCATTTAAATAATAAAAAACATTAAAAATATTAAAAATTTACATGTTTCGACTCTTTCATTGAGTCATCTTCAGAATATATCTCTCTATTCTAAAAAAAAAGTAACTACCGCTGTCACCGCCGCCGCCGCCGCCGCCGCCGCCGCCGGTTTTGATTTTTTTGTGACCGGAGGCCTTTCTTCGTTAATATTAACAAAAATAATGCATACAAAAATATGAAAATCGGTGGTTTTATACACAAATGTTTGATAAACACGCTGATGCAAACAGTTTTCAAATCGAAGAATTATTTTAAGAGTTATTTAATGCTAAAGTTGGACGAAATCGTTCCACTAAAAAAGTTTTATAGCAGCAAAAACTATATATGGCAGTGTAATCCTTTTTAGATCATTTTATGCGTTAGAATTTGTCGGAGTGCAGATTGCATTAATTTTTTTATTTTGACTCATTTTTTCAGGTTTTATTTCTATTTTAAATTCAAATTTTCAGCATTTCCAGAGATATTTTTTACAGATTTCAGAAAATTGTACTAATTTAAACTGTTGCCAACTGTATAAAAAGCGCAAGCAATAATGTTTGCTTCAAATTAAAAATTTATTTACACGTGACTATTATAAACAGGGAAAAAACTTTCAAATTAAAATTAAATAATTACGTATAAAAAGCAGGAACTTAAAAATTACGTCATAAAAAGTATACACGTGAATTTTAAAAGAGAACGGATATTGTAAAATAATAAATTCATTAACATGCGTTAGAAGTCTTAGGAGAAATTACGTCATATTTACGTCACATTATAGTTATTACATAAAATGAACACAAAATAATATTGCAAAATGTTTAAATTTAGAAATTGCGCTAGACATTTATTTGATATTTTGAGAATTAATTTAAAATGTCTCATTTAAAAGAACTTTCTTTTCGCTTTGTTAAAAAATATCAGGAGACAAAGACTCTCTTTACTTAATTCCTTTTATATTAGCTTATTTTGAAATGTTGTTACACGTGTATACGTCATCAAGTTATTTTTATTTCGACGTTTTATTTGTGTTTTTATTAATGTTGTACGAATTTATTTGTTCTTTCGTTACTTAAAATAAAAATTATATCAATTTGTATAATTTGGCGAGTGGTTTGGCGATTTATATAATTTGGCGAAATTGGTCGACAGGATAATCAAGTAGTACCGCAGCGGATTTGGCGTTAAAATTCCCCAATCAAAGAGAAATGAATAGAAATTCGTTTACAGGGAGATCGCCACTGTTTTTTAAATTATAATTCAATCTTTCGAAATCTTTTTAAAGCCGATCAAATTAGCGTGCATTTAGAGTCTGCGGTGTCTGGACGGGGGTTGGCGAGCGTAGCTCGTAGGGGGCCGAGCCAAATAGTGTCTTTAAATATTTCTTCGATTTGAAAACTGTCTGCATCAGCGTGTTTATCAAACATTTCTCTATAATTCCACCGATTTTCATATTTTTGTATGCAATATTTTGCTTAATATTAACGAAGAAAGACCTCCGGTCACAAAAAATTCAAAACCGGCGGCGGCGGTGACAGCGGTAGTTACTTTTTTTCAGAATAGAGAGATAATTCAATCTTTCGAAATCTTTTTAAAGCCGATCAAATTAGCGTGCATTTAGAGTTTGCGATGTCTGGACGGAAGTTGGCGAGCGTAGCTCGTAGGGGGCCGAGCCCCTAATCTCTCTATTCTAAAAAAAAGTAACTACCGCTGTCACCGCCGCCGCCGCCGCCGGTTTTGAATTTTTTGTACCCGGAGGTCTTTCTTCGTTCATATTGAGAAAAATAATGCATACAAAATTATGAAAATCAGTGGTTTTATACAGAAATGTTTGATAAACACGCTGATGCAGACAGTTTTCAAATCGAAGAATAATTTTTAGAGATATTTAATGCTAAAGTTGGACAAAATCGTTCCACTAAAAAAGTTTTATAGCAGCAAAAACTATACATGGCAGTGAAATCATTTTTAGATCATTTTATGCGTTAGAATTTGCCGGAGTGCAGATGGCATTAATTTTTTTATTTTGACTCATTTTTTCAGGTTTTATTTCTATTTTAAATTCAAATTTTCAGCATTTCTAGAGATATTTTTTACAGATTTCAGAAAATTGTACTAATTTAAACTGTTGCCAACAGTATAAAAAGCGCAAGCAACAATGTTTTCTTCAAATTAAAAATTTATTTACATGTGACTATTATAAACAGGAAAAAAACTTTCAAATTAGAATTAAATAATTACGTATAAAAAGCAGGAACTTATTAAAAATTACGTCATAAAAAGTATACACGTGAATTTTAAAAGGGAAAGGATATTGTAAAATAATAAATTCATTAACATGCGTTAGAAGTCTTAGGAGAAATTACGTCATATTTACGTCACATTATAGTTATTACATAAAATGAACACAAAATAATATTGCAAAAAATTTTAAATTTAGAAATTGCGTTAGACATTTATTTAATATTTTGAGAGGATATTTTCAACTATTTTTGTTAGGAAAGCGCAAATAATATTTCATTGCTAGCAAAAGTACTTTCACGCGATTATTTAAAAGAGAAAGAATAGCTTGGTAAAAATTACGTCAGATTAAAAACGATTAATTTAAAATGTCTCATTTAAAAGAACTTTCTTTTCGTTTTGTTAAAAAATACCAGGAGACAAAGACTCTGTTTACTTAACTAGGGGGCTCGGCCCCCTACGAGCTACGCTCGCCAACCCCGTCCAGACACCGCAGACTCTAAATGCACGCTAATTTGGTCGGCTTTAAAAAGATTTCGAAAGATTGAATTATAATTTAAAAAACAGTGGCGATCTCCCTGTAAACGAATTTCTATTCATTTCTCTTTGATTGGGGAATTTTAACGCCAAATCCGCTGCGGTACTACTTGATTATCCTGTCGACCAATTTCGCCAAATTATATAAATCGCCAAACCTCGCCAAATTATACAAATTGATATAATTTTTATTTTAAATAACGAAAGAACAAATAAATTCGTACAACATTAATAAAAACACAAATAAAACGTCGAAATAAAAATAACTTGATGACGTATACACGTGTAACAACATTTCAAAATAAGCTAATATAAAAGGAATTAAGTAAAGAGAGTCTTTGTCTCCTGGTATTTTTTAACAAAGCGAAAAGAAAGTTCTTTTAAATGAGACATTTTAAATTAATTCTCAAAATATCAAATAAATGTCTAGCGCAATTTCTAAATTTAAACTTTTTTGCAATATTATTTCGTGTTCATTTTATGTAATAACTATAATGTGACGTAAATATGACGTAATTTCTCCTAAAACTTCTAACGCATGTTAATGAATTTATTATTTTACAATATCCTTTCTCTTTTAAAATTCACGTGTATACTTTTTATGACGTAATTTTTAATAAGTTCCTGCTTTTTATACGTAATTATTTAATTCTAATTTGAAAGTTTTTTTCCTGTTTATAATAGTCACGTGTAAATAAATTTTTAATTTGAAGCAAACATTATTGCTTGCGCTTTTTATACAGTTGGCAACTGTTTGAATTAGTACAATTTTCTGAAATCTGTAAAAAATATCTCTAGAAATGCTGCAAATTTGAATTTAAAATAGAAATAAAACCTGAAAAAATGAGTCAAAATAAAAAAATTAATGCAATCTGCACTCCGGCAAATTCTAACGCATAAAATGATCTAAAAATGATTACACTGCTATGTATAGTTTTTGCTGCTATAAAACTTTTTTAGTGGAACGATTTTGTCCAACTTTAGCATTAAATAACTCTTAAAATAATTCTTCGATTTGAAAACTGTCTGCATCAGCGTGTTTATCAAACATTTCTGTATAATACTACCGATTTTCATATTTTTGTATGCATTATTTTTGTTAATATTAACGAAGAAAGGCCTCCGGTCACAAAAAAATCAAAACCGGCGGCGGCGGCGGCGGCGGCGGTGACAGCGGTAGTTACTTTTTTTTAGAATAGAGAGATTCCTTTTATATTAGCTTATTTTGAAATGTTGTTACACGTGTCTACGTCATCAAGTTATTTTTATTTCGACGTTTTATTTGTATTTTTATTAATGTTGTACGGATTTATTTGTTCTTTCGTTATTTAAAATAAAAATTATGTGAATTTGTATAATTTTGCGAGGGGTTTGGCGATTTATATAATTTGGCGAAATGGGTCGACGGGATAATCAAGTGGTACCACAGCGGATTTGGCGTTAAAATTCCCCAATCAAAGAGAAATGAATAGAAATTCGTTTATAGGGAGATCGCCACTGTTTTTTAAATTATAATTCAGTCTTTCGAAATCTTTTTAAAGCCGATCAAATTAGCGTGCATTTAGAGTCCCCTAGTATATAAAAAAAATATACATAAAAAATATATAAAATATATAAATAAAAAAGACAATAAGTATATATAAAAAAAACTACAAACACAATGCCAATTGTGACATTATACTGATGATGGCAATGACCTAACCCATAAATTTTGCCTTTACTAAAATTTTTTAAACTTATGATCATCATACAATTTCGTTTTTCACACTGTCGAATAGAAAAAGCTTCTGTCAAATGAAATTTATTTGAAAATTGTATCTCAATTTTTTCATGTGAATGGATTTTAAAGTAATTTTCAATCATGGATATTTTTGATTTGCATGCAGCCAGGGATAAGATTTCCGCATTTTTTTACACCAGTATTTTGTTAGAGTAAATGATATTTCATTTAATCGGGACACTCTCTTGATTTAACAGAACAACATTTTCTTTAAGAATATACCGGTGTGCAAAAACGTGGAAATCTTATCCCTACATGCAGCCCAATTACGAAAGATATACCTGTTTGCTCTTAATTCAATATTATAAAGACATTGATGAATTATGAGTAACTCTAGCATCATATTGTTGGTGGCAATAACCTAACCCAACCATAAATTTAACTTTTACTGCAATTTCGCCTTTAAACATCGCACATTTGATTATTCCAAAATCTAATAGAATACAAAAAGTACTTTCAGTAATTTTTTTTGAAAAGCTTATCTCAATTTACGGATTGTTTATCCAATTTAAATTAATTTTCAATCACGGATATATTTTTAAATATACCTGTAACCCAATTCAGAAAGATATATCCGTTTGCTATTAATGCAATATTATGAAGAAAAGACATATCTATGAGTAACGCCTAGCACCATATTGTTGGTGGCAACAACCTAACCGTACCATAAATTACGCTTTTACTGCAATTTGATCTCTAGACATCATGCATCCCATTATTTCAACGTCTAACAAAAAAGTCTGTCAGTCATGAAATTTTCTCTCTATTCTAAAAAAAGTAACTACCGCTGTCACCGCCGCCGCCGGTTTCGAATTTTTTGTGACCGGAGGACTTTCTTCGTTAATATTATGAAAAATAATGCATACAAAAATATGAAAATCGGTAGTATTATACAGAAATGTTTGATAAACACGCTGATGCAGACAGTTTTCAGATCGAAGAATTATTTTAAGAGATATTTAATGCTAAAGTTGGACAAAATCGTTCCACTAAAAAAGTTTTATAGAAGCAAAAACTGTTCCTAGGAATTTAATCATTTTTAGATCATTTTATGCGTTAGAATTTGCCGGAGTGCAGATTGCATTAATTTTTTTATTTTGACTAATTTTTTGAGGTTTTTATTTCTATTTTAAATTCAGATTTTCAGCATTTCCAGAGATATTTTTAACAGATTTTAGAAAGTGATATTAATTAAAACTGTTGCCAACTGTATAAACAGCGGAAACAATAATGTTTGCTTCAAAAAAAAAATATTTATACGTGTAAATAAATTAAAAATTTATTTACACGTGACTATTATAAACAGAAAAAACATTTGGAATTAGAATTAAATAATTATGTACAAAAAGCAGGAACTTATTAAAAATTACGTCATAAAAACTATAATTACACGTGAATTTTAAGAGAGAAAGGAATTTGTAAAACAATAAATTTATTAACATGCGTTAGAAGTCTTAAATAAGAGAAATTACGTCCTATTTACGTCACATTACAGTTATTACATAAAATGAACACAAAATAATATTGCAAAACTGTTTAAATTTAGAAATTGCGCTAGACATTTATTTGATATTTTAAGAGGATACTTTTCAACTATTTTTGCTAGGAAAGCGCAAATAATATTTCATTTCTAACACAAGTATTTTCACATGAATATTAAAAAGAAAAAGAATAGTTTGGTCAAAATTACGTCAGATTAAAAACGATTAATTTAAAATGTCTCATTTAAAAGAACTTTCTTTTCACTTTGTTAAAAAATACCAGGAAACAAAGACTACTACTCCATGAATTATTTTAAGAGATATTTAATGCTAAAGTTGGACAAAATCGTTCCACTAAAAAAGTTTTATAGAAGCAAAAACTGTTCATAGGAATTTAATCATTTTTAGATCATTTTATGCGTTAGAACCATGAATGTTAGAACCATGAAATCTCAACCCACAAAGGATGCCTCCTTTGGGGATGCAGGGTCATAATACCCAGGAAGGCACAAGAACACCTATTGGCCACTGTCCACAGTTCGCATCAAGGCATCGTACGTACAAAGAGCCTCGCAAGAAGTTACATGTGGTGGCCAAAGATGGATAGTCAAATTGAAGACACAGTAAATAGGTGCAATATTTGTCAACAAACACGACATGCACTTCCTAAGACACTGGGAACATGGGAATGCCTTAGAAAACCATGGTCAAGACTCCACATAGATCATGCTGGACCTTTTCAGGGATCCCTTTTCCTCATTGTCGTTGATGCATATTCAAAATGGCTAGAGGTTATTAAGGTATCGTCAACAGACTCACCTTGTGCTATTGAAGCTTTGAGGAAGCTTTTTGGCTCACATGGTATTCCCGACACCATAGTCTCAGATAACGGACCTGGCTTCACGTCGTCTGAATTTGAACGGTTCCTTATTAGAAACGGAATCCATCATACATTCACAGCTCCTGGACATCCTTCATCAAACGGACAAGCAGAATGGATGGTGCAGACAACAAAAGATGCACTTCGAAGAATTGTTTCGGGGAATTGGAATACTAGACTTGCATCATTCTTATTAGCACAACATGCTACGCCCAATTCTGCTACCAATGTTTCTCCAGCAGAGCTGCTTATGAACCGCCGTTTGAAAACCTGCCTTGACAGGATCCATCCAGATTTTTCAGAGCCTAATCCTAAGGATCTGTCTAATTTAAGATTCCGGATGTTTGCACCTCTAGATTTAGTATATGCTCGAGGATTCCACCCTCACGACAGACGTGGCCCCGGGTAGTACCCGAGGCCGCAATGTGCGTTCGAAAAATCAGTGCTCAATGTGTCCTGCAATTCACACCAAGTCTCGCAGCTGGCTGCGTTCTTCATCGACCCGTGAGCCGAGTGATCCACTGCTCAGAGTTGTGAGTAATATATACATTTTGCTAATTTCTAATAAAGAACTTTTGTTTCCCTCAACATTATTTTGTGAAGAGATGACTAGTTTCGGCAGCTTGGAACCTTTCGACGTATCGGAACCATCAGCGTGGGATGCTTACCATGAACGCTTGGAATGCTTTTTAGAATGTTATGTATTGAAACATACTTTTATGCTACCGGAGTGGCAACAGGCCGCACGCACGCTATATGTAAATATACTCGATTGTCACTGCTTGATAGCTATGTTTCTGGCTTGTATACTAATATAATAAATAGGTTTAAGTTGCATTAGTATTAACTATTTATGTCTCGGTTAATACTTAACAATTGGCGACGAGGTAAAAGTATTCAACTACGCTAATAGTATTCAGGGAACTGCCAAAATTGCTGAAGATTGGAGATACGCTTATGTTTTAGGCCTAACTGAGGAAACGTTTACCGACGCATCAGAACTGTGAGTAATATATACATTTTGCTAATTTCTAATAAAGAACTTTTGTTTCCCTCAACATTATTTTGTGAAGAGATGACTAGTTTCGGCAGCTTGGAACCTTTCGACGTATCGGAACCATCAGCGTGGGATGCTTACCATGAACGCTTGGAATGCTTTTTAGAAGCAAACGATATCACTGAACCAACAAAAAAACGGGCCATATTTTTGAGTATGTGCGGGGCGAAGACATACGCAACGATCCGTTCTCTCGTGTCCCCAGCAAACCCTACCACTAAGCCTTATGACGAGCTAATAAACCTTGTTAAGGCACATTTCTTGCCGAAACCTTCCGAGATCTTCCAGCGATTTTTATTTTATCGACGGAATCAACAGTCGGAAGAAAGTGTAAGTGCATTCATTGCAGAATTACGGAAGCTATCCGAGCACTGTAATTTCGGCGCGTCGTTAGATGTCATGCTCCGAGATAGGTTGGTGTGCGGTATGAGAGATGAAGCTCTCCAACGACGTTTACTCGCCGAAACATCGTTGACGTTTGCTCAAGCACTAGATAAGGCTTTGGCAGCAGAAATGGCTAATTCTCATGTAAAAGAGATTAGAGGATCTGGAACTGTTTCAATTATGCCTCTTGACAAGAGACAAAATCGAAATCAAAGGCATTGTCAGAAAGGAAATTGTGCTGGTTGTGGAGGCAACCATTCAAGAGCACAATGCAAATTTAAAGATGCTGAATGTCGTGCATGCAAAAAGAAGGGCCACATTCAAAGAGTCTGTCGACGCAAATCAAATTTTTCTCGGGAAACTGTACATGAACAGAATTTACAAGACAGTGACTCTGATTCCTTTGACGCAGAGAGTTTAGACATCGTCCATTTGAAAGTTGTGTGCCTCAACAGTATGGAAACATTAAACATGAAAACAACCATCCTGATCAACGGTAGACCATGTGTTATGGAAGTAGATTCAGGAGCTAAAATATCAATCATTGACAAAGGTACTTTAGACCAGTTATATCCTCACAATGTTCCACTGTTGAAAAAGTCTCCTTTCGTTGTCAAAGACTATGATAAACAACCAGTAGAAATCTTGGGTCAGTGCCAAGTTAGAGTTAAATATGCTTCATACGAGCGGGAACTTCCACTTCTGATTGCTAAGAAGAAACGCCAAGGAATTCTTGGTCTAAATTGGTTCGAACCATTAGGAATAAAGGTAACAGGCATCCATAGAATACTAAATTCTACTTTGGATGATGTCCTGAGTGAATTCTCTAATGTTTTCAAGGAAGAACTGGGAAAGTTTACAGGTACACCTATCAAGTTACATTTGGATCCCTCAGTTCGTCCAATTCAGCTGAAAGCTAGGAATGTACCATTTGCTCTAAGACCCAAGATTGAGAAGGAATTGCAACGATTACAAGACCAGGGAGTTCTTGAACCAGTTAGTTACTCTGATTGGGCAACTCCTGTTGTTCCTGTCCTGAAATCTAATGGAGAGATTAGGTTATGTGGTGACTATAAATGTACAGTCAACAAGGCTTTGGGCACCCATCCATATCCAGTACCGGCAGTAAATCAAATTCTTGCAGATTTAACAGGAGGCCGACTTTTCATAAAGCTTGATTTGTCCCAAGCATATCTGCAATTAGTCGTGGATGAATCTTCTGCCATGGCACAAACAGTTGTGACACATCGTGGAGCATTCAAGTGTAATCGCCTCCAATTTGGCATTTCCACAGCTCCTGGAATATTCCAGCGGTTCATTGAGACATTGCTCGCAAACATACCAGGGGTGTTTCCATACTATGATGATGTCTTGATCAAAGGTTCTACAGAAGAAGAACTAGCCAAGCGATTTCGTGAAGTTCTTGATCGATTCTCTAAGGCTGGGTTACGTTTAAACAAAAATAAATGTATTATTGGAACACCAAAAATTGAATTCTTAGGTTATGAAATCAACGAGAGAGGTATTAAACCCACAAAGGACAAAATAAAAGCTATTCAAGAAGCCCCTACTCCAACAAAGAGAGAGGAACTCCAAGCATTTTTGGGTCTACTGAACTTTTATCATGTCTTTCTACAAAGTAAAGCAACAGTGGCAGAGCCTCTTCATCGCTTGCTAGACAAGGGAGCAGTGTGGAAATGGAAGAAAAGCCACGAAGAAGCTTTTCATAAGGTTAAAAATCTCTTATCAAGTGATTCCCTCCTTGTACATTTCGATGAAAAGAAACCAATCATCTTGACATGTGATGCTTCCCAGTATGGTGTTGGCGCTGTTCTCAGCCACAAATTGTCAGAGGGAGTTGAAGCTCCAGTGGCATTCTATTCAAGAACGATGAACCCAACAGAGCGTCGGTATGCTCAGATAGACAAAGAAGCCTTGGCCATCATTCAAGGGGTTAAGAAGTTTCACAACTACCTTTATGGGCAGAAATTCGAAATAAGAACTGACCACAAGCCTTTACTGGGCCTTCTCGCCAGCGATAAACCCACACCAACAATGTTGTTCCCAAGAATGCAGCGGTGGTCCCTAGCTTTAAGCTCATATGATTACCATCTTGTATACAAACCTGGTAAATTGATTTCTAATGCAGATGGACTTAGTCGTCTACCTCATCCACAGATGATTCATCATGGGACATCTTCTAATGAAGTATTACTCCTGGAGGCTCTGGACAAGCCTCCCATCTCAGCCAAAGATATTGCACGGATGACTATGCAAGACCCTATCTTAGCTCGAGTTCTCAACTGGGTTTTGAAGGGGTGGCCCGCTGAAAATCCAGACGCAGAATTCACCCCCTATTTCCAACGGCGACTGGAAATCTCAACCCACAAAGGATGCCTCCTTTGGGGATGCAGGGTCATAATACCCAGGAAGGCACAAGAACACCTATTGGCCACTGTCCACAGTTCGCATCAAGGCATCGTACGTACAAAGAGCCTAATCCTAAGGATCTGTCTAATTTAAGATTCCGGATGTTTGCACCTCTAGATTTAGTATATGCTCGAGGATTCCACCCTCACGACAAATGGGTACCATCTACAGTAATAGAAGTAATTAGCCCCACAATGTATGAGGTTTTAACGGATAAAGGTCTTGTGTGGAAAAGACACATTGACCAACTAAGACGACGCCTGGGCAGTCCTCGACATATGACAGACTCCGATAGTTCTTCAGCATATCCATCTAATGTGCCAACACCTTCACCGTTGAAGTCAGAATCAGTAGGAGACAGCGAGAACTCTGAGCCAGCAGGAAGCAACCAGGATCCAGTTCTGCCGACAAAGGACGTGGTTTCAGAGCCTAGGAAGATGGGCAGTTTAATTGGAACTGCACCTGCAGTGGTTGGAAAGTTGCCTGATGTTGCAAGTCCAGCGGTCCTTCCATCAAGACCAGTCAGAACTAAACATCCACCAACCTGGCTAAAGGACTATGTTACATAGGGGGGAGGAATGTTATGTATTGAAACATACTTTTATGCTACCGGAGTGGCAACAGGCCGCACGCACGCTATATGTAAATATACTCGATTGTCACTGCTTGATAGCTATGTTTCTGGCTTGTATACTAATATAATAAATAGGTTTAAGTTGCATTAGTATTAACTATTTATGTCTCGGTTAATACTTAACACTGTTTACTTAATTCCTTTTAGCCCCACCAGTGGCTGAGTGGTTCTGCTCTCGAAGCTGGTAGACGGGAGGTGATGGGTTCGATCCCAATCGCGCCCGTCGGCCTAATCGTTCGGAATTTTCGTGGTTTTCTTCGAACCTTGGATTTCCAAGCGTTAATACGGGTTAGGTTCCCTTAGAAAGACCCCCACGAAGGGCACTCCCCCCTGGGCCTATATCCCTCGTGCAGATAATTGGCCGTCATAAATACAACCAACCAACCAACTTAATTCTTTTTATATTAGCTTATTTTGAAATGTTGTTACACGTGTCTACGTCATCAAGTTATTTTTATTTCGACGTTTTATTTGTATTTTTATTAATGTTGTACTAATTTATTTGTTTTTTCGTTATCTCTCTATTCTAAAAAAAAGTAACTACCGCTGTCACCGCCGCCGCCGCCGCCGCCGGTTATGAATTTTTTGTGACCGGAGGTCTTTCTTCGTTAATATTAAGAAAAATAATGCATACAAAAATATGAAAATCAGTAGTATTATACAGAAATGTTTGATAAACACGCTGATGCAGACAGTTTTCAGATCGAAGAATTATTTTAAGAGATATTTAATGCTAAAGTTGGACAAAATCGTTCCACTAAAAAAGTTTTATAGGAGCAAAAACTGTTCATAGGAATTTAATCATTTTTAGATCATTTTATGCGTTAGAATTTGCCGGAGTGCAGATTGCATTATTTTTTTTATTTTGACTAATTTTTTGAGGTTTTATTTCTATTTTAAATTCAGATTTTCAGCATTTCTAGAGATATTTTTAACAGATTTTAGAAAGTGATATTAATTTAAACTGTTGCCAACTGTATAAACAGCGGAAACAATAATGTTTGCTTCAAAAAAAAAAAAAAAAAAATATTTATACGTGTAAGTAAATAAATTAAAAATTTATTTACACGTGACAATTATAAACAGAAAAAAACATTTGGAATTAGAATTAAATAATTATGTACAAAAAGCAGGAACTTATTAAAAATTATGTCATAAAAACATATAATTACACGTGAATTTCAAGAGACAAAGGAATTTGTAAAGCAATAAATTTATTAACATGCGTTAGAAGTCTTAAATAGGAGAAATTACGTCATATTTACGTCACATTACAGTTATTACATAAAATGAACACAAAATAATATTGCAAATCGGTTTAAATTTAGAAATTGCTCTAGACATTTATTTGATATTTTAAGAGGATACTTTTCAACTATTTTTGTTAGGAAAGCGCAAATAATATTTAATTTCTAACACAAGTATTTTCATGTGAATATTAAAAAGAGAAAGAATAGTTTGGTTAAAATTACGTCAGGTTAAAAACGATTAATTTAAAATGTCTCATTTGAAAGAACTTTCTTTTCACTTTGTTAAAAAATACCAGGAGGCAAAGACTCTGTTTACTTAATTCCTTTTATATTAGCTTATTTTGAAATGTTGTTACACGTGTCTAAGTCATCAAGTTATTTTTATTTCGACGTTTTATTTGTATTTTTATTAATGTTGTACTAAATTATTTGTTTTTTCGTAATTTAAAATAAAAATTATGTCAATTTGTATAATTTGGCGAGTGGTTTGTCGATTTATATAATTTGGCGAAATTGGTCGACGGGATAATCAAGTAGTACTGCAACGGATTTGGCGTTAAAATTCCCCAATCAAAGAGAAATGAATAGAAATCCGTTTATAGAGAGATCGCCACTGTTTTTTAAATTATAATTCAATCTTTCGAAATCTTTTTAAAGCCGATCAAATTAGCGTGCATTTAGAGTCTACGGTGTCTGGACGGGGGTTGGCGAGCGTAGCTCGTAGGGGGCCGAGCCCCCTAGTGTTTAAAAAAGAAAAAAAGCTTACCCTAAAAAATAATAGCTATAATTTCTATTTAATATAAATCGCACAAAAATCGTATTTTATGTAACCGTATCACAAATCGTAGAATGTTATCACTGCATTTCAGGTATTAAAACATTTATCTAAATGATATAATTAAAGATTATAAAGAAATAGGGAATAAATTGTTGCATCCAGTTTTTAGAGCCAGTTTGAAATTATATTGATGACATTGACGTCATATCTAGCAAACGATTTTTTTTTACTATTATCATTTTCCTTATTTGATTCTTGATATTGAAACGACTTCATTAAAATAGATTTTTTAACATTCAACTAAAGTACTTTTAAGGTCATTTTAAAACATGCTTAGTTAAAGTTTTTACTGAAATATAGGAAAAATGTGCATTTTCTGATTAGAATGACGTCGATTTCAAAAATGTAAAAATATAGCAGTCGAGTCTGAATTTTTATTGGCTAATAAAACAAAGTACTCGAGTTAACAATTTTTTTTAAATTATTGAGCAGTTTTTTAGATGTGTGGCAACAGGAAAGAAGCTATTGAATTTGAAAATTTAAAATGAGATATCTATATTATAAAGGACAAACATCTGTGCGTAACGCATACGTCATTTTGCGAATGGCAACACTTTGAAATTTGAAATACAATTTTGGTCTTGCAATTTTCTCTACTGCAATTTTTTTAATTTCTAAACATCGCACATTTTAAATTTTTACACCGTCGTATAAGGAAAAAAATGCTCTTTTAAATACTATTTGTTTGAAAGCTGTATCTCAATTTATTTTTGAGATATTAATTTTTTTTGTAGTTTTTAATACCATTTTTCTTATCGTGGCAACAAAAGTACCCCATTTCTACTGAAAGTCATTGCAAGTAAACGGAAAATAGTCGAAAATAGGCGATACTGTATCTTTTTGTTGCCATTTTCTCACAAAACCTGAAAAAAGAAGTTGAAATTAAAATATGAGATATTTCAAGAATATTGTCTGTTATTCCGTGATAATGACGTCATATGCATACTTTTCTATAGACGAAGTTTAAGACTGGATTGTAAAAGTGAATTGCTTTAGCGGATGGAAATGACGTCATTTGACAAAAAAAGCGTTTATTTTAATTCTTAAACCTGAATTATGTTTTGTACAAGTGCGTCATTTTCACAGCCAAGCTACTTTGAAATTCTTCACAGGTGAAAATGCTTCACTTTTGAAAATAATGTAATCGAAAGAGCCTCAATTGATAACCACATCCTAATAACTGATCTTTATTATATTTTACTGATTAATTATCTATAAAAGAACAAACGTATGTGTGCGTAACGCTGATGTTATTTTGCGAATGGCAACACTTCACCATCAAATTTCGGTCTTAATTTTCGCTACTGCAATTTTTTAATCTTCTGACCATCGTACATTTTCAATTTTCGTCGCATAGGGAAAGAAATGTACTTTCAAATGCAATTTGTTTAAAAACTGTATCTTAATTGACTTTTTTTTTTTTTTTTTTTTTTAATGGAATTTGTTTGCAAAGTTCATCTTAGTTTATTGATTGTCTATGGTTTTATAAACAATTTTAAAGTATGAAATATTTTTTAATTTATCTATATCGCGCGGTTAAGCCCAGTGGTGTAGAGGTCAGAGCATCTGATTGCCGCACCGCAGGTCGACAGTTAGACTCTCCACTGGGAAAGTTCACTCAACCTTTCATCCCTTTGGGTCGATAAAATGAGTACCAAGCTTGCTTGGGAACTAAACACCGAGGGGCTCGCGTTAGGCTGACCACCTGGCCGGGACGCATGCTGCATAGCACATCGAGGCTAGAGTCAGGGTCAAGAAAACAGAGATTGGCACTGTCGGCCCAGATCCTTCATGGATTGTATAGCACAGAGTTTAGTTTATATCGCGCGGAGCTCGATTACGAAAGATTAATCCGTTTGCCCTTAAAACAAAATAAGGAGTTCATCATTTTCTTACGGCTAATATCCATTAAAAAAACTTCCCTACGGATAAATAAATAAAATAATATAAATAAAACACAAATTTAACAGACATGTATAAGCTCTGAAATTATCGGAATATAAAAGGATGCCATAAGTAGCAAAATCTTGGCCAAATAACTCTTAGCATGCGCCTAATAAGAAAATATCGCTTTTGATAAATTTCAAAAATTTATTTGATTGTATAATTCGTATTTTCCATATGAAAAATGCTTTTTTAATGTAAGTGGGCAATCTAAAAAATTTATTGCATATAAAAAAATATTAGTTTTAAATTTAAAAAAATGTTTTCACCTATATTCTTTAACCCGGGAAGCCCGGGTACGATCCCCTAGTTTCTATAATGTTAAATTATGAAAGATGATAGAAAAAAGGGATAAATATTGGTCTGATGATTTTTTAAAGCGGATAGGGATCTATTCCACGTTCTAAAGCCTATGTACAGCAAGTTTCGTGCAAATCGGTCAAAAATTAAAGATTTGCATTAAGGACATACACACAGAGAACGGCTTATATATATATAGATGGAGTTTTTAAAACACCTTAGTTAATTAAAAAAAAAATCTTTACTAAGATACTAGTCAGTAAATACTAGTAAATAAGTCATTATTAAACTACCTCCCTCTGCTAATAAACTACATCCTTGTTTGGAATAAGATCAAAAACAGCTAAGGTGCTGAAAATGCAGAAAAATTAGTAAAAGTGTACCCTTATTTAAAAACTGGTCCAAATGACTGGCAACTTATTCCATAGGCCAGTAGTGTATAACTATTCGAATAAATATCATTTTTGGTAAAAATCCTTTGAAACTATTTTAAAAAGTTTTATTGTGCAAATTTTCTGATAAACATTATCTGTTTACCACAAGAACATTTCTACTATCAATTCATTTATATTTTACTTGTCAATTTAATTATTAAACAATTCTACTTTAATTTGATGTACATTTTTATGACTACAGCAGTTAAAAAGTTAATAATTAAAAATACATTTCGTTTTAAGAATAGCTTTTTTAAAAAGGAAAAAATGTTTTAGTAAAAGCCGTCTTAAAAATATATATATATATAAGTCGGCCTTTTAAAAGTGGTTTAAACCAGAAAAAGGCAGCTGCTTTTAACCAGCCTGGCTAAAACCCGACAGCCCTGTATTAAAAAAAGTTTTATTATAGGGTACAGATACCCCAACATATCCTTATTAAGTTATTTCATGAACTACTTGCCTTCCCTTTGAATTTTTAAAAATGCAGAAAACCAGCCACATAACTTCCCAGAACATGGACAATTCAAAACAAATGAGGGAGAAAGAGAAAGGGGATGTTCCAGTGTCTCATAGGGAAAAAAAAAAACATAGGAAAGGGAAAGAGAAATGGGATGTGTCATTTTCTGATAGGGAAAGGCCTTATCATTGACATTGTCTTTTTGTAACATTCGTCATTTTTTTTCATCTGAAAAAAGCATGAGACCCCACTTTTTTTTTCTTTACCATGATTTTGTACATATTTTCAACTACCACCTGATATATTTTGTTTTATTCAACTGGATGCTGTTTTGAGATAAGATTAATTCAAAAGTTGCAGATTTTGAAACTTTTGAATATTTAACAGGTTATATCTGCTAACAGCATCGATATCCCGGTAAAATTCTATATTACTTAGCTCGTCCTAATAGTATACTTTCATATTCTATAAGAAATATTTTGGGGTATTATTGCTTAACTAAGATAATAAGTGCAGAAAACGGACAAAAATGTCATTTTGATTGCATTTTGTAGCAACATAACAATGAAAATTAACAATTCCCCACGGAACCAAGTAAATTTTACTAAGCATATAGTGTTATACTAACAGTTTATAACAAAAGAATTTTGGGATGTCGTTGCTTTCCGGAGATATAGCAATCCAAACATATTGGCATTTTAATTTTCATGAAAAATGGGGTTCATGGTCTTGAACTTTGACATTTTCTACAGGATACAGGAAATTTTTTCAGAGCTTCAAAATTTCACATTATTCATTAAATATGATCTACTTCACATAAAAAAAATCAAGCAAAACAAAAAATACAACAATCGCACTTGTCTGATTTTCAAAATAATGGCTCTTAAAATATATTCGAAGAAAAAAATTGGCTGAAATATTTTATTACTGAATTTATTTATAACGGAGAAAACATATTCTAAGTGAAAAAAAAGAATTCCAGGAAATAATATTTCTTCGAAAGATGGAGTTATACGTGATTAATGTCTCATGACCGCAGTTTTTTCCTTTCTAAAAGGAAAAAAACCTTTTGCCTCTTTCCTTTCTATTCACTTTTCTAAATTTTGTTGACATCATTCATGCCCCCGGGGGCCAAATTTGGGGGGAGGAGCTCGGGAGGTGCATAGCATGAATAAGTGTTCACAAGCCTTTCCAACAATATGTCACATGTGGGAGTCGGTAAAAGTTGGAAAAAAGCACCCTTTTGGGTCTACTATCTCGCCTCCTGGAATACATCCTCCCCCTTTTCTTTGAAATACCGTTTGCCGAAATATATTACTGTGCACGGTGACTATATAGAAAAGGACTAACACTATGTAACAATTTCATAAATTTCACTCAATTACTATGTGAGGGCTAACACTATTGATAATACACTCTCGTATGTTTGACTTCATATTTATCAACGGCGGTTTGATCAGAAGGACAGTTAGGGGACCAACAAAAAATAAAAAAATAATAATAATATTTGGGATCACCCTGTAAAATAAAATGCACGAAATGATCTATCACTACAGCTTACGAAGGATATTGTGCAATATGTGTATTCGTTTGAGTAAGAATAGCACGTACATTCATAGAGATATATCGTTTTTTTTTAAGATAAAAAAATTCTTGCATGTTTTTTGTTTATATGATACAGGCTTTATTTTACCAAAATTAAAGCCAGTTTTAGAAAAATTCACAAAATGTAGTAGAAATAATATAATGCAATTGGAAGGTAAATATATTACATATTTTATGAAATATGAGCAGTTGTATGAAATATTTTTTATCTGCGCATGCGCGCACGATAAAAAAAGTTTTCTTTCATGATTTGATAGTCAACTCTATGTAGCAACTCATAAAAAACAGTCAGTCAAATATCGTGAAAATTCAGAAAGATATCGGCGATAGAGTGAGCTAATTTTCAGTTGTTCTCTTGGAAATTGTAACAATGAAACTTTTTAAAGGTTAGAATGTAGTAAATAAGCTACAAATAAAAAATGAAGAGTATAACTTATTTTTAAATGCTCTTTTAGCAATTAATAGTTTAATAATAATTTATTTATTACTATACGTTTAGAAATCAATTTAGAAATCGCAAAAATATAATTTAAATAATACAGTGGAACCCGGTTAAGACGCTCACGGTTAATACGCGATCCCGCTTAATACGCGGATTTTTTCCGACCCTTTGAACATCGCCCATAAGACTAATGGAAAAATATCACGTTTAAGACGCGAATGGTTATTACGCGATCCCGCTTAATACGCGATAGATTTTCGGTCCTTTGTGGCAAAAAATCACGTTTAAGACGCGAATTCATCGGTGAAGATGGGAATTCCTTCTCTCTTCTACAGTGTTTCCAATTTTGCGGATTTTTTTATTCATACAAAAAACACTGTTTCTGTATACTAATATTTACTTTATTTAATAACAGATACTAATAGAAAACAGTGGTAGATATTTGAACAAAATAAAACCCTTCTAAATTAGCAACACTGCAATTGTCCTTTGATCCCGTGTCCTAACATTCTTTGTATCTCGCTTCATGTATTATTTTTATTGTAGTAGAGAGAGATACATAGAGGAATTCACGATGCTGAGATACGTCATAAAATTATTATGATTATACCTGTTGTTTGTGAGTTTTTTTAAATCTACGTTATATCACTACTATGTTTTATAATGCATGTTATATACGAAACAAAAAAAAAAAAAAAAAAAAACGCGCAAAGATTAAACAAATACGACTGCGGTTGTATAATTCTTTTATGTTTTCGTTACTTTTTGCTACGCTAACAATATTTTTTACACAAAAATTAATAAGGGTAGTTTTTTTTTTCACATTAAAGAGATAGACAGATTATATTAGTACTCATTATCACAAGTACTAAATATGATTTTAACAACTGGATTATGCTTCAAAAATTTAATATTTTATTCTTTCAGTTAAAAAAAAAAAATTAGTATAGCAGAAAAATTATTTTTGTTGTTTTATCTTTGGTTGTAACGTATTAACGACGATAAAGCCATATTTGAATCCATATTTATTTTCAGTTATTATTCCAGTCGGTCCTATAAAAAGATACATTGAGTAAAATTGAATACAATTAAATTTAAATCTAAATATACGTAAAAGACACAATTTTCGACCATAAATGAAAGCTCTAAAGTTCACTTAGACGATTATACGTGTAAGTAAGTCCACTTCTTGCAACATTATACAAATCACGTTTAATACGCGATCCCGCTTAATACGCGACTTTGGTCCACTCCCTTGAAACGCGTCTTAACCGGGTTCGACTGTATTTTATTTTTTCTTTACAGTTGCTCTAGCTTAAAAAAGAAACAGAGCAAAAATTATGTACATTTTAAGAGATTCACTTGCTTGTGCTTTCTACCAAGCGTGAAAAAGGCAGTGAATTTTTCATAATCGAGTTCGGTGCCCGCACCAAACAATGTATTGCACGAGAAATCTTTGGGGTAAAACATGAATTGCAGCCAAAAATTAAGCTCGATTTTCATGATGAACATGGAATGCCTATAAAAGAGTGTTTATTAAAAAACTACTTTTATGAACCTCATTTTTTTTCAAGGCACATCTGAGTTGTTTTTTACTCATTAAATAATAAACCAATACACGCTATCTATGTACAAAACTTTTAAGAACAAAATGTACAGAATGGACAAAAGGTACAAAATGTAAGTAAGTACTATGCACAAAATATCAACACATAAAAATATAACCTTACCTATTGCTTTCCGTCGTAAATAAAGCGTCCTGTCATGTTCGATCAGCGTTTCCTTATGTGCGCACTTGACTGCTTACCGACTCAACGGAAGGTAAAACAACATTTATAGTCGTTGAGCCAGGGGCTCGTGTGGTTTCATGTCAGCGGACTTGGTAAACTATATATTTTTGGATTCTCCGCAACAACAGCACCTCATTTATCCATGATACTTTCGAAACCAGGGTAGCTTATGGGCGCCATATTGGAAAATGGCCGCCATCGTTGAATCAGGGGTTCGAGTGGTTTCATGTCAGCGGACTTGGTAAATCACACATTTTTGGATTCATCATAACATCAGAATGACATTTATCCATGATACATTTAAAAACAGAGTAGCTAATGGACGCCATATTGGGAAATGGCCGCCGATAAACAGGGTGATTGAAAGATTTTCTTAGTTTTGCATGCTATTAAATGAATTGAGCGATTGAAGAGACAATAAGTAAACACATGAAAGTGTGAAAAGGTACAACGAAGTTAAGTCAAAGACCTGCCACAGTCGAAAGATATTTTTGATGTCAGGGCAGCATTTCTTCACATGATTCGTGAAAGAACCAAAATTAGTTCTACATCCAGATCTGTCTTATAGCAGGATCCAGAAAAACGAACGTGATATCTCATATTTACAGAACATGATTACCAATGAATGGATAAATCTAGACATGGTAATAGAATCAACTGGAGCAATGAGAAATCTATAAATTGTCGAAGACATGGTCAAAGCTCATAAGATGTGTGAAGAAGCTTACCAAACTTTCAAGAGAGAATATCTGTCTGAAGACTCAAAGCCAGACGGGTTTTTCAAACCTCCAAAGATAAAGAAGCTAAAGACATTTTCTGACTTTAAAAAGAAACAGAATGTAAAATTTAATAAATCAGAGTATGTTGCCTAGGCGGTAAGAAATCTGTTTGCTTAGATGACAATCATTGCAGAGCGAAGAAATTTCGGTATGAGAACTGTCTTTTCCTACCACCTAGGGCCTCTTCCATTAGCAACCTTTCCCTTAGCAACACTTGATGGTTTAATTCGAAAAACTGAAAAATCAAACTGATGGATGTTATGACAAAATTGCGACTGCTGAAAGAATGCAAATGATGGTGTTGTTAATATCATTGACGGAATGTGCTTTGTTCAAAGCTAACGCAGGAACGACAATTATGTGGACAACTAGCAAACAATCTGTTTTCTAAAATAATACAAGATTTTACATCCTCTCAAAGAATAGATGTTTTATTTGATACATACAGGCAGGTGCCAATATAAAGAAATGAACGAAGGATATGAACTGTTGGTAATGCTATAAAGATCATATACTCCTGGACACCCAGTACAAAAATGGAAGCAGTTTCTGTCCGATGAGGAGAACAAGAAAGAACTTAAACATTTCATTTCTCAAGAATGACAAAATGAACATTATCTGAAATAGTTGATTACACGAATTATGTACGTTATCTACGGAGAAAATGCTATACATTCACGAAATAACTAGTTAAAGAATACACTAAATTGACCTGCTTCCAAGGAGAGGTTACACCCGACTTTTATTTTGCGCACACCATGGCTTTAGCGTCTGGATTTAGAAACATTATTATTATCTCTATAGATACTGATGTGGCAGTTATCACACTGTTTTTTTAGAAAACGATTTGAAGAACTAGAAAGGGTTAATATTTCTAAAATGTGGATCCAATGACAAGGTAAAGGAAAGTACTACAACTTGAGTGAGATGCATGGACTTTTATGTAAAGCGGTATGTAATGCATTAACTGTCGAATGCGATACAGTAAGTGCCTTTGCAAGTAAGGTAAAATGGTGATTCAGAACACTGAATTTCGAAATGCGCTTAAGGCGCTGTCAGAGGAAACAAAGAAACAGCTTGAACCGTAAGTTTGCCATCTCTATTATGAAAGCACAAATACTCAGATATCAATGAATTGCGCTATATTCTATATATTTTTGCTGTAAAAAAGGAGTCTGTGGAATTGCATCGCCTTCTTCCCTGCAGAAATAACACTCTACCTATAGGTAATGCGATCTTATTACCACGGTGTTGTTTGGATGAAGTGCATACAGGCTGATCCTGATCTTACATACCCAGATAAATATAAGTTGGATTTTTGGAACAGATAGTGAAGGAAAAGGCTATCTAGAGATCCAGTGGAATGACAGTTCTCCTGCTCCTGAAGCTATTTTGGAACTGATGTCATGTTCTTGTTCAAGAGCATGTGTCTCACCATCATATGCATATATTTTAATAACCTCAGATATACAAGCATATCCAAAATATAGAACTGATCTATGACGATGGAAGTTATTTGGACACGGGAATGTCAACTGATGATGATGACAGCTGTGAAGAAGACTAAGAGTTCTCTTATTTATTAATCCGTTTGGGACCAGCATCTTTCACATGAATATTATTCGTTTGACACCCCTTTTTGTCAAACAATTAAATTTAGCATAGCAATCAAGAAAATAACTTAAATAAATAAAGAAATTTTTACTTTTCTTTTTTATTGGTATCAAAAACAAGCGATGTAAACACGTTTCCGAAGGTGCATATATGCACCTGTGGTCCCGAAGGGGTTAATTCTTAACATACTAAGTACAATAGTTTCACCAGTATTAAATTTTTCTTGAATTGCTGTGTTTTACCATATGAAAATAATATGCATTAAAATGTGAAACAAGTTGTTTATCCCACTGAAAATGTTAATAAACTTAAAGTTAAATGTAAAGATAAGCATCATATTAAAATAAAGTCTTAATAAATATATAATTTGTATAACGTTTTATGTTTAACAATATTTGTTCTTTCCATTTTTTCATTGAAATCTCTTTAATTATGTGATACTGGCAAAAAAATCATATGTATCTGTGTGCGATAGATGGCGCTCATGTTTTCAATATGGCGTCTATAAGCTACCATAAATTTCATAGTATCATCATAAAATGAACTCCTTGGATCATTGTGAATCCAAAAAGGTATATATCATCAAGTCCTCAGAGATGAAACCAAAATCACTAATTTTGGCTTCTGGCTCAACGACTATTACAGGCATCGGCGCACGGTGGGTGATTTACCGATTCTAGCTGGCTAAAAGTCGATTTTTAAAAGTTTATCCTAGCGTAATTTATTTTTTGCCTGTTATAGCTCAATAGTTAGGGCGTTGTACCCTGCTATTGGCTTTGATATAAATATAATTTTATGGTCCGTAGGCTAGCGCAAAGTTGGTGCTTCTTAGCTGGGAATTAATCAAACAATTTGAGTATAGTTCTTTAATCTGTTACTTGAAGCGGAATAAAATATACTGCTCGATTATGGACGCTTCCAAACAAAACACAGACTTTATTTTATCGGATTTATGTGCATAAAGTTTGCACATATCAGCTGTTATTTCATATTTAATGTGGCAGAAAACTCTGTATTTTTTTTTTTTTTTTACAATTTTCCAGTTTTAATGTAGAAAAAGTTATATGATAAAGCACTATTAAGCTCAATTTGTGATATGATTAAATAGTTTAGATTATTACCTTTTCGTTCCAATTTAATTTGTCTGCCCTTAGGTGCCCTCCCAGTTTTTTGAATTGCTCTTAGCTTATTAAGTCTAGATTATTTTTTTTTTTAAATTTTAGTTTAAGTACATTTTCTTTCTATCAAAGACAGCAGAATTTAAATTAGACACATAAATAAACTTTTGAACCATTATGCAACAGTTACAAGATTTAAAATTTAACGAAAATATGAATTTGTTTGAAAATATTTTGTTTATAGAGGAAAATTACAATGAAGAACACATGAAGTTTTGCAAGATCGAAATGTTTAAATTTATGACCAAATTTGGAAAAAAATTGCCCGTAGTATGTAGATATCTCAGGACAAAAGGATTTAAAATATATTACTTGGCTGCAAAATTTGAGTGGTTACAAAATTGATCCAGACAAATTCTCCAAATTCAGATTTGATACAATGCAAAACATAATGTAGGCATTTTCTCGTTGATATCTTATGATTCTCATTCTTTACATAAGGTTCCTCTATGCAGAGATAAATATAAATATACAACACAGCAGTTTTCATTAAAGCTGTCGAATGTTTGCCCCGTATCTTAAATTTTAGAAAAATAAATTTTAGGATTTGTTATAATAATACAAAAATAGTTTTATCACTTTAGCTTTCATACTGTTAATAAAGTATCATTAAAATTATCAAGAAGAACATAAAATCATGCGTCAATCAGATTATGAAACGTTTTTCAACGAATTCGGACTACTATAATAAAACTTCATAGCTTAATAACCCGAAAAACGATCTCTAAGTAATAATTTGTAAAACATGTAACACGTTTGAAAATACAATTTCAACTAAAGTCGAAAAAATAGGTGAAAATTTTGTACATCCCTATATATGAACTATAGATTTATCATTAAATTCACAATATGCTAAACTTTAGAACAGTTAGTAAACTCATCTACTAAAAACAACTTTTCAAAAGTAAAAAAAAAAAAAAAAAAAAAAAAAGGGGAAAGTTGTGGCTAAAAAATAGTGTGATATCAAATTTCCAAGCTTATATTATGGTACTTATTTAACATTTTCCATTAAAAAATTACCATATGTAAGTCGAGTACCTAAGTATGCGTTGATAGAAAGCCTTTTCTCCTTTACTAAATACATCATAACGTGTTTCTGAAAATTAATTTTTTTTTAATTATGCATGATGGGCTTGGCGGCCATCTTTCCATATTTTACACAAATTTCTAAGCACACAAGTTCATTGTTAAGATTGGAAGTTCGAAATTGTTACTAAAGCAAACATTTTATTCTTTTAATTTATGGAAATGAGTGCCTAAAAATTTGTGTCTTAAAATAAAGCTGAAGTAACTTCAGGTTTCATCTTATGATTCTCTTTTTTCGGAGGGGGGTTAATTAATTATTTAAAGCAGTAAAAATCAATTTGTTTTTTCAAAATACAAAACTTTCTTAATTTATCTGTCTGTAGCTAAAACTAGAAGTTCGAAATTCTTAATAATGCAAATATGTTAAGAGCTTGAGTGCTTCCAATCTAGATAGATATCCAATCTAGATAGATTTTTGGCTGTTAGAGAAACGAGATTCATCAATCAGAAGCCTGCATTTTTGTGAACTTTTCGCTGTTTGCAGAAATGCAGGCTATTGATTGGTGAATCTCGTTTCGCTAACAGCGAAAAATCTATCTGGATCCTAGCCTACATTTCTACAAACATTGCACTTCATCCATGGCACTAAAAAAATGACTCAAAACTTTCATGACATAGGCCGGGATCCAGAAACAGCAAATATTCTCAAACATGCAGGCTTCTGATTGGTCAAACTCATTTCGCTAACAGTGAAAAATCTATCTGAATCTCAGCCATAGTTTTCTTCGATGAAATCAATGCAAAATGATAATATAAAAGAAAAGTATAAGGCTTCTGAAATGTTTTGGCGGGTTTATCGCTATTTGGCATAATTTGTAAACTTTAGAATTAATTAACAGTTTTTCGCTAATTATGAATAGAAAATTTATGTTTTTAAAGCTGAATTTTATAAAAGCAAGTAGATTGAGCTATTATCTGCCCAAAAATTCAATCCTTACTTTTTTCTGTCCATTATTTAAGTCTGTACCTCGACTGAAACACAAGGTGTGACGAAGAAAACAAATCTGTCATTTTCAGTATCTCGACGTTATTTTTAAAAATCTATATCTCTGTTTATAATTAATTTATGAGGATGCATTTGATCTCAAATTGAAGATCTTCTTGATTAGGCCCTTCTGGTTTTGGTTTTATTTTTCTGCGATGATTGGTTCTTTTGATATGGGAAATTTTACGCAGCCATGTTTGGTCGATTTAACATGGAGAAGTTGTCTTCAGTATAATAAGCAGTTACGGTATCTTGTCGTTATTCTTGGCGTTTGTTTGTTTGGCGGGGTTAGCATTTTTTTTTCAGCTTGGCTTGGCAGAACGACCGTCCTGCTTGATAGCACAGTTGACAATTCCTCGTCAGCAATTTCCGTCAATAAACGAAAATTTATTTCAGATGTTTTGCGCAGCCATCTATATGTTGTTTATTTTTAACATTTTAGTTAAAATAATGATAATTGTTTTACTATAAACATAACTTCTTTAAATACACATAACATTTATTTAGACATTCACATCACAGCAACTACGAACACATATCAAAATCAAAAACCATAATATCAACATAAATCTCATCGTAGAACGTCTCACGTTTTTCGTCTGAACAAAAATAAATTAAATGCATGGAGTAAGGAAAAAATGTCTATTGTCCAAGAGTTTATCTTTTGAAAAATAATTTAAATATTGTCATGCGACTTTACTTACAAATCCCTCCTTTCGCATGTCAATAATCCTCAGCAATTCCTAGACTTGTAATATGTTTTTTCATGGTATCATAACTCAAATTCTTAGTCATTATATCTGCCTCCAGTTCAGACGAGTTTACATATTTTGTTTCAATTTCTCCTTTCGCTCTTTCATCTTTTACAAAATGAGATTTTCTACCTATATGTTTGTTGCGATTATTTACTCTTGGGGTTTTAATCCAATCAATTACAGATTGACTATCAGTACTGATTTCTATTGGACGCTTCACCATTTCTTCTTGGTTTAACTCTTCCAAGAGACCCATTAACCATTTTCCTTCACAAACAGCATCAAATAAACTTAAAAGTTCAGATTCCATTGTAGAAAGCACAACCAGTTTCTGTTTATTACTTTTCCATTCAATCAGTGATTCTCCTATCTTTACGATACATCCACCAAATGATTTTAAATCTCGTGTAGTACACCAGCTAGCATCAGAACAAAGTGTTAATTGGCCCTTTTTATTTTTAATTCGAAGTTTGTAGTTTTTAGTGCCTTGAATGTACCGCAAAAATCTCTTCACTGCTTGTAAATGAATTTCTCTAGGATCTTTTGCATATTGAGACAAATTACTTAAAGTGAAAGCTAAATCTGGCCTTGTTCCTCTGACTAGATATCCTATACTTCCAAGCATTTCGAGATATAATGTTTCATCAATTTTATTTTCACTTTCATATTCATCTAATTTTATTCCAGAAACACTAGGGGTTTTCACACTTTTACAATTTTCCATATCAAATCTTTCTAAGATCTTTTCTGCATACTTAGCTTGCCCTAGCAAAAATTCTCCATTATTTTCTTCAATATCAATACCAAGGAATTTAATGTTTTTCTTCAGCTCTTTAATTTTTGCTTCTTTATTCAATTTTTGTATCAATTTATTTATTAATTCTTCGGATTCACTAACGATTATTCCATCATCGACGTATATTCCAACTGTAATAAATTTATTATCATTTTTATTAAAAAACACACATGGATCTGCTTTGCATGGCTGTAACCCAATTTTATCAAATATATTAACTAATTTTTCGTACCAGCATCTTCCTGCTTCTGGCAACCCATATAAATTTCCTGTTACCAATAATATTTTCCCTCCTTCAATTTATAGACCTTCAGGCGGATTCATATAAACAGCAGTTTTTAGATCTGCATTCAGATATGCTGTTTCTACGTCGAAAAATCTAGTTTTGTAACCTTTTGTTGCTGCGACTGCCAACAAAGTTCTAAATGATTCAGTTTTCATTACAGGACTATACGATTCTTGATAATTTGTTCCAAATTTAAGTCTTGATCCGTCGGCTACTAATCTTGCTTTATATTTTACATCTTCGCCGTTTTCTTTTACAGTAAAAATCCATTTGCTGCTCAGTGCCTTCACATCTTTTGGTTTGTCAACGATTTTCCACGTTTTGTGTTCTTCTAACGAGTGTAATTCCTTTTCGATTGCTTCTATCCATTTATTCTTATCTTTAGAATTTAATACATCTTTGTAATTCTTTGGAACTTCCTCGTGCACTAGATTTGCTAAATACTTTGGATTCGGTTTCCTAATTCGTGATGATCTTCTAAGTTCTTCAAACAGCTTATTCTCATTAGTTTCTTTTTCTTGCTGTTCCTCATTTTCATCAATTATATGATTTACTTCATATTCTTCTGTCTCAGAATCATTCAAATCATTTGACAACGCAATTGTTTCCTTTTTCTGATTTAATACTTCTTCATTTTCATCAAAATTATTCTCTTCTTGTTCATCTATTACATTCTTATTACTGGTAATGTTGATGTATTCAAATTCACCAGTAATTTCTTCCTTGTCAGCTATATCTTCATATCCCATTTTTTCTTCTATAAATTCTACATCTCTGCTTTCACGTATTCTCTTTTCCTTTAAATCGTGTGGCCGCCCCTTCGGGTGGTTCCGACCCGACCCCTTGAGTGGGGAGGTGACCGGAAGCCCGGCAGAGTTCGTTGTGCACGAATGCGAGGGGGCCGGATGGGGACGAATCGCCACCTCCTCGAGAGACTTGCGGTCGACAGGCCAAGAGTCCGGTGGCCACGGGTAGCGGACGTTGTGCATGGGTCATGGGCCTTCGGGTCGTTGTTAAACTTGGCCCCCGGCACCCGGGTTCTCTGGGCAAGCCGGGTAGCAACGCTCCATAGTCTGATCCCAGAGCCGGCCATAGACCGGGTGGTGACTCTGAGCAAAGGATAGCTAAGGCGATAGGACCCCATCCACCATTTGACTAAGAGGGAGCCTGAAGTATGAGTGAGGGCTTTGTAGTGGAAAGTCCTCGGTGCTCGCTAGTGACGACGGGGCTCGCGGGAACGCCATGCAGGGACTCCCGGAGCAACCGAAGGGCGAGGGTTTCGGACAGCGCCCAGGTTACTTTATGACTTGGGTGGCTCATCCCTCCGAGGACCTCACCTGAAGCAGTTGTGAGCTGTTTAAGGTGGGTAGGGTTTGGCGGTGCCCCCGTTGACCAAGGAGCGGTCGCGTGGGGAGGCCAGTATGGCTCTGGTTGCTCCATGTCGTGCCGTGACCCTTGGGAGGGGGTCGGCCGGCAGGTCCACCATCGAATGCTGTCCCGTCGGGGAACCGGGCCGGAGGCTCGCCGGTAACGCGGCGGCTCATCGTGCCTCAGAGGAACTCTTGGTCCGATCCAGGTCCTTCGTGTCTATGCGATACTGGAGTTTGGCTCGCCCAGTGATGAGGACCTAGAGGTGTCTACACCGAATTTTCGAACGCACTAACAAAGGTAGCGGTCGGTCACTGCACGGGGTCAGGGGACTCCGGGCCTGGGTACCCTCGACGGCCATGAGGTAAGGTAGTGGCGGGCGGGCTTCTGTCGGCCTCCGCTGGCTTCTCTGTCTTCGGACGGAGTCGAGTCGGCGGGGGCGGGCGGGACTCCGTTCCGTCCAACCCCCTAGCGAGGAGGAGTCTATTCCGTCTAGGTGGAGCTTTCCGTGCCCGCCTGAGGTCGCTAAAGGCACTTAGTCTGGGCCAACTGGTTCCCGGCGTGATCCACGAGGGGTTCCGTCGGTTGAACCGGGTGGCTTGGGCGAAAAGCTCGGAGCTGGGTCGCTTTACGGCCGGAGGGACTTTCCCCGTCCTCCCGGGTTTTCAAGCTAGGGGTCCTTCATTAACTTTCCTATCGGCTAGCCCACATAAATGTCTTTGCCGGAAAATGATATTTGATCTTGGGGGCCTCCCGTAAAGTAACTCCGGGTCGGGAAGCCTCGGTTCAGTTTGTAGGCCCGGCGTCTTTATAGGCGTCCGGTTCCTGCAGGGCTTGCGGGGTCTACCGGCTCGGGAACCAAGTTTAGGGACCACTTGGTTTTTCTAGCTGGGTGGTGAGGGCTGTCGTAGCGGCCGTTCGTCTCTTCTTGGGAATAGCCGTCGCCGTGTGCGCTGGGCAGCGGCGTCGGTCTGACCGGAGTGCAGGTGAGGACCGGGGTCTCAGGGATCGCCTTGATGGGGCGTGTCTGGCGGCGACCTTCGGGACGCGTCGCGGGGCGCGTTTCTCGTGCGGTCTCAGCCTGGACAAAAGGACCTGAAAAGGGTCTGGGACCGAAAGACAGTCCCATTTTTTATGGGGCGCCCACCGTCTTTCCTTTAAATCGTACAAACTGTATGCTCGCCGATCTCTTGAATATCCAATAAACACTGTCGGTTTTGCTCTTACATCAAATTTCTTTTTATTGATATCATCGTTGCGATAAAAAGCTTTACATCCAAATATTCTCATATGCTTTACTGTTGGTTTATTATTTGACCATAATTCTAATGGCGTTTTCTTTCTCGTCGGTTTTGGAGTAACTTTATGTATATAAGCAGCTGTTGATACTGCTTCGGCCCAAAAGGATAAAGGTAGTTGTGCTTCTATCAGCAATGTTCTTGCAATATTAATAACAGTCCGATTAGCTCTTTCTGCAATCCCGTTACTTTGTGGACTATGAATTGTGGTTCTTTCATTCTTTATACCCTTCCTTTTATAATAATTCACGAGCTCTTCGTTAGAAAATTCACCACCATTATCTGATCTAACCGCTTTTACTTTCTTACCGGTTTCATTTTCTCTTCTCTCTATTATATTTATAATTCTTTCTTTTGCTTCATCTTTACTTCTTAAAAAATCTACAAAATATCTTCTACTACATTCATCTACTACCATTAGCATGTATTTACTTCCTCCCAATGAGTGTACTTTCATTGGTCCAATTAAATCAACATGTAATCTTTCTAAAATGCGTGTTGCTCCTTCTATCACGTGATTAAATGCTGTTCTTGTCAATTTTCCTTGAATACATATTTCGCATTTTGTTTCTTCACCATTCATCACTCATTTTCAAATCCCCTTACAATATTTTCTCTTGACATTCTTTGTAAGTATACATATTTTATATGCCCAAGTCTTCTATGCCACAGTTCTTTCTTTGATTCATTTGTCTGTAAACAAGATTCATTTCTGTCTTCATCTGTTTCTCGTACAGCTAAGTTTATTTTAAATGTATTATCTTCGAATGTTCCTTTAGCTATTAATTCGCCTGTATTCTTTTCATAAATGGCTGCTCCTTCATTATCAAATATAACATATTTTCCTTTTCTGACTAAGCTTGGAACTGACATCAAATTTTCTCTTAAATTAGGCACGCAAAGGGCCACTGTAAGCTTTATTTTTGTTTCGCCAATTTTCTTATCGTAAGCCGTAACATGAACATTTCCACGATATTTCGCTTGTATTAATCGCCCGCTGTCAGCAGTTGCAATTTCTATATCTTCAGGTTTTCTTTCTACAACAATATCTTCTTTATGCGTCATATGCGAAGTGCAAGCTGAATCTAGCATCCAGGTTATTTCCCTATTATTTTCAGATTCTTTACACTCATTTCTATTGAATTCATTTGACTGCAATGCATGTTCATTTGTAAAACATGTATATTCTTTTGTTTTTTTGTTTGAAACATTATTATTCTTGTTATAATTCTTATTGTTGCGTGAGTATTCTCTTACATCTTGAACTTTATTAATATAATAATTTGAAAATTTTTCTTAGGCGAATATTCCCTATTGTTTCGCGAGTGTGTAATATCCGATTTACTATAACAATTCCGCGCTATATGATTTGGCTTTCCGCAAGCAAAACATAAAACCTTTTTCTTTTCATTAGCCCTAAATGCTTTAGACTCGTTTTCGAGAAATTTATCATATTTTCTTTCATATCTCAACAATGTTTCTCGCATTACTTCATAAGTTATATTTGGGTTTGATGATATCGCAGTTGTTACTTAGCTATATTTCTTTGGGAGCCCTTCTATAATAAATCCTATTAATTCGCATTCATCAATTTTTGTACCCAATTCTAATATTTCATTAGCTATCCCTTGAGCTCTTATCAAATATTCTTCAATCGTTTCTCTCTCGCTTTTCTCTATTCTCGCAAGATTTATTTTTAATTGAATTCTTCTCTGATTTTCAATTCCCGCATAACGCTTTTTCAGTAATTGCCACAAATCCTTAGCTTTTTTAATCCCTCTAACTGCCATCGTCTGTTCTGCTGACAACGTCAATATAATTATAGCGTAAACTTCATCATTCTTTTCTAACCATGTTTTATGCGCTTTTAAACTATCGGGATCACCTTCATTTTTTACCGGTTCATCATTTTCGATAACATCAAATAAATGTTTTCATTTAATTAAAGCTTCAACTCGCATACTCCATAATGTATAGTTTTTACTTGTTAACGGTTCTATTCTAGGAATTCCAAACATATTGGATTCACACATAGTTAAAATACTTTATCTTCCAAACAATTTTTAAATGCATATAAATTTCTTACCTCTTAAATTTTTCCTATTGGCGGTTAGTCCAATGGAACAAATTCTATCTTGTATTAGGCCTAGTTTTGATGAAATTCATATTTATTTACTCTTCTTATTTGTGCAGTCAAAATATAAAATTCGCTTTTTAAAACCACTGCGCCGCTACCAAATTGTTGTTTATTTTTAACATTTTAGTTAAAATAATGATAATTATTTTACTATAAACATAACTTCTTTAAATACACAAAACATTTATTTAGACATTCACATCACAGCAACTACGAATACATATCAAAAGCAAAAACCATAATTTTTTTAGTTATTTAGTTATTTAAGGTATGAGGTATTCGCTACGGCTTTTGCCGGCATGACCTCAAATGATCACAAAAATGGCGTTATTTCCTTGGGACAACCACAAATTCAACCTTCCTCCACGAGGAAAAAAGGCAGAACCCCCAAAACCATAATATCAACATAAATCTCATCGTAGAACATCTCACGTTTTTCGTCTGAACAAAAATAAATTAAATACATGGAGTAAGGAAAAAATGTCTATTGTCCAAGAGTTTATCTTTTGAAAAATAATTTAAATATTATCATGCGACTTTACTTACAGTATATAATTTATAGAATTTATACACACTAAATAGTATGCAATTTTTATAATTTAAAAAACTGTTCCACAACTGAAAACGCACTTCCATCAATTATTGTTCATACAAAAAAAAATATAACTGATTTATTTTGTTTGCCCCCGTATATGAAAGATGAATGGCACATCATATTCAATAGTAAGCATCTTATAGGACACCTCGGGGATATATATCAATTTAACTACTTTTAAAATAGTGTAACATGAACAAAATACACCACAAACAATTTTTCTCCATAGACATTAATATAGCATAGTAATTCTTTTTAGTGACCCTGTAAATGATCGATAAATGCTATCCATACCATATACTATGGCAATCATCTTGTAGTGTATTTCATAGATATGTATATAAATTTCAAAGTGTTTGAAATTTTGAAACATCATTAAAAACTACCGCAAACAAATTTTCCCCACAGGCCGTAATGCAATGAAATACTTTTGAATGTCCCTGCAACGAAATTATGACTGCCATACGCTACATTTTGCAATACTTAACATTCAATAGTGAATATCGATAACATATGTCAATTTCATGGCGATACGACTACATTGACGCCAAAAATAATTTTTGCCAGCTAGAATCGTAAAATCACCGACCGTGCAGCGGCGGCGGCGTTTCATTCCTCATTCGAGATCATCTGTAAGCGCAGGGCCCGACTTATGCAGGGGCATGCGGGGCAGCTGCCCCGGGCCTCCCTGTTTAGGGGGCCCCCATGAGATTAATCAGGATTTTCATTAAAAGGTGCCAATCAATTAAAATTAGCCAAAAGTGACCAAAATTCATATATATTCCAACATTTGGGAAGGGAGTGCGTCATTTTCCCGTTGCTGCTTCCAGTACCCCTTCCACCTATGCAAAAAACAAACTATATCATTAGAAAACTAGCGATTAACATTTTATTATAACAACTTAGTGTATTCTACTGTTTTCAAAAGAAATTCTTTATGAACGTTTTCCTCGTAACGTGGCAAATTAAAACCATTAATTATGACCCATTTGGGCATTTTCTTTTAGACATCTTATAACATACGCAGATTAGCAAAGTAAAAGTTTGCAAAGAAACTTGTGTCAACCAATCTGTCATTTTTTCCACTACTACTAGAATTTTTTCTTAAAGTTGTGACCAACTTTTTGTGATACCCTGTATGGGAGCAGTATTGGGTATAAAATTTACACATACGCACAATATGTATGAAGTTTAGTACTAGCCATTTCCACATTATTCGCAAAAAAATTCTATAGATAGAAGGGGCCCCCCTCAGAATGGTGCATGCCCCAGGGCTTCCCATAGTATAAGTCGGGCCCTGTGTAAGCGCGTTTATGAGCGTTACAAATCTGGCAATTTACAATCGAAACTTATTAACCATTCAAATAGATACCGAACTAATTGATCATCTCGAAAATATCAAAAATAATTCAATCCAGCTTCAATAATTAGAATATTACTTGAAGGTTGGTTTACAAGATTACAGAAATCGCCCCTCAACGAAGCGTCAACAATTCCACCAGAATATGTTGACACTACTGCACTCTAAAAAATAAATTTGTAAATTTACACATAAAAACAGGTATATCGATGATACAAAAATGATTTGTCTATATGTGTAAAGTGGTGTGTAAATTGCCAAAATACACACGTAATGTGTAACTTTCAAAATACACATTTTAATGTGCAGTTTGATGATAAGAATAAGTGTGTAAAAGTTATCTGATCACTCTTGAAATACACACTTTTATGTGTAAATTGTACAAGAGTACACATATTTCTGTGTAATATTCTTACACATTTATCTGTGTAATCTTCGGTAATTATACATATTTTTGTGTATTATCAAAACACATATATTTGTGTTATACTTAAATTACACAATTTTTGTGTAATATGAAAAATACACATATATTTGCGTTATATGTAAAATACACATATTTTTGTGTAATATTCTTTTCTTACACATATTTCTGCATAATAGGCAAAACACAGATTTGTATAATGTTCAAAATACATAGATTTTTATGTAATATTTCAATTAGACAGAATGTTTGTCTACGTAGCTTTCTTTACCCTTATACTTTGGTATGTTTAAATTATGAAATAATTGTTTCTATGATCGACAAATAAAACTGCACGAAGAACAATCTCATATGCTGCATATGTTTGTTCTTTCTAGTATGTTTGTTTTACTACCACAAAACAGTGTACCCGCAATGTATTTTAGCAATTTACTTTAAATATAAAGAGAAATTATTTTCTTATCATCGATATACCTATTCTAACATAAAACAGGATCAACTGAAATTATAGTTACTACAAACCATCTTTCTGTTAGAGTTGGTTTGGAATCCTGAAATCTTATGATAACAATTTATGTGCAGAACCTGTGTAATGTAAATTCCACATACAGTGTAAAGACTATATTCTAGATTTAAAAAAAAAAAAGAAAGTCAAAGCCGAAACTTACTTTTTTCTATCTTTACAAGAAGAAAGTATTGGATTCGTGAAAATTTTCAAATTCCTGTTTTCGACGGATTTACACGTTCTAGGGGTTAGAGGTTACGAAAAACATGTTTTTACAAAATGTCTGTCTGTATGTGACACAAATTTTGTGGGCGCTCTGTCTCATGAACTAATGAACGGAATTTAATAAAACTTTGGATTCAGTTAGTCCTTGATATATATTCATCCTGAAGAGTTTTTGGTGTAAATCGTCCGACAGGTGGCGTTGTTATGCAGATTTTTTTACGATTCCCGCAATAGCTCTATCTCAAAAATCAATGCTTAGATGTGTTTTAGAACCAAATTTAATGAATTTTGAATTCTGGATAACCTTTTGAAAACTATTCATAAGGATTTTCGATTCATACTTTTAGAAAAAGAAGCATCACATATTGAAAGAATGATCATTATTTCAAAAATGTATACATTTTAGAATTGAAAAATCCTGCCCTTACTTTTCTCCACTTCCCAGTAGAAAACTTCTGCAGGAGCAGGAGGATGAATTATCTTAGCAGATATGAGAAAGTGGGGGGTTTTACGTTAATGCAAAACATTGTTTGATGGAGGATTAAGAAAATGTTTAAAATACCAATTAAGAAACATGCAACAGTGGGAATTAAGACTTTTATAGGGGAAGGATATATCTTTTGAATTTAATTCAGTGAAGTATAGTATGAATTGGAATTTTAGATGTGAATGAAAAATAGCAATTAAAAATATTAATGAATAAAACAGGTTAGGACTTAAGAATTTTATGGGACGAATCTATCGTTCAAATTTATCTCTGTTTATAGAAAAACTTTCGCTGTATCATTCTCTCCTCCTGCTCTTTCAAACTATCCTCCTCAACAAAAAGTAGCTTCCTTTTTACCCGACTGCCAAGAAGGGTTATGTGTTTCACGCGTAGCTGGGTGTGGATTTCTTTATATCCTCGAAACATCCCAACGGCTGGATAGATTTTAATGAATGAGGTCTCTATCGATTCGTCTTAACCGTTCAATGATTATAGGCTAGGTTTTGTTTTTATAAATTAAAAATGGCAGTCGTAAAATACAAAATGGTGGTAAAGACGAAAAAGTTTTTTACACACCCTATTGAGTGACATATCATTGGATAAGTCTTTCAAAATGAAGACGATGTTTCATTGACTATTTTACAGTCAGAAGCTCCGTTAAAATATGACACAACCTGGAAGTTATGTAGGTAGGATCTCTAGCTTTACTGCGACTCTATCCTTCATAGGCATCTATAGGCCTCATCAAAACAGTGTTTACAGATAGGAACTAACAGTTAAACACAACTTAAAAGTCATCAATACACAAAAAAACTAGAAAACAGGAATTCTGCTTTTTCAGAATTTAGTGTCGCCCCCGATGAAAATATATATATGTGTATATAAATAGTACAAAACATATTTAAATTTTAAGACTTAAAGCACACACTTTTATTTTATGTAAAATGACGTCATTCGCATCCGCTTAAGAATTCCACATTTACGATCCACTTAAACATCTACAGTAAAGTATGCATAGGATATCACTATTGCAAAATAATACACAAATGCAGTAAAAAGAGGCCGTCATTAAAGAAACTCGACAAAAAAGGCTATTTAATGATTCATAGGCCTTCATTTGTTTGTAACATTAATAGATACTTAAAATTAAATATAGTTTATAATAGCTCCATGTTTTACCAGAAACAGGACAGCGCAAATAATATTTCATTTCTAACAAAAGCATTTTTACGTGAATTTTAGAAACAGAAAGAATAGTTTGGTCAAAATTACGTCAGATTAAAAACGATGCATTTAAAATGTCTTATTTAAAAGAACTTTCTTTTCGCTTTGTTAAAAAATACCGGGAGACAAAGACTCTGTTTACTTAATTCATTTTATATTAGCTTATTTTGAAGTGTTTAACTTATTTTATTTAATCAAAGACGAAAACAGCCATTGTATCTTTTAACAGCAGCTGATTTGGCCTTAAAATTCCCCAATCAAAGAAAAATGAATAGAAACCCGTGTATAAGGAGATCGCCACTGTTTTTTAAATTATAATTCAATTTTCCTAAATCTTTTTAAAGCCGATCAAATTAGCGTGCTTTTAGAGACTGCGGTGTCTGAAAGGGGGTTGGCGAGCGTAGCTCGTAGGGGGCAGAGCCCCCTAGTTTAAAAATTTATATTCAGTTAGTCCCTGATATAAATTGGTGCTGATTAATTTTTGGTGTAAATCGCTCAACAGGTGGCGCTCATATGCAACATTTTTCGCGATTTCCACAATAGCTCAATCTCCAGAACTAATGCACGGATTTTCATCAAACTTCAGAATGAGTTAGTCCTTGACATGAGTTGATGTTTTATACATTTTGGTGTAAATCGTTCAACAGGTGGCGCTGCTATGCTCAATTTTTTGTAATTTTTTCAATAGCTCTATCTCAAGAACTAATGTTTGGATTTTCAACATACTTCAGATTCAGGTATACCTGGGTATGCATTAGCGCTGTTTAGTTTTTGGTGTAAATCGCTCAACAGGTGGCGCTGCTATGCAATATTTTTCACGATTTCCACAATAGCTCAATCTCCAGAACTAATGCACGGATTTTCATTAAACTTCAGATTCAGTTAGTCCTTGACATGAATTGACGTTTTATAGATTTTGGTGTAAATCACTGAACAGGTGGCGCTGCTATGCTCCATTTTTTGAAATTTCCGCAATAGCTCTACCTCAATAACTAATGCACGAATTTTCATCAAACTACAAATTGAGATATACTTTTATATAAATTGTTGCTAAATTGATGTAATTTCTTGTGTACTATTTAAATGATATAATTGACGTGATTTATATAGAAGAAAGTTTTGTGATGGTTACAACATACTAGTTTATTAGTGTTCCGTACGTAAAAAGTAAAAACGGAACCATTATAAGATCACTCCTGTGTCTGTCCGTCTGTCATATCCATTTTACTCGTAAACTATGGACCGTGGAAAGTTCAAATTGGGGGAAGTAATAAGAACTATTGATCACATATTTACAGATTATTAAACATTCACAAATATATTGAGGAAAAATGAGGAGGGGTTAATTAAGTTACTTGAAAAAAAAAAAAAAAAAACTTTTCTTTGTATATCGTGTGAAAGCTTACGTAACGCTGAACTGAAAAATAAATTTCTTTTAATTTTAGGCATTATATTTTAGAAGATATCGTCAAAAATGTAGGGCAAAAATATGTCTCTTCCCTCTTTCCTTGAAACTTTTCATTTTATCGTAGGAAAAAAAAAAATTATTTCTTATGATTTCCTTGCATTTTAGTTTTTAATTTTCTTCTTTCATTTTATTTATTTATTCATATTTTTTTATTTGCTTTTGTATTTTTATTTCTTTTACTTTTTTCTTTTCTGTTAATTTTTTCTATCATTTTGGCAACGCTTTCCTCTTTTGCATGTGCTCCTCTATGATTAGCGTTTACCTTTCAGCTAGCGCCACCTGTCGCATTCTTTTCAAGCTCTCCTCTCTGCCCTTACTGTTCATTTGTGACTTTGTCCCCTGACGGACACGTGTTTACATTGGCTGATGACGGGCTGTTAAAATTTCCATTCCGTAACGCGTCCTGTTTTTTTTTTTCTTTTATGGTGATTCATACAAAGTTGTATTATTTATTTTATTAAATAAATACTCGTAAATATTTTAATTCTAGTATTAAAATTTAATGATTGGCATCGAAGCTTCATTATTGCTGTAATTAATTTATTAATTACGTTACTTTCATATTGCAATTATTTTTTTTAATAAAAGATATTTAACCCTTTGCATCACCGCCTTTCATATCTGCAACATACCCAAAATGCAATTTTACTTCTATAGTGGGCTTTAAAAGATGATTTTATTTATTGCTGCTATCTCCCAACACATCAGCTAATATCAATTGTCCATAGAATTCTCGACAACCGGCGATATTGAGTCAGTTTTTCATGCCAAAGTTTTATTGATCATTTGAGCAGTTTCGCATCGGTATTGCTACAACGAAATTCGTGAAATTAAAAAGGCCGCTCAAAAATAGATTTTTTACAAAGGTAAGCTTTTATGCTTTACAATTTTGTGTTATAAAATGGACGCTATTTATGAGAAGCATGTAATTTTATAAAATATTTTTGTTGGTGAAATTAGTATGCTTAACTTCGAAATCTACCTCTGCCTGTAGGCCGGGCCGGCAGGGATTTTATAAAGTTTTCTGTTTATTGCAGATGTGAAAAAGTACTTTTAGCCAAAAAATTTTTTATTTTAATGTTCTATTTTTATTTTATTTTTTTATTTACTTATTAACCATTTGGAGAAATGGTTATTGTCCTCGTCAGGGTAGGAAATCAAAAGCATATCTGAAGGTTTTTATTGGTTTAATCTGCAATTTATTCGTTTTCTGATTGGTCTATACAGTAAGCTGCATTTCCCTTTACGTTCAACAGATATGGACAACAGACTGTTGCCACTATGATAAAAAAGTAATTAAAACTACAAAAAAAAAATGAATAACTCAGAAACAAATTGAGATGCAGCTTTTAAACACATTGCATTTAAAAGTACATTTTTTTCTCTATACGACGGTGTAAAAAGTAATATTGTGGGATGTTTAGAAGTTTAAGAAATAAATTTTATTTAAAATGGGCCGTCAGATTTCTTGGAAATCTGACGGCCATAACCGGATCCATAACCGGATCCGAACAAGGCAAATTAGTTTCCGTGGACACGCAACGCTACCAGAACCAAAAAATTCCATTCGAAGTCAACCTGAAACATGTCCCGAACCAAATCTTAACCGACAAAAATATCCCAAAGAACTATAACACGATACAAGCCAGACAAAATAATCTCCGTCCACCGGCAACCCGATCCGAACCTGAAAGTTCTAATTGAACTCAATCCGAAACCTGGTTGTGGTCGGTTTTCGGGTTGACTTCAAATGGAACCTTCAAGTTCGGATCCGGTTGAAAAAAAAAAAAAAACTAAATCAGATAATTCTGCATGAAATCCCATTTATCTAAATTAAAGGGAGGGGCAATTTCTACCCTTTCCCCCCTTTTATACTTAACCAATGAACCGCCAAATCAAATGAAGGAAGCCATATCGTAATAAACTGATATATCAAATTTGAAGCAAATCGAATAATTCTGTATGAAAAACCCATTTATCAAAATTAAGGCGACACTAGCCTCTGTCCCTCCTTTATACTTAACCAATAAATCTCCAAATCTAATCAAGGCAGCTCCTTAACATAATAAACCGGTATACGAAATTTGGAGCAAATCGAATAACTCTGCATGAAAAACCCATTTATCTAAATTAAGGGGGGTTCTAGTCCCCCTTTCCTCCCTTTATACTTAACTAATGAACTTCCAAATCTAATCAGGGAAGCTCCTTAACATAATAAACCGGTATACCAAATTTGGAGCAAATCGAATAATTTTGCATTAAAAACCCATTTACCTAAATTAAGGGGGGGGGGTAGCCCCTCCCTTTTCCTCCCTTTATATTTAACTAATGAACCTCCAAATCTAATCAAGCCATTTCCTTAACATAATAACCCAGTATACCAAATTTGAGTTAATCGAATAATTCTACATGAAAAACGCATTTATTTTTTCAAGTCTTCGCGTGCCACTGTTAAAACTCTGCCGTGCCACACGGTGGCACGCGTGCCGCGGGTTGGCCATCCCTGCCCTAAATCATTTGGAAGCGACTGTAGGCAGCTGAAGTTCCTGTAAAACCTGTTTTCCAACCAGCCAACAATGGTAGCAGTCAAACCAAAGAACACGGAGTTTTCTATTTTTCGGGAGAATGGAATATTGCCATACATACCTTATAAACGCAGGAATGACGAATCTTTCTACATGCGTGCGTCGAAAATTCTCGAAAACAATGTCTGGCAACATTTCAACATCAAAACTTTCATACAAAAAATAGTACAATATGTGCTCGTTGTACGAAACATAATTAACACAATCAATTGCTTCCTTTCATTGAATTACAAAGAACTAAAATCGAAATGCAATTTTTCGGCACAGTGTAATTAGTTATTAATTTTATGAAATTTTATTTCGAAAATATTTATTTAAGTGGCACGTGCTGTAATAAAAAAAAATAAATTTTAGGAATTTTATTTTGGTAACTTTTAACTTATCATTAATGCATCAACCAGCTTATAATAATATAATTCGGATTAAAAAAGTATTAATCTATTAAATTCAAATCATCCTGTCTGTTTGTATTTCACAACTATTACTCCTAGAATAACGAACGTTGAGCAACGAAATTAACACCAGTTATCTGCACGGGTCCAAGAATGTCGTATAAGGTCTCAAAATTTTTAAATTTGAGTTAGTTTTTAAGATACTAGGGGGCTCTGCCCCCTACGAGCTACGCTCGCCAACCCCCGTTCAGGCACACCATTATCCAAAAAGCACGCTAATTTGATCGACTTTAAAAATATTGAATAATAATAATAAAAAAAACAGTAACGATCTCTCTGTGAACGGGTTTCCATTCCTTTTCCTTGGATTGGGGATTTTTAAGACTAAATCTGCTGCTGCTAAGAGATACAATGGCTGTTTTCGTATTTAATGAAAAAAATTAGTTAAACATTTGAAAATAAGCTAATGTAAAATGAATTAAGTAAACAGTGTCATTGTCTCCCGGTATTTTTTAACAGCGCTATAAGGTACTTCTTTTAAATAATTCAGTTTAAATGTATCGTTTTAAATCTGACGTAAATTACACTAAAGTTTTATTTCTCTTATTAATATTCACATAAAAATACTTTTGTTGTTAGAAGGAAATATTATTTGCGCTGTCTTCGAATTCACGATAATAGTTGAAAAGATTATCTCAAAATATCAGAAAAATGTCTCGCGCAAATATATTTTTTAATTTAAATTGTTTTGCCATATTTTTTTTACCATTTTAAATATGACGTAATTTTCTCCATTTACAAGGTTTTAACGCATAATAATGATTTTTTTATTTAACATTTTGTTTCTCTTTTAAAATTCAAGCGTAAATATGGTTCTTATGACGTAATTTTCCTGCTTTTAACATGTAATCATTTAATTCTAAATTTAAAGGGTTTTTTTCTGTTTATAATAGTCACGTGTAAATAAATTTTTAATTTGAAGTAAACATTATTGTTTGCGCTGTTTATACAGTTGGCAATAGTTTAAAGGAATAACATTTTCTAAAATATGTAAGAAATGTCTCTCGAAATGCTGAAAATTTGAATTTAAAATATAAATAAAACCTCAAAAAATGAGTCAAATAAAAAAAATAAATGCAATCTGCACACCGGGAACTTATAACGTATAAAATGACCTAAAAATGATTAAACTCTCATGTATAGTTTTTGCTCCAATCAAACTTTTTTAATGGAACGATTTTGTCCAACTTTAGCATTAAATATCTCTTAAAATAAGTCTTCGATTTGAAAACTGTCTGCATCAGCGTGTTTATCAAACATTTCTCTATAATACCACCGATTTTCATATTTTTGTATGCAACAGTTTTTTTAATATTAACGAAGAAAGGCCATGCTTAAGCATTCAAATTGGATACCGACCTACCGGGAATATTTACGCAGATTTTTATTGGTCCATTTCCAAATCAAAACTTTTTTTTATATATAGAAGGATTAAATATCTCTTAAAATAATTCTTCGATTTGAAAACTGTCTGCATCAGCGTGTTTATCAGATATTTCTCTATAATACCACCGATTTTTATTATAATCCTTACTGAGATCATACTTTTACTATTGATGTTATGAAATGTTCTAAAAAAAAAAAAAAAAAAAAAAAAAAAAAAAAAACTAGAAAACAGGAATTCTGCTTTTACAGAATTTAGTGTCGCCCCCGATGAAAAAAAAAATATGTATATATAAATAGTACAAAACCTATTTCAATTTTAAGACTTAAAGCACACACTTTTATTTTATGTAAGAAATGTGTATGACGTCATTCGCATCCGCTTAAGAATCCCACATTTACGATCCACTCTTAAACTTCTACAGTAAAGCATGCATAGGATGTCACTATCGCAAAATAATACACAAATTCTTCAAAAAGATGACGTCATTAAAGAAATCCGACAAAAAAAAAAAAAAAAAAAAAACGGCTATCTAATGATTCATAGGCCTTCATTTATTTGTAACATTAATATAGATACTTAAAATGAAATGTAGTTTATAATAGCTCTGTGTTTTAACAGAAATTGTTAGTTTATATTTTTTCAAAATAGCACGTATTTTAATTACATTTTCTTTCGGTTGTTATGAGAAAATGGCAACAAAAAGATATATTTGCTATTTTTCAACTATTTTCCCTTTATTTTTTGAATAAATGGAGTATTTGAGTTGCCAAAATTAAACAAATGGTGCTGAAAACTACAAACAAAATAATATTTCAAAAATAAATGGAGATACAGTTTTCAAACAAATTGCATTGAAAAGTACTTTTTTTTTCCAATACGACGGTATAAAAATTGAAAAAGTGCGATGCTTGGAAATTAAAAAAATTGCTATAGAGCATTTAATCGTACAATGATACATCTGCTTTGTTTATTGCTGGCTTCTGTAAGGTAATATTATTTTTTGGAGAGACACAAAATAAGCTGGGAGAGCAAGAAATAGCATACCGTACCGGGGGCTTAAAAAAAAAAAAAAAAAAAAAACTAGAAAACAGGAATTCTGCTTTTTCAGAATTTAGTGTCGCCCCCGAAAAAAAAAAAAAAAGTATATGTATAGTTAAATAGTACAAAACATATTTCAATTTTAAGACTTAAAGCACAAGCTTTTATTTTATGTAAAATGACGTCATTCGCATCCGCTTAAGAATTCCACATTTACGATCCACTCTTAAACATCTGCAGTAAAACATGCATAACGTCACTATCGCAAAATACACGGCTCAAAACAATTAAAGGATATTGCAGTTTTAGGTGGATTTTGTATCTGGTAAACTGTTTAGCTGATTGATACATGGTCGACAGACATAGTAGGTTATATGAGAATAAATTACACATGTTTGGCAGAAAAAAATGCATTTTATTGCGCATTTGTGTACTAAAGGAAAAAAACACAATTTGTGCATATGAGAAAAAAAGAATAAGAAAAGGTGTTTTCTTCAAAGAAAATCATTTTCAGTAGGGGTATGGTTTCCACGGGCGGCCAGCAACGTTGAATACCTTTGAGGCATGGACTCAATGAGGCTATTAATGACGAGTTGGGGTATTCTGCCCCACTCTTCCAGAAGAGCTCTTTCCAGTTCTTGGAGAGTTTGTGGGGGTTGTTGGCGGCCAGAAACTCGTCTTCCTAGAGCGTCCCAAACGTGCTCGATTGGATTCATGTCTGGAGAACACGCTGGCCATTCCATTCGAACGATTCCTTCCTCGAAAAGGAAATCCTCCACCAGGTTTGCACGATGTGGCCTGCAGTTATCGTCCATTAAAATGAAGTTATCTCCGATTGCTGCAGCGTAAGGGACTACAATAGGTCTGAGGATCTCATCCCTATATCGGCGACCAGTTAGAGCTCCATCTCGAATGATGTAGAGGTCAGTGCGCCCGTCAATGGAGATGCCACCATACACCAACACTCCTCCACCGCCAAATCTGACACTTTCGTGCACGAACGCAGGATTATTCCTACTGCCACGGTCCCTCCAGATGAAAATACGCCTATTATCCGGATGCACAGAAAAACGGGACTCGTCAGAAAACAGAATATTGCTCCATACATTTCTCCTCCAGTTGACATGCTCGGTTGCCCACTCCCTGCGGTCGCGACGATGCCTTGATGTTAATCTAACACATACCATCGGTCGGCGAGCATACAGACCTACAGCATGGAGCCGGTTTCGGACAGTCTGTGTTGAAATCGTGGTGCCTGTAGCCGAGCGAAGGTGTTGTTGGAGAAGAGTAGCGTTCATGGTTCGGTGTCTCCGAGCTGTTAACGCTAAATACCGATCTTCATTGGGCGTTGTTGCCCGTCTACGACCTTGCCCTGGTCTTCGGCCTGCACATCCACTCTCCAAAAAACGGTTCCAGATTCTGGAAATGACACTTTGTGACACTCCAATGGCTTGCGCTACTTCGGCTTGAGTTTGGCCCCCTTCTAACCTACCAACAATTATCAAAGCTTCTGAATCTGTCAAATGACTTCGCTGAGACATCGTACTCATCGAAACAAAGCAATCACTGAATGCCGATCATCCTTGTCTTCATTCTCTTTTATCCAGTTGAAAGTCAAATTTCATTCGCTGCCGCTGAAGCGACGTTTTTGACGTCGAACTCAAAATTTGCATACTCCACAGTTTGAAAACCAGAAAAATTTGCATTTGTGATTCTCTTCTTCTATTTTCGGCAAAAAAAATTTCGTTTATATCTTTATTTTATATAAAACTTCAAATATCCTTTAATTGTTTTGAGCAGTGTAATACACAAATGCAGCAAAAAGATGCCGTCATTAAAAAAAAAAAAAAAAAAAAAAAAAAAAAAAAAAAAAAAAAAAAAAACAGCTATCTGATGGTTCATAGGCCTTCAGTTGTTTGCAACATTAATAGATACTTAAAAATTAAATATATTTTATAATAGATCCATGTTTTAACAGAAATCATTCGTTTATATTTTTTTCAAAATAGCACGTATTTTAATTACATTTTCTTCCGGTTGTTATGAAAAAATGTCAACGAAAATATATAATTAACATTTTACAACTGTTTTTCCTTTACTTTCTACAGAAATGTCGTACTTCCGTTGCCAATATTAAGCAAATGGCTCCAAAAACTAAAAAAAAAAATTAATATTTCAAAAATAAATGGAGATGCAGTTGTCAAACAAATTGCATTTAAAAGTACATTTTTTTTCTAATACGACGGTATAAAAATTGAAAATGTGCGATGCTTAGAAGTTAAAAAAATTGCTATAGAGTATTTAATCGAAATGCTTTGTTTTACGGCTTGCTTCTGTAAGGTAACGTTATTTTTTGGAGACGTTACAAAATAAGATGGGAGAAAGAAATAGGATACCGTACCGGGGGCTAAAAAAAAAATATGTTTTAGCATATAAAATTTTCCGTTGTTTATTACTGTCAAAATGAAAAACATACCATTTTTGGTAACACTACGTTAGTTAAGTCAAAATCAACTCTCTAAATGAAATCAGCGTGTCCTTCCTGCCGTAATACAGATAGGGTTGTAAAACTTGTTTTACAGGTGAAATGAAATTAAGGGTCCGTTCCGTTGTCGCAGTGTTTCGAGTATTTTATGGTTTTCCTTTATTGTTACTTATTATTGTTGTTGTTGTTTGTTGTTATCAATTATTTCGCTAAAGAAATACACTGCTCAAAACAATTAAAGGATATTTGAAGTTTTATATAAAATAAAGATATAAACGAAATTTTTTTTGCCGAAAATAGAAGAAGAGAATCACAAATGCAAATTTTTCTGGTTTTCAAACTGTGGAGCATGCAAATTTTGAGTTCGACGTCAAAAACGTCGCTTCAGCGGCAGCGAATGAAATTTGACTTTCAACTGGATAAAAGAAAATGAAGACAAGGATGATCGGCATTCAGTGATTGCTTTGTTTCGATGAGTACGCTGTCTCAGCGAAGTCATTTGACAGATTCAGAAGCTCTGAGAATTGTTGGTAGGTTAGAAGGGACCAAACTCAAGCCGAAGTAGCGCAAGCCATTGGAGTGTCACAAAGTGTCATTTCCAGGATCTGGAACCGTTTTTTGGAGAGTGGATGTGCAGGCCGAAGACCAGGGCAAGGTCGTAGACGGGCAACAATGCCCAATGAAGATCGGTATTTAGCGTTAACAGCTCGCAGACACCGAACCATGAACGCTACTCTTCTCCAACAACAACTTCGCTCGGCTACAGGCTCCACGATTTCAACTCAGACTGTCCGAAACCGGCTCCATGCTGTAGGTCTGTATGCTCGCCGATCGATGGTATGTGTTAGATTAACATCAAGGCATCGTCGAGACCGCAGGGAGTGGGCAACCGAGCATGTCAACTGGAGGAGAAATGAATGGAGCAATATTCTGTTTTCTGACGAGTCCCGTTTTTCTGTGCATCCGGATAATAGGCGTATTTTCATCTGGAGGGACCGTGGCAGTAGGAATAATCATGCGTTCGTGCACGAAAGTGTCAGATTTGGCGGTGGAGGAGTGTTGGTATATGGTGGCATCTCCATTGACGGGCGCACTGACCTCTACATCATTCGAGATGGAGCTCTGACTGGTCGCCGATATAGGGATGAGATCCTCAGACCTATTGTAGTCCCTTACGCTGCAGCAATCGGAGATAACTTCATTTTAATGGACGATAACTGCAGGCCACATCGTGCAAACCTGGTGGAAGATTTCCTTTTCGAGGAAGGAATCGTTCGAATGGAATGGCCAGCGTGTTCTCCAGACATGAATCCAATCGAGCACGTTTGGGACACTCTAGGAAGACTAGTTTCTGGCCGCCAAGAACCCCACAAACTCTCCAAGAACTGGAAAGAGCTCTTCTGGAAGAGTGGGGCAGAATACCCCAACTCGTCATTAATAGCCTCATTGAGTCCATGCCTCAAAGTTGTTCAACGTTGCTGGCCGCCCGTGGAAACCATACCCCCTACTGAAAATGATTTTCTTTGAAGAAAACACCTTCTCTTATTCTTTTTTTCTCATATGCACAAATTATGTTTTTTTTTCCTTTAGTACACAAATGCGCAATAAAATGCATTTTTTTCTGCCAAACATGTGTAATTTATTCTCATATAACCTACTGTCTGTCGACCATGTATCAATCAGCTAAACAATTTACCAGATACAAAATCCACCTAAAACTGAAATATCCTTTAATTGTTTTGAGCAGTGTAAATGTTAGAGGCGAAAATTATACTTCAGTATTTAAAAATTTTAAATATAAATTGATCTCTCTTTATAAGATGACTTCTAATGTAGTATCGAAATTAACTTATTGATTAATATAGCGGATTTTATTATGAAATTAAATTTATGTAAGGGGAAGTGGCTAAGTTATTCAGTGAAAAATAATCTTTTGTTTTTTTCTTTTTCTTTTTTCTTTCTTTCTTTTTTTTCTTTTCTTTTCTTTTTTTTTTTTAATAAAAGATACATTAAATCATGGAAGACGGTAGTATTCCGAGTGACGCAGCCTTAAGCCTAAATCGTATCGTAGAATTCGTAGATGGCGGAACTCATATATAAAGCTAACTCGACATCAAAGAAAATGCGAAAAGCCGCCTGTTAATAACTCATCAAATATAGGTCCTATTGTTCTGATTTTTTTTAAAACAGTCTTATATCTGCAGTCTAATCCTATTCTGAATTTTTTACAATTCTACGTGCAGTATATTTTCAGATCTGTAAACCCATTTTGAAAGCAATTTCGATGGTGTAAGTTTGTCTTTTTTTTTTCTCCGAAACGGTCTAGATTTTTTTAAAAACATTAATATATAAAATGAATCTGTTTTTGACGAAGTGGATAAGACTAACCTAGTATCTAGGAAAACTCTTAATTTTTATATAATCCGCATGAAAAAATGGACTTCTTAGGATCGCGGATTACATGTTATTCTATGGGCTAGCAGACAGAACGTTGCACATCGGTTTTGCGCGGTTTAGGTCACAGTTAAAAATCTGAATATTGGCAATAAATCTTTTTTTAAACTACGAAAACAGTTTATTATGTGCTTTAAAATACTTAGACTGATTTTTTAAAATGGAGCAGTATTTTGTAATTATAGGTATTTTATTTCATTGTTATTCATAGTAAGTAAACATTTTTTAAGGAGAAAATATTTCACATTTTTAAAAAAATTCTCGTATCGAAGTTCGATATTTATCGAAAATTCTCGTATCGAAATGAAAATTCATCGCGTTCGCCATAAGACTTCGCCATGTATCACTACGCGATACGCGAAGTTGACTGAAGAAATAAGAAATATGAAAGATCTTGAAATGGTATTCCAAGGGGAGAAAGTGAGTACAATTTCTAATTATCCAGACAGCATTCTTTGCAACCGATCCTTTCTAATTAGTATAATGTTCTGAATTGTTTTTATTTTCAACAATACTTATAACTGTTTTCCTTACAAAATAACGTTCATGTGTGGCATAGGTATTTCTTGTGATATGTAAGTGTAATACAGATAGATTACTAATTTAATTTTGAGTTTTCTTTTAAAGAAATTAAACAAAATCTTTCATTTTTAAAGAACGCACAATTTAAATAAAAGGTATGACGAAATCAAAATTAAGATTTCCAATCCCGTTTATAAAATGATTCATTTGCGAATCATTTCTAATAATATTATAAACGAAAATTGACTTAAAATGACATCTTTCGTTTATTATTATTTTTTTTTTATTCAACTCTTTTCAGCTTCAAAAATTAAAGCATCGTAGTATTTTATTTTTATAAAATTTAACCTAAAGGGGGAAAAAATTCTTATTGCCGTTTATCTCTGTAACAAAAGAAAAACAGAAAAAAAAAAAAAAAAAAAAAAAAACACCTGAAGCATTTCTTTTAGGCTAATTGATTACAGCCATGGGTGCAAGACCTTCAGTCTCAGGACTGATTTCAGCCTTGGGCATATTTTTGACTGATAGTAAATTCTACTTTATATACTTAAATTATCACGATTAGCTCAAAATGAACCATTTTATCCTGACTGGTTGTTTTGAGCTCCTAAAAGTAAAAATTTTCATCATGATACTTTTCCTTATTTAGTAATTAAAGTTTATAGATAAATAAGATAAAACAGCTTTTTTGCAAAAGTAAGATACTTGTTTTTATTTAATTTTAAAGTTAATATGCTTAAAAGAAAGCTTTAAATAATTTACTTTTAAAAAATATAAAAGTAGCCAGCTCCCTTATATGGTATTTGTGGTAATGAGGTATAATTGTAAATAAGAACAATTCAGAACATGTTACTATTTAGAAAAGATTGGTTTCACAAAATTTCATTAGCAGCTGCATTGTAGCTGTCATGATAATTAGACTTTGTATAAACTAATAAAGTGATTACTCAGTAACCATTTCAATTAATATATTAATCTGACTCGCATCTTAAATTAAATATTAAGTTTTTATTCTGCTTTCATTAAACCAGTCACTAATCTGTAACATTCCGCATATTCCGACTACAAAAACTCTTTTTATCAATTCCACCCAAAGCCCGGGCTTTGATTCCACCTGTATACTGGAGGGTTGCCGTGCCACTTACAGAATAGCGCGTTCATCGCCTCGTTGTGTAATAGCATTTGAAAGATCACCACACTAACATAAAAAAGTAGCAATAAAAGAAAAACAAAATTAATCAGTTGATTGTAAAAAACCCGCTACATTCTCGGTCGGGGGAGGAACATCACAAGAAAAAAAAAACCTCGCGAAATTTGACAGTATGTCAGGGGGGGGGGGGAATCCAAAACTTCATGAAAACAGTTGTAACTTTTCTAATAAATATGTTACACATAACATATGGTAGTAATAATCAGTATATCTGATGAAAATACAAGTAATTTTTTAAAATAAACTATTTAATGATTTTTTTTTATCCCTATTACTGTATTTGATTAATAGTAGTTCAAGAGCCATAATTTTATATTGTAAAATCCTTAAAAGCACTCTGCAAGCAGTCCTTGTTCAATCACAAAAGCCTCCCACTAAAAAATTTTAATGCAGGAGATGTAATGTATTTCTCAGATATAAACAATAAATTTTTCAGTTAAGAAGCACATGTATTTTACAAATATTGCTATTTCTTGGAACACTAAATATGATACATTATCGCCTTTAACACATTATTTTGGAGTAATGAAAACATTGTTATTATATTAAAATTTTTTGTAAATGAGTGTTATAATCAGAGCAGCTCATGACAGGTTTTTCTTGCAGCACTAAAATGCATGCTTTCCAAAAGCTTTTTGTTGTTGGTTTTTTTTTTTATTATAAATTTTTGCCTTATTTAATGGAAGAAAATTCTGCTAAAAATAAGGCAAAGACTTCATTATTAAAAATAGTGAAAAAGAATAAATTGACCAGCCATGCATTTAGTGTTTACCACTGTTTATAATGATTTTGCCCAGTCATATTTGGATGTTATATTTCAAGGTAATATCTTTAAGGTAATTTAATAATGTGTGATCTATACCTATTATGTAAAATTTCATAATTTGCACATTTTCTGGTTCCAAGGAATGTAATTTAAAGCATGTATACGAAGTAAATTTAATGATGTATGAAATATGATCTATATAATGCAAAATTCTATAATACGCACAACTTCTCATACCAAGGTGTGTATTATAAAGATCTTCTACTGTATTCATATGTAGTTCACACATCAAAAACCTTAAAGATTTAGTATCTGTAAGAGGACATTATTACAACTTTATATTTTTTTCATTCTGTAGCACAAATTACTCAGCTTAGAATTTGCCAATCAAAACATCGCCATCTTGATTTTTTCCACTGTCTTTATTTACCTCAGAAGTGATTAAGATTTTTTTATATTGTAAATCCTAAAGGTTATAATAGCAAAAAAGCATCTTTAAGCCCTTGGGAATGAGCGACCGGTATACTTGGCCACTTAAGGTGTTCAGAATCCTTCATTATTCTCACCACTTATTTTTAATTGTAAAGTTTACCTTCTTTAATGGGAGCATTTCTGTGATTCAATTACAGAAAATTTTCTGTTTTTAAAAACCTGTAGTAAAAGGTTAAAAATTAACCAAAGGGCTCTTGTCGCGAAGGAGTTAAACATCTTGAATTACAGTGAACTTCAATAACACTTGGCTTTAATTGCCAGTACTCTTCCAAGTGATCTATCTGTACGACAGCCCAGCCAACACAATATTTGCTCAGAACAACTATTATCATGACATCAATTGATTGTGTGAAAAATAATTAAAAGTGTACATGATTATATATTTTATTATTAAGCAACAGACTTTGCAGATCCGATTTTCTAAAAAGTTTTAAAGATTGAAATCTCTAGGCTGGAGTGGGAAAGTGGTAATTTTGAGGAATAGGAGGATAATTTATATAGAAGAATTTTCTGTATAAAAATAAAGATTTAAATTTGTTTAATGTTGGGGAGTAGGGGGAGGGAGAAGAGGTGAAATGTACAGTTGTGGAAAAAAAAAAAAAAAAAAAAGTAAACACCCTCTACTAACTCCTTAACAAATTATTATCGTAGACAAAAGTTATTGGTACCGAACGATTGGAAATAAAGTCTATTTTTAAATGATGTATATAAAATTTGCTTAGGGGGCCATCTACATATTAAAACAAATCCAAACTTCATTTTTTTCAATGGCAATACCCAATTTTAACGAGATATTTCAAATCTCCGGTTCAATCTATGCCTAGGCACCAAATTTCAAGTAATTTGAATAATAAGTTTTTGAAATATAAACATTCAAAATTTAGTGCTTCTAATGTTAAATTATATTTTCATATTTTTATTCATATCTCCTGAAATTATGCTCCTAATGTGCTAGTTTTTTGTGTAGCAGTAATACTAACATACCCAAACATAAATACGTTGAATTTGCAATTTTTATAATTTTATGATATGAATTATGAAATTAATATTCGAAAAAATTATGAATTGTAATCTAAAATTTTTTTGATGGATTTAGATTTATTAAGTCCTGCTTTATGGAAATCCAAAATTTCACATTTTTCTTCCAAATAGTTTTCAAATTATGCTTAAAAAACGGCAAAATTATGGTTTAAGGGGCCGTCTATGATAGAAGTGACTAGATATTTTGAAATGTCTTACGCTGTCCTGTAATCTAGCAAACTTCATTGACTGCTTGAGTGACGCTTAAGGTGCCTTGATCAAGAAGGGGGCTCTCTCGGTTAACAATCGAGTGCCGAACTTCAATTTGGATGCAGCCCTTAAAATAAGCTTGTTTTAAAATAATTAATTTCTCGGGAACTTATTGTACGAATTGCATAAAAATTTGTTTTTAGGCTAATTAAATTGTGTAGAATTCATTTATGCTGTAAAAATTGTGTACTGCTATTGAAAAAAAACAAAGTTATGGTTCGTTTTAATATGTAGATAACCCCTTAAGCAAATTTTATATACATCATTTAAAAGTAGACTTTATTTCCAATCGTTCGGTACCAGTAACTTTCTTCTACAGTAATTTGTTGAGGAGTTAGTAGGGGGTGTTTACTTTTTTTTTTCCATGACTGTACATCAGGGAAGTTAGATCTTATCTATTTATTTATGTTAGTGAGCAACAAATGTTGCTGATTTTTTTTTTTTTTTCAAACTAATTTTTGAAAGATTTTATTATTTAGGTAAGCTGGAGCGGTGGGTGCAAGAGCAGAAGTGGAATCTTCGGAGCTCAGGGGATTATTTTATATGATTTATTATTATTGTTAATAAAGAATTTTAAATAGGGATGGTGAAAGATTATTTTATATAAAATTAAAGAATGTTTAATTTTTTTGCACTAGGAATGAGAAAAGGGAGAAGCAGAAATTTGTAGTTTTGGATTTAATATAAATGTATGGAATTAGTTTTATAAGTGAGCGATGATTGTTATATATATATATAAAGGTTTAAAGAGTAATATTTCTTGCTATTTTTCTTAACAAAGTAATTTTTTTATATAGTAAAATTTAACATAGCTTTTTATATCTCTGAAGCAAACCAACAGAAATACCCTCTAAACATGCATGTTGTACATTACTTCCATATCTTACCAAAGAGTTCTTATAAAAATCTCATTGCACGATGCTCTTTAAAATTGAAGTATGGTCATCCTTTTTTGCGGGGAGGGGGGAGAGATTGAAGGTGAATTGAAATCCTGACTATGAATTCTTTGTATTGGTCTTTAATTTTTTTTTTTTTTTTTGTGTGTGTTTATTGTTTTATTTATTTTTTTCAATAACCTCAAAAAAGTAATGATATCAATGCAAAAACCCTTAACGGGTTAAAAGTTTGTGACGCAGCACTTTATCTTGTGCTCTAAGAATTTTAAATATGGAACTTAAAAATAATGATATCAAATTTTGAGTGACGCTATGCTATTAAATATAATCTCTCTAGATATTATTTATCTCATCTTTTTATTTTTTTATAATCGCATGTGCAAAAATTATGTTCAATTTAAAAAAATGTATAAAAGTTTATTCATTGATGCTTTAACATTTACACCTCTCATAAATTCCAAGTATGAGTTTTAAAAGATATGATATCAAAATTTTAGTGACGCTTTGATGTGGCTTTAAACGATTTGTTTTAAAATTAAATTTAAATTATTTTTGTTTTGGCTAAGATATATTCACACATCTAAATAATAGTTTTAATTTTCCAATATGCTTTAAATATGTCACTTTCACTGAATTTATATAATGCATTTAAATGTATTTATTTGAATAAATTGATTTATCCTTTGCCCAATGCTATTAAAAATTTAAAATAAGATTTGCGTAAATAATTTTTTTGCGTCATTGTATCCAAACTAAGGGAAATGTATTCAAATGGATACTATGAGGCAAAAAAATTATTTACGCAAATCTTACTTTAAATTTTTAATAGCATTGGGCAAAGGATAAATCAATTTATTCAAATAAATACATTTAAATGCATTATATAAATTCAGTGAAAGTGACATATTTAAAGCATATTGGAAAATTAAAACTATTATTTAGATGTGTGAATATATCTTAGCCAAAACAAAAATAATTTAAATTTAATTTTAAAACAAATCGTTTAAAGCCACATCAAAGCGTCACTAAAATTTTGATATCATATCTTTTAAAACTCATACTTGGAATTTATGAGAGGTGTAAATGTTAAAGCATCAATGAATAAACTTTTATACATTTTTTTAAATTGAACATAATTTTTGCACATGCGATTATAAAAAAATAAAAAGATGAGATAAATAATATCTAGAGAGATTATATTTAATAGCATAGCGTCACTCAAAATTTGATATCATTATTTTTAAGTTCCATATTTAAAATTCTTAGAGCACAAGATAAAGTGCTGCGTCACAAACTTTTAACCCGTTAAGGGTTTTTGCATTGATAATTTATACAATGCTAGATAAAAATTCACTCAAAGAATTGAAGAAAATTTTAAATTACATGGTTGTTGTGGTTCCTTTTTGCACTAAATCGTAAGCGTCTTGAAAAATGCGATATATTTGAAATTTCTTAAATTAATATTTTTAGCCATCCAAAAGTCAATCCTTTTCCAAATTAAAAATAAGTAACAATAATACTCATTAATAAAATAATGTTTTTTCAGGATGGAGTGATATGTTTACATCAAACTTAAACGAAGGTGATGTGCCAGAAGAATCGAGATGCATCAATGATTTGTCCCGGGCCCATCCCTAGTAAAAATAAATGCAATCAGGGTCAATTTAAACCACATTTTTTTTTTTTTTAAATTTTGCTATCTCTCTTTATAAGATGAGTTTTAATGTAGTATCGAAATTAACTTATCTATACTAATCTATACTTAATCTATACTCTATACTCATATTATAAAGAGGAAAAAATTGTTTATTTGTCGGAGATAAGCTCAGGAACTACCGAACCGATTCCAAAAGTAATGGTATCAAAATGATGGTGTTCGCCCAACTTAGAACATAGGCTATATCTTATGTCGGTGCCACTACCCCAAAGAGGGTGCAGGAGCAAAAAACGTTCTAAAAATGCGATTTTTGCGTTACTGAAGGTCCTAGAAATATGAATTTGGAATATTAGTTACTTATAAGATATAAATGGTGTCTAAGAACAGTTCTTAAACAATTCGAAATTTAAAAGGGGTGAAAATGCACAAAAAGCGTTCTAAAAAACGTTCTAAATGGTAGTTTCTACATAATTTCAGGAAATACCAAACCGATTTCAAAAGTAATGGTATCAAAATGATGGTGTTAGTCAAACTTAGAACATAGGCTATATTTTATGTCGGTGCCACTACCCCAAAGGGGGTGCAGGAGCAAAAAACGTTCTAAAAATGCGATTTTTGCATTACTGAAGGACCTAGAAATATGAAATTTGGAATATTAGTTACTTATAAGATATAAATGGTGTCTTAGAACAGTTCTTAAAAAATTCGAAATTTAAAAGGGGTGAAAATACACAAAAAGCGGTCTAAAAAACGTTCTAAATGGTAGTTTCTACATAATTTCAGGAAATACCAAACCGATTTAAAAAATATTGGTGTCAAAATGATAGTGACAACGTTTGCTCCAAGATAGGCTATGTTTTATGTCGGTGCCACTACCCCAAAGGGGTGCAGGAGCAAAAAACGTTCTAAAAATGCGGTTTTTGCGTTTCTGAAGGGCCTAGAAATATGAAATTTGGAATATTAGTTACTTATAAGATATAAATGGTGTCTAAGAACAGTTCTTAAACAATTCGAAATTTAAAAGGGGTGAAAATGCACAAAAAGCGTTCTAAAAAACGTTCTAAATGGTAGTTTCTACATAATCTCAGGAAATACCAAACCGATTTCAAAAGTAATGGTATCAAAATGATGGTGTTAGTCCAACTTAGAACATAGGCTATATTTTATGTCGGTGCCACTACCCCAAAGGGGGTGCAGGAGCAAAAAACGTTCTAAAAATGCGATTTTTGCATTACTGAAGGACCTAGAAATATGAAATTTGGAATATTAGTTACTTATAAGATATAAATGGTGTCTAAGAACAGTTCTTAAGCAATTTGAAATTTAAAAGGGGTGAAAATGCACAAAAAGCGTTCTAAAAAACGTTCTAAATGGTAGTTTCTACATAATTTCAGGAAATACCAAACCGATATAAAAAATATTGGTGTCAAAATGATAGTGACAACGTTTGCTCCAAGATAGGCTATGTTTTATGTCGGTGCCACTACCGCAAAGGGGGTGTAGGAGCAAAAAACGTTCTAAAAATGCGATTTATGTGTTACTGATGGGCCTAGAAATATGAAATTTGAAACATCAGCTACTTATTAGATATAAAGGGTTTCTAAGAACAGTTCTTAAAAAATTCGAAATTTAAAAGGTGTGAAAATGCGCGAAAAGTGTTCTAAAAAACGTTCTAAATGGTAGTTTCTACACAATCTAAGGAAATACCAAACCGATTTAAAAAAAGTCCTTCCGGCCAGTGCCGGGAGGAAGAGGTAGCTTTCAAATTCCTTATTTTAAAAAAGCTAACTTATATTATTCAAATACACGAAGCTCAATTTAGTGGAAACTGAATATAGGAGATTCAATACTAATTTTTATCAATACTAAGTCATTGTGAATGAGAATTTCACGAAATTAGTCAGTTTTATCCAAGCTGCTTTTATTTAAAGTAACTTATGTTTGGCTGAGATGTTGATGTATACTATTCGCATGCCTTCTTACATGGAAATAGGCGAATACGTGTATTATCGCGTGACAAATACAAAATCGTTTCAAAATGTTAGCCATACTAGAAATTCAAAGTGCTATAATTCAACCATTTTTTAAGATATAAACAGAAGAACAAATTTTCAGAAACAAAATCTGCTCCGGAATCTTTGTATCAAGGCCAAACACATAAAAAAATCTTTTTCATTTTCCAATTTTTTAATACCTCATTTAAAATTTAAAATTTAATTTTTTGTAAATGGCAACCCTTTTGAAACAAGATGGCGAATGAAGCTGGCCAACGAACTCGGTCGAGACATTGGTATGTACTGTGTACCGACCAAGTAACATTCAAATCGGTTCATAAATACGCTTGTTATCGCGTGACAAAAATCAGGTCGTTTTAAAATGTCAGCCACAATAGAAATTCAAAATCCTATAACTCAGCCATTTTTTTAGATATAGACGAAACAAAAACTGTTCCGGAATCTTTGTATTAAGGTCAAACACATACGAAAAAAATCTTTTTCATTTTCCAATTTTTTGGTATCTCATTTTAAATTTAAAATTTTTAATTTTTTTTTTAATGGCCGCCATTTTGAAACAAGATGGCGGATGAAGCTGGCCAACGAATTCGGTCGAGATATTTGTATGTACTATGTACACACCAAAGTACATCCAAATCGGTTCATAAATACGCCTGTTATCACGTGACAAATATCAGGACGTTTCAAAATGTCAGCCACGCTAGAAATTCAAAAGTCCTTCCGGCCAGTGCCGGGAGGAAGAGGTAGCTCTCAAATTCCTTATTTTAAAAAAGCCAACTTATATTATTCAAACACACGAAGCTCAATTATTGGAAACCGAATATAGGAGATTCAATACTAATTTTTATCAATAGTAAATCATTATGAATGAGAATTTCGCGAAATTAGTCAGCTTTATCGAAGCTGCTTTTATTTAAAGTAACTTATATTTGGCTCAGATGTTGATGTATACTATCTACATGCCTTCTTACATGGAAATAGGCGAATACGTGTGTTATCGCGTGACAAATACAAGATCGTTTCAAAATGTTAGCCATACCAGAAATTCAAAGTGCTATAATTCAACCATTTTTTAAGATATAAACAAAAGAACAAATTTTCAGAAACAAAATCTGCTCCGGAATCTTTGTATCAAGGACAAACACATAAAAAAATCTTTTTCATTTTCCAATTTTTTAATACCTCATTTTAAATTTAATTTTTTTTAAATGGCAACCCTTTTGAAACAAGATAGCGAATGAAGCTGGCCAACGAACTCGGTCGAGACATTGGTATGTACTATGTACAGACCAAGTAACATCCAAATCGGTTCATAAATACGCTTGTTATCGCGTGACAAAAATCAGGTCGTTTTAAAATGTCAGCCACAATAGAAATTCAAAATGCTATAACTCAGCCATTTTTTTAGATATAGACGAAACAAAAACTGTTCCGGAATCTTTGTATTAAGGTCAAACACATACGAAAAAAATCTTTTTCATTTTCCAATTTTTTGGTATCTCATTTTAAATTTTAAATTTTTTAAATTTTTTTAAATGGCCGCCATTTTGAAACAAGATGGCGGATCAAGCTGGCCAACGAACTCGGTCGAGACATTGGTATGTACTATGCACACACCACGGTACATCCAAATCGGTTCATAAATACGCCTGTTATCACGTGACAAATATCAGGACGTTTCAAAATGTCAGCCACGCTAGAAATTCAAAATCCTATAACTCAGCCATTTTTTAAGATATAGACAAAACAAAAACTGCTCCCGAATCTTTGTATAAAGGTCAAATACATAAGAAAAAAATATTTTTCCATTTTCAATTCTTTGGTACCAAATTTCAAATTTCAAATTTTAAAGAAAATTTCAAATGGCCGCCATTTTGAAACAAAATGGCGGATGAAGCTGGCCAACGAACTCGGTCGAGACATTGGTATGTACTATGTACATATCGAATTACATCCAAATCGGTTCATAAATTCGAGAGTTACAGTATGACAAAGGTCATATATATATATATATATATATATGGATATATATATATATATATATATATATATATATATATCAACTTTTGAACGGAGGGTGATTTCGGGGTCTGGGGGTCATGATCGATGAAAATATACCAAAATTTTTTGAAATCGCTTTCCTCCGAACGGCTGCAATAGGTAGCTTTTTGTAATGAAAGCTACCTAAAATGCTATAACTCAGCCATTTTTTAAGATATAGACGAAACAAAAACTGCTCCCGACTCTTTGTATCAAGGTCAAATACATAAGAAAAAAATATTTTTTCAATTTTCCATTTTTTGGTACCACATTTCAAATTTAAATTTTTCTTAAAAATTTAAATGGCTGCCATTTTTAAACAAGATGGCGGATGAAGCTGGCCAACGAACTCGGTCGAGACATTGGTATGTACTATGTACAAACGAAGTTACATCCAAATCGGTTCATAAATACGCCTTTTATCGCGTGACAAAGTTCAGGACGTTTCAAAATGTCAGCCACGCTAGAAATTGAAAATGCTATAACTCAGCCATTTTTTAAGATATAGACGAAACAAAAACTACTTCGGAATCTTTGTATAAAGGTCAAATACATAAGAAAAAAATATTTTTCCTTTTTCAATTCTTTGGTACCACATTTCAAATTTAAAATTTTTAAAAATTATTTAAATGGCCGCCATTTTGAAACAAAATGGCGGATGAAGCTGGCCAACGAACTCGGTTGAGACATTGGTATGTACTATATACATACCGAATTACATCCAAATCGGTTTATAAATTCGAGAGTTACAGTATGACAAAGGTCAGATATATATATATATATATATATATATATATGGATATATATATATAAAGTCCTTCCGGTCAGTGTCGGGAGGAAGAGGTAGCTTTCATATTCCTTATTTTAAAAAAGCCAACTTATATTATTCAAACACACGAAGCTCAATTAAGTGGAAACCGAATGTAGGAGATTCAATACTAATTTTTTTCAATACTAAATCATTATGAATGAGAAATTCGCGAAATTAGTCAGCTTTATCCAAGCTGCTTTTATTTAAAGTAACTTATATTTGGCTGCCAAATTCGGCGATTTCTTAAAGTGCCTGCCATTTTAAGACAACATGGTGGATGAGGTTAACTAGTGAACTTGGTCGAGACCTTAGTAATTGCTGTGCACATGCTCACTCACATCGGAATCGGTTGATATATACGAGTGCTGTCGCAGGCAAAAAATCAGATTTTTCAAAATGTTACCCACGTTAGAAATTGAAACTGCTATATCTGAGCCATTTTTTTAAGATAAAGACAAACAAAAAATGCTCCTGAATCCTTATATCAAGGTCAAATACTTAAGAAAGAAATCTTTTTCAATTTCTAATTTTTTTGCACCTCACTTTAAATATATATATTTTTTTATTTAATGGCCGCCATTTTGAAACAAGATGGCTGATGAAGCTGGCCAGCGAACTTGGTCGAGATATTGATGTATACTATCCACATGCCTTCTTCCATCGAAATAGGCGAATACGTGTGGTATCGCGTGACAAATACAAGATCGTTTCAAAGTGTTAGCCATGATAGAAATTCAAAGTGCTATAATTCAACCACTTTTTAAGATATAAACAAAAGAACAAATTTTCAGAAACAAAAACTGCTCCAGAATCTTTGTATCAAGGCCAAACACATAAAAAAAATCTAGGCGTTCTAAAAATGCGATTTTTGCATTACTGAAGGACCTAGAAATATGAAATTTGGAATATTAGTTACTTATAAGATATAAATGGTGTCTTAGAACAGTTCTTAAAAAATTCGAAATTTAAAAGGGGTGAAAATACACAAAAAGCGGTCTAAAAAACGTTCTAAATGGTAGTTTCTACATAATTTCAGGAAATACCAAACCGATTTAAAAAATATTGGTGTCAAAATGATAGTGACAACGTTTGCTCCAAGATAGGCTATGTTTTATGTCGGTGCCACTACCCCAAAGGGGTGCAGGAGCAAAAAACGTTCTAAAAATGCGGTTTTTGCGTTTCTGAAGGGCCTAGAAATATGAAATTTGGAATATTAGTTACTTATAAGATATAAATGGTGTCTAAGAACAGTTCTTAAACAATTCGAAATTTAAAAGGGGTGAAAATGCACAAAAAGCGTTCTAAAAAACGTTCTAAATGGTAGTTTCTACATAATCTCAGGAAATACCAAACCGATTTCAAAAGTAATGGTATCAAAATGATGGTGTTAGTCCAACTTAGAACATAGGCTATATTTTATGTCGGTGCCACTACCCCAAAGGGGGTGCAGGAGCAAAAAACGTTCTAAAAATGCGATTTTTGCATTACTGAAGGACCTAGAAATATGAAATTTGGAATATTAGTTACTTATAAGATATAAATGGTGTCTAAGAACAGTTCTTAAGCAATTTGAAATTTAAAAGGGGTGAAAATGCACAAAAAGCGTTCTAAAAAACGTTCTAAATGGTAGTTTCTACATAATTTCAGGAAATACCAAACCGATATAAAAAATATTGGTGTCAAAATGATAGTGACAACGTTTGCTCCAAGATAGGCTATGTTTTATGTCGGTGCCACTACCGCAAAGGGGGTGTAGGAGCAAAAAACGTTCTAAAAATGCGATTTATGTGTTACTGATGGGCCTAGAAATATGAAATTTGAAACATCAGCTACTTATTAGATATAAAGGGTTTCTAAGAACAGTTCTTAAAAAATTCGAAATTTAAAAGGTGTGAAAATGCGCGAAAAGTGTTCTAAAAAACGTTCTAAATGGTAGTTTCTACACAATCTAAGGAAATACCAAACCGATTTAAAAAAAGTCCTTCCGGCCAGTGCCGGGAGGAAGAGGTAGCTTTCAAATTCCTTATTTTAAAAAAGCTAACTTATATTATTCAAATACACGAAGCTCAATTTAGTGGAAACTGAATATAGGAGATTCAATACTAATTTTTATCAATACTAAGTCATTGTGAATGAGAATTTCACGAAATTAGTCAGTTTTATCCAAGCTGCTTTTATTTAAAGTAACTTATGTTTGGCTGAGATGTTGATGTATACTATTCGCATGCCTTCTTACATGGAAATAGGCGAATACGTGTATTATCGCGTGACAAATACAAAATCGTTTCAAAATGTTAGCCATACTAGAAATTCAAAGTGCTATAATTCAACCATTTTTTAAGATATAAACAGAAGAACAAATTTTCAGAAACAAAATCTGCTCCGGAATCTTTGTATCAAGGCCAAACACATAAAAAAATCTTTTTCATTTTCCAATTTTTTAATACCTCATTTAAAATTTAAAATTTAATTTTTTGTAAATGGCAACCCTTTTGAAACAAGATGACGAATGAAGCTGGCCAACGAACTCGGTCGAGACATTGGTATGTACTGTGTACCGACCAAGTAACATTCAAATCGGTTCATAAATACGCTTGTTATCGCGTGACAAAAATCAGGTCGTTTTAAAATGTCAGCCACAATAGAAATTCAAAATCCTATAACTCAGCCATTTTTTTAGATATAGACGAAACAAAAACTGTTCCGGAATCTTTGTATTAAGGTCAAACACATACGAAAAAAATCTTTTTCATTTTCCAATTTTTTGGTATCTCATTTTAAATTTAAAATTTTTAATTTTTTTTTTAATGGCCGCCATTTTGAAACAAGATGGCGGATGAAGCTGGCCAACGAATTCGGTCGAGATATTTGTATGTACTATGTACACACCAAAGTACATCCAAATCGGTTCATAAATACGCCTGTTATCACGTGACAAATATCAGGACGTTTCAAAATGTCAGCCACGCTAGAAATTCAAAAGTCCTTCCGGCCAGTGCCGGGAGGAAGAGGTAGCTTTCAAATTCCTTATTTTAAAAAAGCCAACTTATATTATTCAAACACACGAAGCTCAATTATTGGAAACCGAATATAGGAGATTCAATACTAATTTTTATCAATAGTAAATCATTATGAATGAGAATTTCGCGAAATTAGTCAGCTTTATCGAAGCTGCTTTTATTTAAAGTAACTTATATTTGGCTCAGATGTTGATGTATACTATCTACATGCCTTCTTACATGGAAATAGGCGAATACGTGTGTTATCGCGTGACAAATACAAGATCGTTTCAAAATGTTAGCCATACCAGAAATTCAAAGTGCTATAATTCAACCATTTTTTAAGATATAAACAAAAGAACAAATTTTCAGAAACAAAATCTGCTCCGGAATCTTTGTATCAAGGACAAACACATAAAAAAATCTTTTTCATTTTCCAATTTTTTAATACCTCATTTTAAATTTTAAATTTAATTTTTTTTAAATGGCAACCCTTTTGAAACAAGATAGCGAATGAAGCTGGCCAACGAACTCGGTCGAGACATTGGTATGTACTATGTACAGACCAAGTAACATCCAAATCGGTTCATAAATACGCTTGTTATCGCGTGACAAAAATCAGGTCGTTTTAAAATGTCAGCCACAATAGAAATTCAAAATGCTATAACTCAGCCATTTTTTTAGATATAGACGAAACAAAAACTGTTCCGGAATCTTTGTATTAAGGTCAAACACATACGAAAAAAATCTTTTTCATTTTCCAATTTTTTGGTATCTCATTTTAAATTTTAAATTTTTTAAATTTTTTTAAATGGCCGCCATTTTGAAACAAGATGGCGGATCAAGCTGGCCAACGAACTCGGTCGAGACATTGGTATGTACTATGCACACACCACGGTACATCCAAATCGGTTCATAAATACGCCTGTTATCACGTGACAAATATCAGGACGTTTCAAAATGTCAGCCACGCTAGAAATTCAAAATCCTATAACTCAGCCATTTTTTAAGATATAGACAAAACAAAAACTGCTCCCGAATCTTTGTATAAAGGTCAAATACATAAGAAAAAAATATTTTTCCATTTTCAATTCTTTGGTACCAAATTTCAAATTTCAAATTTTAAAGAAAATTTCAAATGGCCGCCATTTTGAAACAAAATGGCGGATGAAGCTGGCCAACGAACTCGGTCGAGACATTGGTATGTACTATGTACATACCGAATTACATCCAAATCGGTTCATAAATTCGAGAGTTACAGTATGACAAAGGTCATATATATATATATATATATATATATGGATATATATATATATATATATATATATATATATCAACTTTTGAACGGAGGGTGATTTCGGGGTGGGGGGGTCATGATCGATGAAAATATACCAAAATTTTTTGAAATCGCTTTCCTCCGAACGGCTGCAATAGGTAGCTTTTTGTAATGAAAGCTACCTAAAATGCTATAACTCAGCCATTTTTTAAGATATAGACGAAACAAAAACTGCTCCCGACTCTTTGTATCAAGGTCAAATACATAAGAAAAAAATATTTTTTCAACTTTCCATTTTTTGGTACCACATTTCAAATTTAAATTTTTCTTAAAAATTTAAATGGCTGCCATTTTTAAACAAGATGGCGGATGAAGCTGGCCAACGAACTCGGTCGAGACATTGGTATGTACTATGTACAAACGAAGTTACATCCAAATCGGTTCATAAATACGCCTTTTATCGCGTGACAAAGTTCAGGACGTTTCAAAATGTCAGCCACGCTAGAAATTGAAAATGCTATAACTCAGCCATTTTTTAAGATATAGACGAAACAAAAACTACTTCGGAATCTTTGTATAAAGGTCAAATACATAAGAAAAAAATATTTTTCCTTTTTCAATTCTTTGGTACCACATTTCAAATTTAAAATTTTTAAAAATTATTTAAATGGCCGCCATTTTGAAACAAAATGGCGGATGAAGCTGGCCAACGAACTCGGTTGAGACATTGGTATGTACTATATACATACCGAATTACATCCAAATCGGTTTATAAATTCGAGAGTTACAGTATGACAAAGGTCAGATATATATATATATATATATATATATATATATATATATATATATATGGATATATATATATAAAGTCCTTCCGGCCAGTGTCGGGAGGAAGAGGTAGCTTTCATATTCCTTATTTTAAAAAAGCCAACTTATATTATTCAAACACACGAAGCTCAATTAAGTGGAAACCGAATGTAGGAGATTCAATACTAATTTTTTTCAATACTAAATCATTATGAATGAGAAATTCGCGAAATTAGTCAGCTTTATCCAAGCTGCTTTTATTTAAAGTAACTTATATTTGGCTGCCAAATTCGGCGATTTCTTAAAGTGCCTGCCATTTTAAGACAACATGGTGGATGAGGTTAACTAGTGAACTTGGTCGAGACCTTAGTAATTGCTGTGCACATGCTCACTCACATCGGAATCGGTTGATATATACGAGTGCTGTCGCAGGCAAAAAATCAGATTTTTCAAAATGTTACCCACGTTAGAAATTGAAACTGCTATATCTGAGCCATTTTTTTAAGATAAAGACAAACAAAAAATGCTCCTGAATCCTTATATCAAGGTCAAATACTTAAGAAAGAAATCTTTTTCAATTTCTAATTTTTTTGCACCTCACTTTAAATATATATATTTTTTTATTTAATGGCCGCCATTTTGAAACAAGATGGCTGATGAAGCTGGCCAGCGAACTTGGTCGAGATATTGATGTATACTATCCACATGCCTTCTTCCATCGAAATACGTGTGGTATCGCGTGACAAATACAAGATCGTTTCAAAGTGTTAGCCATGATAGAAATTCAAAGTGCTATAATTCAACCACTTTTTAAGATATAAACAAAAGAACAAATTTTCAGAAACAAAAACTGCTCCAGAATCTTTGTATCAAGGCCAAACACATAAAAAAAATCTTTTTCATTTTCCAATTTTTTAATACCTCATTTTAAATTTTAAATTACATTTTTTTTTAAAATGGCAACCCTTTTGAAACAAGATGGCGAATGAAGCTGGCCAACGAACTCGGTCGAGACATTGGTATGTACTATGTACAGGCCAAGTTACATTCAAATCGGTTCATAAATACGCCTGTTATCGCGTGACAAAAATCAGGTCGTTTTAAAATGTCAGTCACAATAGAAATTCAAAATGTTATAACTCAGCCATTTTTTTAGATATAGACGAAACAAAACCTGTTCCAGAATCTTTGTATTAAGGTCAAACACATACGAAAAAACTCTTTTTCATTTTCCAATTTTTTGGTATCTCATTTTAAATTTAATTTTTTTTAATTTTTTTAAATGGCCGCCATTTTGAAACAAGATGGCGGATGAAGCTGGCCAACGAACTCGGTTGAGTTATTTGTATGTACTATGTACGCACCAAGGTACATCCAAATCGGTTCATAAATACGTCTGTTATCACGTGGCAAAATTCAGGGCGTTTCAAAATGTCAGCCACACTAGAAATTCAAAATGCTATAACTCAGCCATTTTTTAAGGTATAGACGAAACAAAAACTGCTCCCGAATCTTTTTATCGAGGTCAAACACATAAGAAAAAAATATTTTTTCAATTTTCAATTTTTTGGTACCACATTTCAAATTTAAATTTTTCTTAAAATTTTAAATGTCCGCCATTTTTAAACAAAATGGCGGATGAAGCTGGCCAACGAACTCGGTCGAGACATTGGTCTGTACTATGTATAAACGAAGTTACATCCAAATCGGTTCATAAATACGCCTTTTATCGCGTGACAAAATTCAGGACGTTTCAAAATGTCAGCTTCGCAAGAAATTGAAAATGCTATAACTCAGCCATTTTTTAAGATATAGGCAAAACAAAAACTGCTACGGAGTCTTTGTATAAAGGTCAAACACATAAGAAAAAAATATTTTTTCATTTTCAATTTTTTGGTACCACATTTCAAATTTTAAATTTTTTTAAAATTTTTAAATGGCCGCCATTTTGAAACAAAATGGCGGATGAAGCTGGCCAACGAACTCGGTCGAGACATTGGTATGTACTATGTACACACCGAATTACATCCAAATCGGTTCATAAATACGAGAGTTACAGTGTGACATTAATTCATAATATTATGGTTTTTGATGGTGGTAGGTTATGTTTAATTATTGGTCATATATATATATATATATATATATTGATATATATATATATATATATATATATATATATATATATATCAATTTTGAACGGAGGGTGGTTTCGGGGTCTGGGGGTCATGATCGATGAAAATATATCAAAATTTTTTGAAATCGCTTTCCTCCGAACGGCTGCAATAGGTAGCTTTTTGTAAAGAAAGCTACCTAATATATATATATATCAACTTTTGAACGGAGGATGGTTTCGGGGTCTGGGGGTCATGATCGATGAAAATATACCAAATTTTTTGAAATCGCTTTCCTCCGAACGGCTGCAATAGGTAGCTTTTTGTAATGAAAGCTACCTAATAATGGCGTCAAAATGATGGTGAAAATCCTAGCTCCAACATAGGCTCCAAATGCGCAAAAAGCGTTGTAAGAAACGTTCTAAATTGCAATTTCTATGCAATCTCAGGAAATACTGAACCGATTTCAAATATAATGGTGTTAAAATGATGGTGACAGATCTTGCTCCAAGATAGGCTATATTTTATATATGTTTCCACTAACCCAGAGGAGATGCAGGAGCAAAATGAGCGAAAAGCGTTCTAAAAATATTCTAAATGCCGATTTGTCACCAATATCTCAGGAAGAATCAAACTGATTTCAAAAGTAATGTTAAGAAATTGATGCTGACAGCCTCTGCTCTAACATAGACGCTATTTTAAGTTGGTATCACTATCATTTAGACGTTGCAGGAGCAAAAAAGCGTTCCAAATTTCGAATTTTGTGATCGGTAGGGGCTAGCAACTTAAAATTAGGCAAGGTACATATGTATTACATATAAATGATCTTTAAGAACAGTTTCGAAAAAATTGGAAATTTAAAAAGGGGTGAAAATGCGCGAAAAGCGTTCTAAAAACGTTCTAAATTGCGATTTCTACTCAATCTCAGGAAATTCCAAAGCTATTTCAAAAGTAATGGTTGCAAATCAATGGTGACAGTCCCTGCTATAACATAGGTTATATTTTATGTTGTTGTCACTACCATCTGAGGGTTGCAAAAGCAAAACATGTTCTAATTTGCGTTTTTTGCATAACTGAAGGGTCTAACACTTTGAAGTATGGCATGTTATTTACTTACAAGATGCAACTGCTTTCTATGAACTGTCGAAAGAAAATTTCAAATTAAAAAAGATAAAGTGAGCGAAAAGCGTTAAAAATTAGAATTTCTATGTAATCTTTTCAAATAACAAACCGATTAAAAAAATAATGATAACAATGTTGGTGATAATGTTGAATAATAATGTTGGTGATAGAACCTGATCAAACATAAGCTATATTTTATGTCTGTGCCACTACCACCAGAGGGTTGCAGTAGCTAGAAACTTTCTACATTGCGATTTCTGTGATACTGAAAAGGCTAGAAACTTTAAATATGGCATGGTAGTTACTTATAAAATATAAATGCCCTCGAAGGACTGTCGAAAATAAATTCGAATTAAAAAGGGGTGAAGTGAAGGGGAGGTGCAAAAAGCATTCTAAAAAAGTCCTAAATTACGATTTCTACGCTATTTCAGGAAATATAAACCAAATATAAAAGTAATAGTTGCGAATCAATGGTAACAGTCTCTGATCCTACACAGGCTATATTTTATGCCGATGATTCTACCACCTGGGATTCACAGGAACAACAAACGCTCTAAAAAAGGCGTTTATAAGCTTTCTAAATAACGTTTCTGTGGAATATTAGGAAATAACAAACCAATTTCAAAATTAATGCTGGCAAATTAATGGTGACAGTTCCAATTTCAACATAGCCCTTTATGTTGAGAGAGATGGTAGGACTTGGAATTTGACATGATGGTTAATTTTAAGATGTAAGAAGATGGTTTCTAAAAAATTCAAAACTTGAAATGAATACTGAAAGGAGCGTATTAATTGAGCATAAAAGTTTCAAAATATATTCTAAATTATTATTTATTAGTTTTATTAATTTAAGTCTCATTTCTGCCTTATGCAGTGTAACAATGATATTTAATCAAACTGTGTTTTAAATAATAATTTTTTAAAATTATTCCTAAAAGTGATAAGTACCTTTTAATAAAATAAGATATTACCTTTTAATAAAAAAAAAAATTATTTAGTACTTTTTAATAAAACTTAGACATATAAATATCACTTGGCATATTTCAAATATTACGTAGCAAAGCCGCGGGGTTTGCTAGTCTATCTATACTCATATTACAAAGAGGAAAAGAGGAAAAAATTGTTTATTTGTCGGAGATAAGCTCAGGAACTACCGAACCGATTCCAAAAGTAATGGTATCAAAATGATGGTGTTCGCCCAACTTAGAACATATGCTATATCTTATGTCGATGCCACTACCCCAAAGGTGGTGCAGGGGCAAAAAACGTTCTAAAAACGCGATTTTTGCGTTACTGAAGGACCTAGAAATATGAAATTTGGAATATTAGTTACTTATAAGATATAAATGGTGTCTAAGAACAGTTCTTAAACAATTCGAAATTTAAAAGTGGTGAAAATGCACAAAAAGCGTTCTAAAAAAATCCCTGCCGGCCCGGCCTACAGGCAGAGGTAGATTTCGAAGTCAAATATACTAATTTCACAAACAAAAACTAAATCATGATTATAGATAAATCCACTTTAACAATTTTATCTGGCCGCTCTTGACGAGTTTTTATTTCATTTTCATATAATAGCTGGTTTTATCAGAATCATGTTAGGGCGGTATTCAAAAAAATACTTTTCCATGCTCAACAACTCGAAATTTTCTGGCATAATTCCAGATTCATTTTTAATAAAAAAAAAAAATATGAAACTTGCTGACGTGATTTTTGAAGAGATTTATAAGCGACCTGTGTTTTTATTTTTTGTTCAATTAATTAAAACTTGATATATAAACAATTATTTTCTCAGAAGGACAATATTTTTCGTTTCTAACACAATCGCTTCAGGAAATTCCGTTCAAAATGTCCACTTTAACATCATTTTTTGAAATATATTCTGCCTCTATCTAAAAATCGATTATTACGGTACATTATATAGTTTCTGAATAAGCGAATCTACCAATTAAATGCGTTTGAGAGCAAAAATGAATTTAAAAACCAGTCAGAAAATAAGCAGTTTGGATTTAAGCGCATCCATAATACAATGATTTTTCCAACACAATCCGCTTCGGTAAATTCGGTTCAAAATGCCCTTTTTAACAGCATTTAAAAAAATATATTCTGCCCCTATCAGAAAATCGACCATTACGGTACATTATATAGTTTCTGAGTAAGAAAACGTACCAATTGGAAGCCTTTGAGAGCAAAAATGAATTGTAAAATGAGTAAGAAAATAAGCAGTTTGATTTGAATACACCCTTACTAAGATCATTTTTTACTTCAACCGGTATGTATTTTTAATTTGTTTTTGCTCTAAGAATTGGTCCTATCCAAAACTTGTCTATATAGATGTTGTAGAGAATATTAAGAAGATATATGATAAATTCATGGGGATTTTATATCTTTTGAATTGACGCAGGTATGGATTTTTTTCTTCTTCAAACCCCTTTTTTGTTTTCGTTTTTAATTTTTTTTGCGGTACGAATTGGTCCTATCAAAAACTTGTGAATATAAAAGTTGTCGATAATGTTAAGGAGATTCATGATAAAATTAATTGGATTTGATATCTTGAGAACTGACGAAGTTATGGATTTTTTTCTTCTTCAAACGCCCTTTTTGTTTTCGTTTTTAATTTTTTTTTGCGGTACGAATTGCTCCTATCAAAAACTTGTGAATATAAAAGTTTTAGATAATGTTAAGGAGATTTATAATAAAATTAATTGAATTTGATATCTTGAGAATTGACAAAGTTATGAATTTTTTTCTCCCAAAAACCCTATTTTTTGCGCCCCTTGAGCCCAATTTTAACTTTATCAAAAATCTGTGATACATAAATTTTTGGCCCTATTTTTAGAAGTAATAAAAACTCTAAACTGATTTGATATGTACAAAAATTAAGAAGTTATGGGGGGTTTTCTGTTTTCACAAAACCCCTCCTATTTCCCTCCCCTTGGTCCGATTTTGCCCATTAACGAACTTGACCGAGATTTTATGCCCATTGATTTTATGTATCAGTTTGGAAGAGATTGGTGCAGAATTACGAAAGTTATCGTGTCCAGAAGAAAGTGATATATATATATATATATATAGATAGATAGATAGATAGATAGAAAGATATATAAAGTTTTTTACTGAGGGTGGTTTTGGGTTCTAGGGGTCATGATCGGTGTAGATCTGCAAAAATTTTTCAGAAATTCCAACATAGGAACGATCCCAATAGGTAGTATTTCATACGAAATCTACCTAAAAACGTTCTAAATGGTAGTTTCTACATAATCTCAGGAAATACCAAACCGATTTCAAAAGTAATGGTATCAAAATGATGGTGTTAGTCCAACTTAGAACATAGGCTATATTTCATGTCGGTGCCACTACCCCAAAGGGGGTGCAGGAGCAAAAAACGTTCTAAAAATGCGATTTTTGCATTACTGAAGGACCTAGAAATATGAAATTTGGAATATTAGTTACTTTTAAGATATAAATGATGTCTAAGAACAGTTCTTAAACAATTCGAAATAAAAAGGGGTGAAAATGCACAAAAAGCGTTCTAAAAAATGCTCTAAATGGTAGTTTCTACATAATCTCAGGAAATACCAAACCGATTTAAAAAATATTGGTGTCAAAATGATGGTGTTATTCCAAATTAGAACAGAGGCTATAATTTATGTCGGTGCCACTACCCCAAAATGGGTGCAGGAGCAAAAAAACGGTCTAAAAATGCGATTTTTGCATTACTGAAGAGGCTAGAAATATAAAATTTGGAATATTAGTTACTTATAAGATATAAATTATTTCTGAGAACAGTTCTTAAACAATTCGAAATTTAAAAAATGTGAAAAAGCACAAAAAGCGTTCTAAAAAACGTTCTAAATGGTAGTTTCTACATAATCTCAGGAAATACCAAACCGATTTAAAAAATATGCGTGTCAAAATGATGGTGTTATTCCAAATTAGAACAGAGGCTATAATTTATGTCGGTGCCACTACCCCAAAAGGGGTGCAGGAGCAAAAAAACGTTCTAAAAGTGCGATTTTTGCATTACTGAAGACGCTAGAAATATAAAATTTGGAATATTAGTTACTTATAAGATATAAATTATGTCTAAGAACAGTTCTTAAACAATTCGAAATTTAAAAGGTGCGAAAAAGCACAAAAAGCGTTCTAAAAAACGTTCTAAATGGTAGTTTCTACATAATCTCAGGAAATACCAAACCGATTTAAAAAATATTGGTGTCAATATGATAGTGACAACGTTTGCTCCAAGATAGGCTATGTTTTATGTCTGTGCCACTACCCCAAAAGGGGTGTAGGAGCAAAAAATGTTCTAAAAAGGCAATTTATGTGTTACTGAAGGGCCTAGAAATATGAAATTTGAAGTATCAGCTACCTTTTAGATATAAAGGATTTCTAAGAACAGTTCTTAAACAATTCGAAATTTAAAAGGGGTGAAAATGCGCAAAAACGTTGTAAAAAACGTTCTAAATTGCAATTTCTATGTAATCTCAGGAAATACTGAACCGATTTCAAATATAATGGTGTTAAAATGATGGTGACAGATCTTGCTCTAAGATAGGCTATATTTTATATCTATTTCCACTACCACAGAGGAGATGCAGGAGAAAAATGAGCGAAAAGCGTTCTAAAAACGTTCTAAATGCCGATTTGTCACCAATATCTCAGGAAAAATCAAACTGATTTCAAAAGTAATGGTAAAAAATTGATGCTGACAGCCTCTGCTCTAACATAGATGCTATTTCAAGTCGGTATCACTATCACCGACGTTGCAGGAGCAAAAAAGCATTCCAAATTTCAATTTTTGTGATCGGTAGGGGTTAGCAACTTAAAATTAGGCAAGATACATTTTATTACATATAAATGATCTTTAAGAACAGTTTCGAAAAAATTGGAAATTTAAAAAGGGGTGAAAATGCGCGAAAAGCTTTCTAAAAACGTTCTAAATTGCGATTTCTACTCAATCTTAAGAAATTCCAAAGCTATTTCAAAAGTAATGGTTGCAAATCAATGGTGACAGTCCCTGCTATAACATAGGTTATATTTTATGTTGCTGTCACTACCATCTGAGGGTTGCAAAAGCAAAACATGTTCTAATTTGCGTTTTTTGCATAACTGAAGAGTCTAACACTTTGAAGTCTGGCATGTTATTTACTTACAAAATGCAACTGCTTTCTATGAACTATCGAAAGAAAATTTCAAATTTAAAAAGATGAAGTGAGCGAAAAGCGTTATAAATTACAATTTTTATGTAATCTTATCAAATACCAAACCGATTAAAAAAATAATGATAACAAATTGTTGGTGATAGAACCTGCTCAAACATAAGCTATATTTTATGTCTGTGCCACTACCACCAGAGGGTTCCAGTAGCTAAAAGCTTTCTAAGTTGCGATTTCTATGATACTGAAAAGGCTAGAAACTTTAAATATGGCATGATAGTTACTTATAAAATATAAATGCCCTCTAAGGACTGTCGAAAATAAATTCGAATTAAAAAGGAGTGAAGTGAAGGGGAGGTGCGAAAAGCATTCTTAAAAAGTCCTAAATTACGATTTCTACGCAATTTCAGGGAATATAAACCAAATATAAAAGTAATAGTTGCGAATCAATGGTAACAGTCTCTGATCCAACACAGGCTATATTTTATGCCGATGATTCTACCACCTGGGATTTACAGAAACAACAAATGCTCTAAAAAAGGCCTTTAAATGCTTTCTAAATTACGTTTCTGTGGAATATTAGGAAATAACAAACCAATTTCAAAATTAATGTTGGCAAATTAATGGTGACAGTTCCTATTTCAACATAGCCCTTTATGTTGAGAGAGGTGGTAGGACTTGGAATTTGACATGATGGTTAATTTTAAGATGTAAGAAGATGGTTTCTAAAAAATTCAAAATTTCAAATGAATACTGAAATGAGCGTATTAATTGAGCATAAAAGTCTCAAAATATTTTCTAAATTATTACTTATTTAGTTTTATTTCGTTTTATTAATTTAAGTCTCATTTTTGCCTTATGCAGTGTAACAATGATGTTTAATCAAACTGTGTTTTAAATAGTAATTTTTTTAATTATTCCTAAAACTAATAAGTACCTTTTAATAAAATAAAATATTACCTTTTAATAAAATAAAAATTTAGTTAGTACCTTTTAATAAAAATTAGACATATAAATATCACTTGGCATATCTCAAATATTGCGCGAGCAAAGCCGCGGGGTTTGCTAGTCTATACTTCATCATCATCATCATCATCATATTATAAAGAGGTAAAAATTGTTTATTTGTAGGAGGTAAGCTCTGGAACTACTGAACCGATTCCAAAAGTAATGGTATCAAAATGATGGTGTAAGTCCAACTTAGAAAATAGGCTATATCTTATGTCTGTGCCACTACCCCAAAGGGGGTGTAGGAGCAAAAAACGTTCTAAAAATGAGATTTTTGCGTTACTGAAGGGCTTAGAAATATGAAATTTTGAATATTAGTTACTTATAAGATATAAATGATGTCTAAGAACAGTTCTTAAACAATTCGAAATTTAAAAGGGTTGAAAATGCACAAAAAGTGTTCTAAAAATCGTTCTTAATGGTAGTTTCTACACAATCTCAGGAAATACCAAACCGATTTAAAAAGTATTGGTGTCAAAATGACGGTGATAACGCTTGCTCCAAGATAGGCTATGTTTTATGTCGGTGCCACTACCCCAAAGGGGGTGTAGGAGCAAAAAACGTTCTAAAAATGCGATTTTAGCGTTATTGAAGGGCCTAGAAATATGAAATTTTGAATATTAGTTACTTATAAGATATAAATTATATCTAAGAACAATTCTTAAAAGATTCGAAATTTAAAATTGGTGAAAATGCACAAAAAAGCGTTCTAAAAAACGTTCTAAATGGTAGTTTCTACACAATCTCAGGAAATACCAAACCGATTTAAAAAATATTGGTGTCAAAATGATGGTGACAACGCTTGCTCCAAGATAGGCTATGTTTTATGTCGGTGTCACTACCCCAAAGAGGGTGCAGGAGCAAAAAACGTTCTAAAAATGCGATTTATGTGTTACTGAAGGGCCTAGAAATATGAAATTTGAAATATTAGCTACTTATTAGATATAAAGGATTTCTAAGAACAGTTCTTAAGCAATTCGAAATTTGAAAGGGGTGAAAAAGCGCGCAAATCGTTCTAAAAAGCGTTCTAAATGGTGGTTTCTACACAATCTCATTAAATACCAAACCGATTTAAAAAATAATGGTGTAAAATAAGGGTGTCAAAATGCCGGTGAACCCTTGCTCCAACATAGGCTATGTTTTATGTCGGTGCCACTACCCCAAAGGGGGTGCAGGAGCAAAAAACGTTCTAAAAATCCAATTTTTGCGTTACCGAAGGGCCTATAAATATAAAATTTGAAATATTAGCTACTTATTAGATATAAAGGATTTCTAAGAACAGTTCTTAAACAATTCGAAATTTAAAAGGAATGAAAATGCGCGAAAAGCGTTCTAAAAAACGTTCTAATGGAGGTTTCTGCACAATCTCAGGAAATATTAAACCGATCTAAAAAATAATGGCGTCAAAATGATGGTGAAAACCCTTGCTTCAACATAGGCGATGTTTTATGTCGGTGCCACTACCCCAAAGGGAGTGCAGGAGCTAAAAACGTTCTAAATTGCGGCTTTTGCGTTACGGAAGGGCCTAGAATCGTGAAATTTGGAATGGTAGTTAGTTATAAGATATCAATGATCTCTAAGGTCATTTCCTAAAAAAAATCGAAATTTAAAAGGGGTCAAAAAGCGCTATAAAAAACTTTCTAAATTGCGATTTCTATTCAATCTCAGGAAGTACTGAACCGATTTCAAATATAATGGTGTAAGAATGATGGGGACAGATCTTGCTCCAAGATAGTCTATATTTTATATCTGTTTCCACTACCCCAGAGGAGATGCAGGAGCAAAATGCACGAAAAGCGTTCTAAAAACGTTCTAGATGCCGATTTGTCGGCAATATCTCAGGAAGAATAAATCTGACTTCAAACGTAATGGTAGGAAATTGATGCTGACAGCCTCTGCTCTAACATAGACGCTATTTTATGTCGGTATCACAACGACCTGGGAGTTCCAGAATTAAAAAACGTTCTAAATTTCGATTTTTGTGATCGGTAGGGTCTAGCAACTTAAAATTAGGCAAGGTACAAATTTATTAGCTATAAATGATCTTTAAGAATAGTTTCGAAAAAATTGGAAATTTAAAAAGCGGTGAAAATGCGCGTAAAGCGTCATAAAAACGTTCTAAATTGCGATTTCTGCTATATCTAAGGAAATACCAAAGCTATTTCAAAAGTAATGGTTGCAAATCAATCGTGACAGTCCCTGCTATAACATAGGTTATATTTTATGTTGCTGTCACTACCATCTGAGGGTTGCAAAAGCAAAACATGTTCTAATTTGCATTTTTTGCACAACTGAGGGGTCTAGCACTTTGATGTATGGCATGGTATTTACTTACAAGATGCAACTGCTTTGTAAGAACAGTCGAAAGAAAATTCCAAATTTTAAAAAAATGAAGTGAATAAATTACAATTTTTAAGCAAACTTATAAATTACCAAACCGATTAAAAAAATAATGATGGCAAATTTTGGTGATAGAACCTGCTCAAACATAAGCTACATTTTATGTCTGTTCCACTACCACCAGAGTGTTGCAGGAGCTAAAAACTTTCTAAATTGCGATTTCTGTGATACTGAAAAGGCTAGAAACTGTAAATATGACATGGTAGTTACTTATAAAATATAAATGCCCTCGAAGGAACCTCGAAAATAAATTCGAATTAAAAAGGGGTGAAGCGAAGGGGAGGTGCGAAAAGCATTCTAAAAAAGTTCTAAAGTACGATTCTATACAATTTCAGGGAATATTAACCGATTATAAAAGTAATAGTTGCGAATCAGTGGTAACAGTCTCTGATCCTACACAGGCTATATTTTATGCCGGTGATTCTACCACCTGGGGTTTACAGGAACAACAAACGTTCTAAAAAAGGGCTTTAAATCTTTTTAAATTACGTTTCTGTGGAATATTAGGAAATAACAAACCGATTTCAAAATTAATGTTGGCAAATTAATGGTGACAGTTCCTGTTTTAGCATAGCCCTTTATGTTGAGAGAGGTGCTAGGACTTGGAATTCGACATGATGGTTAATTTTAAGATGTAAGTAGATGGTTTCTAAAAACTTCAAATGCATACTGAAATGAGTGTATTAATTGAGCATAAAAGTTTCAAAATATTTTCTAAATTATCATTTATTTAGTTTTATTTCATTTTATTAATTTAAGTCTCATTTCTGCCTAATACAGTGTAATAATGATGTTTAGTCAAACTGTGTTTTAAATAGTAATTTTTGAATTATTCCTAAAAGTAATAAGTACCTTTTAATAAAATAAAATATTACCTTTTAATAAAATAAAAATTTAGTTAGTACCTTTTGATAAAAATTAGACATATAAATATCACTTGGAATATTTCAAATATTACGCGAGCAAAGCCGCGGGGTTTGCTAGTAATAATCTATATCTATACTCATATTATAAAGAAGTAAAAATTGTTTATTTGTAGGAGGTAAGCTCTGGAACTACTGAACCGATTCCAAAAGTAATGGTATCAAAATGACGGTGTTAGTCCAACTTAGAACATAGACTATATTTTATGTCGGTGCCACTACCCCAAAGGGGATGCAGGAGCAAAAAACGTCCTGAAAACGCGATTTTTGCGTTACTGAAGTGCCTAGAAATACGAAATTTGGAATATTAGTTACTTATAAGATATAAATGATGTCTAAAAACAGTTCTTAAACAATTCGAAATTTAAAAGGGGTGAAAATGCACAAAAAGCGTTCTAAAAAACGTTCTAAATGGTAGTTTCTACATAATCTCAGGAAATACCAAACCGATTTAAAAAATATTGGTGTCAAAATGATGGTGAAAACCCTTGCTCCAACATAGGCTACATTTTATGTCGGTGCCACTAGACCTAAAGGGTGTGCAGGAGCAAGAAAACGTTCGAAATTGCGATTTTTGTGTTACTGAAGGGTCCAGATACATGGAATTTGGCATGGTAGTTACTTATTAGAAATAAATTATCTCTAAGAACATTTCTTAAAAAATTCGAAATTTAAAAGGGGTGAAAATGCGCAAAAAGCGTTGCAAAAAAGTTCTAAATGGCGATTTTTACGTAATTTCGAGAAGTACTAAACCGATTTCAAAAATAATGGTGTCAAAATGATGGTGATAATCCTTGCTCCAATATAGACTACATTTTATGTCGGTGCCAGTACCCCTAAAGGGGGTGCAGGAGCAAAAAAACGTTCGAAATTGCGATTTTTGTGTTACTGAAGGGCCCAGATACATAGAATTTGAATTGGTAGTTACTTATAAGATATAAATGATCTCTAAGAACATTTCTTAAAAAGTTCGAAATTTAAAAGGGTTGAAAATGCGCGAAAAAAGTTCTAAAACACGTTCTGAATGGTGATTTCTGCTCTCAGAAGGTAATCTCAGAAAGTAATCTCAGAAAGTACCCAACCTATTTCAAAAGCAATGGTTGGAAGTTGATGATGACAGCCCTTGCTCCAACATAGGCTCTATTTCATGTCGGTGTAACTTACCACCTAGGCGTTTCAGAAGCAAAAAACGTTCTAAATTCAGATTTTTGTGTTACTGAAGGGCCTAGAATCCTGAAATTAGGCAGGACAGTTATTTGTAAGATACAAATGATCTCTAAGAACATTTTCTGAAAAATCGAAATTTAAAAGGCGTGAAAATGAACGAAAAGCTTTCTAAAAAACTTTTTTAATTGCGATTTCTACGCAATCTCAGGAAGTACCGAAACGATTTAAAAAAAATAATGGCATGAAAACGATGGTGATAGCCCTCGCTCCAACATAGGCTGTATTTCATCTCGGTGCCACTACACCAAAGGGGGTGAAGGAGCAAAAAACGATCTAAATTGCGTTTTTTGTAATACTGCAGGGGCTAGCAACTTGAAATTAGGCATGGTAGTTACTTATAAGATATAAATGATCTCTAAGAACATTTCCTAAATAATTCGAAAATTAAAAGGTGTTAAAATGGACGAAAAACGTTTTAAAAAACGCCCTAAATTGCGATTTCTACGCAATCTCAGAAAGTACCTAACCGATTTCAAAAGTAATGGTCGGAAATTGATGATGACAGCCCTTGCTCCAATATAGGATCTATTTCATGTCGGCGTCACTACCACCTTGCGGCTGCTTTTTAAAAAACTTTCTAAATTGTGAGTTTTGTGATACTGAAGGGGCTAGCAACTTGAAATTTGGCATGGTAATTACTTATGAGATGTATATGCTCTCTAAGAAGAGTTCCTTAAAAATTTGAAATTTAAAAGGGGTGAAAATAAACGAAAGGCATTCTAAAAACGTTCTAAATAGCGATTTCTACGATATCTCAGGAAATATAAACCGATCTCAGAAGTAATGGTTTCAAACTGATGGTGACAGTCCCTGTTCCAACATAGCCTATATTTTGCGTTGTTGTCACTACCACATGGGGATTACAGGACCAAAAATGTTCTAAATAGCGTTTTTTGTATTACTGAGGGTGGCCTAACATTTTAAATTTGGAATGGTAATTACTTCAAAGATGCAAATGCTTTCTAAGAATTGTCGAAAGAAAATTCCAAATTTAAAAGGATGGAGTGAGCGAAAAGCGTTCTATCAGCGTTCTAAATTACGATTTTTATGCAACGGTAAACCGATTTCAAACATAATGGTTGCAAATTGATGGTGATAGAACCTGCTCAAACATAAGCTATATTTTATGTAGAGGGTTGCAGGAGCAAAAAATTTTTTAAATTGCGATTTCTGCGGTACTGAAGAGGCTAGAAACTTTAAATATAGCACGGTAGTTACTTATAAAATATAAATGTCCTCTAAGAACAGTCGAAAATAAATTCGAAATTAAAAAGTGTTGAAGCGAAGTGAAGGAGCGAAAAGCATTCTAAAAGTGTCCTAAATTACGATTTCTATGGAATCTCAGAAAATAATAAACCGATTACAGAAGTTATTGGTTGCAAATCAAGAGTCCCTGATCCTATACGGGCTATATTTTATGCCAGTGTCCCTACCACCTGGTAGGCAGGAAAAACAAGAAAGCCTTTAAAAAAAGTCCTTCCGGCCAGTGCCGGGAGGAAGAGGTAGCTTTCATATTCCTTATTTTTAAAAAGCCAACTTATATTATTCAAACACACGAAGCTCAATTAAGTGGAAACCGAACGTAGGAGATTCAATACTAATTTTTATCAATACTAAATCATTATGAATGAGAATTTCGCGAAATTAGTCAGCTTTATCCAAGCTGCTTTTATTTAAAGTCACTTATATTTGGCTACCAAATTCGGCGATTTCTTAAAGTGCCTGCCATTTTAAGACAACATGGTGGATGAGGTTAACTAGTGAACTTGGTCGAGACCTTAGTAATTGCTGTGCACATGCTCACTCACATCGGAATCGGTTGATATATACGAGTGCTGTCGCAGGCAAAAAATCAGATTTTTCAAAATGTTACCCACGTTAGAAATTGAAACTGCTATATCTGAGCCATTTTTTAAGATAAAGACAAACAAAAAATGCTCCTGAATCCTTATATCAAGGTCAAATACTTAAGAAAGAAACCTTTTTCAATTTCTAATTTTTTTGCACCTCACTTTAAATATATATATATTTTTAATTTAATGGCCGCCATTTTGAAACAAGATGGCTGATGAAGCTGGCCAGCGAACTTGGTCGAGATATTGATGTATACTATCCACATGCCTTCTTCCATCGAAATAGGCGAATACGTGTGGTATCGCGTGACAAATACAAGATCGTTTCAAAGTGTTAGCCATCATAGAAATTCAAAGTGCTATAATTCAATCACTTTTTAAGATATAAACAAAAGAACAAATTTTCAGAAACAAAAACTGATCCAGAATCTTTGTATCAAGGCCAAACACATAAAAAAAATCTTTTTCATTTTCCAATTTTTTAATACCTCATTTTAAATTTTAAATTACATTTTTTTTTAAAAATGGCAACCCTTTTGAAACAAGATGGCGAATGAAGCTTGCCAACGAACTCGGTCGAGACGTTGGTATGTAGTATGTACAGCCCAAGTTACATTCAAATCGGTTCATAAATACGCCTGTTATCCCGTGACAAATATCAGGTCGTTTTAAAATGTCAGCCACAATAGAAATTCAAAATGTTATAACTCAGCCATTTTTTTAGATGTAGACGAAACAAAACCTGTTCCGGAATCTTTGTATTAAGGTCAAACACATACAAAAAAATCTTTTTCATTTTCCAATTTTTTAATACCTCATTTTAAATTTTAAATTACATTTTTTTTTTTAAATGGCAAACCTTTTGAAACAAGATGGCGAATGAAGCTGGCCAACGAACTCGGTCGAGACATTGGTATGTACTATGTACAGGCCAAGTTACATTCAAATCGGTTCATAAATACGCCTGTTATCCCGTGACAAATATCAGGTCGTTTTAAAATGTCAGCCACAATAGAAATTCAAAATGTTATAACTCAGCCATTTTTTTAGATGTAGACGAAACAAAACCTGTTCCGGAATCTTTGTATTGAGGTCAAACACATACAAAAAAAAATCTTTTTCATTTTCCAATTTTTTGGTATCTCATTTTAAATTTAATTTTTTTTTAATTTTTTTAAATGGCCACCATTTTGAAACAAGATGGCGAATGAAGCTGGTCAACGAACTCGGTTGAATTATTTGTATGTACTATGTACACACCAAGGTACATCCAAATCGGTTCATAAATACGTCTGTTATCACGTGGCAAAAATCAGGACGTTTCAAAATGTCAGCCACGCTAGAAATTCAAAATGCTATAACTCAGCCATTTTTTAAGATATAGACGAAACAAAAACTGCTCCCGAATCTTTTTATCAAGGTCAAACACATAAGTAAAAAAATATTTTTTCAATTTTCAATTTTTTGCTACCACATTTCAAATTTAAATTTTTCTTAAAATTTTAAATGGCCGCCATTTTTAAACAAGATGGCGGATGAAGCTGGCCAACGAACTCGTTCGAGACATTGGTCTGTACTATGTATAAACGAAGTTGCATCCAAATCGGTTCATAAATACGCCTTTTATCGCGTGACAAAATTCAGGACGTTTCAAAATGTCAGCTTCGCTAGAAATTCAAAATGCTATAACTCAGCCATTTTTTAAGATATAGACAAAGCAAAAACTGCTACGGAGTCTTTGTATAAATGTCAAATACATAAGAAAAAAATATTTTTCAATTTTCAATTTTTTGGTACCACATTTCAAATTTTAAATTTTTTTAAAAATTTTAAATGGCCGCCATTTTGAAACAAAATGGCGGATGAAGCTGGCCAACAAACTCGGTCGAGACATTGGTATGTACTATGTACACACCGAATTACATCCAAATCGGTTCATAAATACGAGAGTTACAGTGTGACATATGTCAGATATATATATATATATATTGATATATATATATATATATATATATCAATTTTGAACGGAGGGTGGTTTCGGGGTCTGGGGGTCATGATCGATGAAAATATACCAAAATTTTTTGAAATCGCTTTCCTCCGAACGGCTGCAATAGGTAGCTTTTTGTAAAGAAAGCTACCTAATATCTAAATTCCATTTTTTATATAATATTAGGAAACACCAACCGATTTCAAGGTTAATGTTGGCAAATTAATGGTGACAGTCTCTGTTTCAACATTTTTCGAGACATTCTATTTCAACTCTGTTTCGGCATTTTATGTTGGTGCCACTAACACCAGAGAGGTGATAAACTGTTAGACAAGAAGATTGGAATTTGGCATGATGGTTAATTTTAAGATGTAAATGTGTTAAGATGGTTTCTAAAAAATTCAAAACTTCAAATGAATACTGAAATGAGCGTATGAAATGAGCATAAAAGTTTCAAAATACTTTCTAAATTATCATTTAATTGGAATTAGTTTTAGTTCTTCTTATCAATTAAAATCTCATTTCTGTCTATTGCACTTTTATAATGAAGTTTAGTCAAACTGTGGCTTAATTTGTAATTTTTGAATTATTTCAAAATGTGTTTTTCTAATAAAAAATAGTCATGCAAATATCATTTGGAATATTTCAGCTATTACGCGAGCAAAGCCGCGGTGTTTGCTAGTCTATACTCCTATTATAAAGAGGAAAAAATTGTTTATTTGTCGGAGGTAAGGTCTGCAACTACCGAACCGATTCCAAAAGTAATGGTATCAAAATGGTGGTGTTAGCCCAACTTAGAACATAGGCTATATCTTATGTCGGTGCCACTACCCCAAAGGGGGTGTAGGAGCAAAAAACGCTCTAAAAATGCGATTTTAGCGTTACTGAAGGGAGTAGAAATATAGAATTTTGACTATTAGTTACTTATAAGATATAAATGATGTCTGAGAACAGTTCTTAAACAATTCGAAATTTAAAAGGGGTGAAAATGCACAAAAAGCGTTCTATAAAACGTTCTAAATGGTAGTTTCTAAACAATCTCAGGAAATACCAAACCGATTTAAAAAAATATTGGTGTCAAAATGATGGTGACAACGCTTGCTCCAAGATAGGCTATGTTTTATGTCGGTGCCACTACACCAAAGGGGGTGCAGGAGCAAAAAACGTTCTAAAAATGCGATTTATGTGTTACTGAAAGGCCTAGAAATATGAAATTTGAAATATTAGCTACTTATTAGATATAAAGGATTTCTAAGAACAGTTCTTAAACAATTCGAAATTTGAAAGGGGTGAAAATGCGCGAAAATCGTTCTAAAAAACGTTCTAAATGGTGGTTTCTACACAATCTCTGGAAATACCAAACCGATTTAAAAAATAATGGTGTCAAAATAAGTGTGTCAAAATGACGGTGACAACCCTTGCTCCAACATAGGCTATGTTTTATGTCGGTGCCACTACCCGAAAGGGGGTGTTGGAGCAAAAAACGTACTAAAAATGCGATTTTTGCGTTACCGAAGGGCCTAGAAATATGAAATTTGAAATATTAGCTACTTATTAGATATAAAGGATTTCTAAGAACAGTTCTTAAATAATTCGAAATTTAAAAGGAGTGAAAATGCGTGAAAAGCGTTCTGAAAAACGTTCTAATGTTGGTTTCTACACAATCTCAAGAAATACCAAACCGATTTAAAAAATATTGGTGTCAAAAGGATGGTGACAACGCTTGCTCCAAGATAGGCTATGTTTTATGTCGGTGCCACTACCCCAAAGGGGTTGCAGGAGCAAAAGACGTTCTAAAAATGCGATTTTTGCCTTACCGAAGGTCCTAGGAATATGAAACTTGAAATATTAGCTACTTATTAGATATAAAGGATTTCTAAGATCAGTTCTTAAACAATTCGAAATTTAAAAGGGGTCAAAATGTGCGAAAAGCGTTCTGAAAAATGTTCTAATGGTGGTTTCTACACAATCTCAGGAAATACCAAACCGATCTAAAAAATAATGGCGTGAAAATCATGGTGAAAACCCTTGCTCTAACATAGGCGATGCTTTATGTCGGTGCCACTACCCCAAAGGGGGTGCAGGAGCAAATAACTTTCTAAATTGCAGCTTTTGCGTTACGGAAGGGCCTAGAATCGTGAAATTTGGAATGGTAGTTAGTTATAAGATATCAATCTAAGGACATTTCCTGAAAAAATCGAAATTTAAAAGGGGGTCAAAATGCACAGAAAACATTGTAAAAAACTTTCTAAATTGCGATTTCTATGCAATCTCAGGAAGTACTGAACCCATTTCAAATATAATGGTGTAAAAATGATGGTGACAGATCTTGCTCCAAGATAAGTTATATTTTATATCTGTTTCCACTACCCCAGAGGAGATGCGGGAGCAAAATGCGCGAAAAGCGTTCTAAAAACGTTCTAAATGCCGATTTGTCGGCAATATCTCAGAAAGAACGAATCAGATTTCAAACGGAATGGTAGGAAATTGATGCTGACCTCCTCTGCTCTAACACTATTTTATGTCGGTATCACTATCACCAAGACGTTGCAGGAGCAAAAAAGCGTTCTAAATTTCGATTTTTGTGGTCGGTAGGGGCTAACAACTTAAAATTAGGCAAGGTACATATGTAATACATAACAGTTTCGAAAAAATAGGAAGTTTAAAAAGGAGTGAAAATGCGCAAAAAGCGTCCTAAAAAAGTTCTAAATTGCGATTTCAACTCAATCTAAGGAAATACCAAAGCTATTTCAAAAGTAATGATTGCAAATCAATGGTGACAGTCCCTGCTATAACATAGGTTATATTTTATGTTGCTGTCACTACCATCTGAGGGTTTCAAAAGCAAAACATGTTCTAATTTGCATTTTTTTGCACAACTAAGCGGTCTAACACTTTGAAGTATGGTATGGTATTTACTTACAAGATGCAACTGCTTTCTAAGAGCAGTCGAAAGAAAATTCCAAATTTTAAAAAAATGAAGTGAGTGAAAAGCGTTATAAATTACAATTTTTAAGCAAACTTATAAATTACCAAACCGATTAAAAAAATAATGATGACAAATTTTGGTGATAGAACCTGCTCAAACATAAGCTATATTTTATATCTGTTCCACTACCACCAGAGGGTTGCAGGAGCTAAAAACTTTCTAAATTGCGACTTCTGTGATACTGAAAAGGCTAGAAACTTTAAATATGACATAGTAGTTACTTATAAAATATAAATGCTCTCGAAGGAACGTCGAAAATAAATTCGAATTAAAAAAAGTGAAGCAAAGGGGGGGGGGGGGGGTGAAAAGCATTCTAAAAAAGTTCTAAATTACGATTCTATGCAATTTCAGGGAATATAAACCGATTATAAAAGTAATAGTTGCGAATCAATTCTAACAGTCTCTGATCCTACACATGCTCTATGTTATGCCGGTGATTCTACCACCTGGGGTTCACAGGAACAACAAACGTTCTAAAAAGGGCTTTAAAAGCTTTTTAAATTACGCTTCTGTGGAATATTAGGAAATAACAAACCGATTTCAAAATTAATGTTGGCAAATTAATGGTGACAGTTCCTGTTTCAACATAGCCCTTTATGTTGAGAGAGGTGGTAGGACTTGGAATTTGACATGATGGTTACTTTTAAGGTGTAAGAAGATGGTTTCTAAAAAATTCAAAACTTCAAATGAATACTGAAATGAGCGTATTAATTGAGCATAAAACTTTCAAAATATTTTCTAAACTATCATTTATTTAGTTTTATTTCATTTTATTAATTTAAGTCTCATTTCTGCCTAATACAGTGTAATAATGATGTTTAGTCAAACTGTGTTTTAAATAGTAATTTTTGAATTATTCCTAAATGTAATAAGTACCTTTTAATAAAATAAAATATTACCTTTTAATAAAATAAAAATTTATTTAGTACCTTTTGATAAAAATTAGACATATAAATATCACTTGGCATATTTCAAATATTACGCGAGCAAAGCCGCGAGGTTTGCTAGTCTATACTTTTATTATAAAGAGGAAAAAAATGTTTATTTGTAGGAGGTAAGCTCTGCAACTACCGAACCGATTCCAAAAGTAATGGTATCAAAATGATGGTGTTAGTCCAACTTAGAACATAGTCTATATCTTATGTCGGTGTCACTACCCCAAAGGGGATGTAGGAGCAAAAAACGTTCTAAAAATGCGATTTTTGCGTTACTGAAGGGCCTAGAAATATGAAATTTTGAATATTAGTTACTTATAAGATATAAATGATGTCTAAGAACAGTTCTTAAACAATTCGAAATTTAAAAGGGTTGAAAATGCACAAAAAGCGTTCTAAAAAACGTTCTAAATGGTAGTTTCTACACAATCTCAGGAAATACCAAACCAATTTAAAAAATATTGGTGTCAAAATGATGGTGACAACGCTTGCTCCAAGATAGGCTATGTTTTATGTCGGTGACACTACCCCAAAGGGGTGCAGGAGCAAAAAACGTTCTAAAAATGCGATTTATGTGTTACTGAAGGGCCTAGAAATATGAAATTTGAAATATTAGCTACTTATTAGATATAAAAGAATTCTAAGAACAGTACTTAAACAAATCGAAATTTGAAAGCGTTGAAAATGCGCGAAAATCGTTCTAAAAAACGTTCTAAATGGTGGTTCCTACACAATCTCAGGAAATACCAAACCGATTTAAAAAATAATGGTGTCAAAATGAAGGTGACAACCCTTGCTCCAACATAGGGTATGTTTTATGTCTGTGCCACTATGCGGGTGCAGGAGCAAAAAACGTTCAAAAAATGCGATTTTTGCGTTACGGAAGGGCCTAGAAATATGAAATTTGAAATATTAGCTACTTATCATATCATCATATATATTATAAAGCAGTAAGATCTAAAAGTTCCGCCCGAATGTTTTCAAAAACTACCCGGTGGATTTTTTGCAAATAGTGTCATTCGATGGAGAATATTCACGTGGTGGTTTATGAGTAAAATATACAGGGATAACTATGATTTTTGGTAATAAATTTCGCATTTTATTGTTATTTTGAACGAAAAGGTTGCCAGAGGTTATTTTTGGCGACAAATGAATTGAAATCGCTGTATCCGTTAGAAAATCCTTCTATATATAAAAAAAAGTTTTGATTTAGAAATGGACCAATGAACATCTGCGTAGATATTCCGGGTTGATCCGCATCCAATTTGAATGCTTAAGCATGGCATTTCATCGTTAATATTAAGAAAACTGTTGCATACAAAAATATGAAAATCGGTGGTATTATAGAAAAATGTTTGATAAACACGCTGATGCAGACAGTTTTCAAATCGAAGAATTATTTTAAGAGATATTTAATGCTAAAGTTGGACAAAGTCGTTCCATTAAAAAAGTTTTATTTGAGCAAAAACTATGCATGAGAATTTAATCATTTTTAGATCATTTTATACGTTATAAGTTCCCAATGCGCAGATAGCATTTATTTTTCTTATTTGACGCATTTTTTGAGGTTTTATTTCTATTTTTAATTCAAATTTTCAGCATTTTGAGAGATGTTTTTTACAAATTTTAGAAAATGTCATTAATTTAAACTGTTGCCAATTGTATAAACAGCGAAACAAATTATCATATCAAATATTTCTAATTAAAAATTTATTTACACGTGACTATTACAAACAGAAAAAAAACTTTAAAATTAGAATTAGATGATTACATGTTAAAAGCAGGAAAATTACGTCATAAGAACCATATTTACACTTGAATTTTACGTCATATTTAAAATTCCCCAAAAATATGGTAAAACAATTTAAATTGAAAAATATATTTGCGCGAGATATTTTGAGATAATCTTTTCAACTATTATCGCGAATTCGAAGACAGCGCAAATAATATTTCCTTCTACCAACAAAAGTATTTTGACGTGAATATTAATAAGAGAAATAAAAGTTTGGTGTAAATTACGTCAGATTTGAAACGATACATTTAAAATGAATTATTTAAAAGAACTATCTTATAGCGCTGTTAAAAAATACCGGGAGACAATGACACTGTTTACTTAATTCATTTTACATTAGCTTATTTTCAAATAACTAATGTGTTTAATTAAATACGAAAACAGCCATTGTATCTCTTAACAGCAACAGAATTGGTCTTAAAAATCCCCAATCCAAGAAAAACGAATGGAAACCCATTTACAGAGAGATCGCTACTGCTTTTTTTTTTTAAATTTTAATTCAATATTTTTAAAGCCGATCAAATGCGTGCAATTAGCGTGCTTTTTGGATTTTGGTGTGCCTGAACGGGGGTTGGCGAGCGTAGCTCGTAGGGGGCAGAGCCCCCTAGTAAATGAAAAAATAATTACTGATATTTAATTGTAAAAAAAGAAAGAAAAATCCATTTAAATGAGGGATTATGTTAAAAAACGAATATATTTAATTTAAACATAAAAGAAATATTTGTAATTTAATTTAAACCTGAAAGAAATATTTGTAATGCTTAAAAATTAATTTAATGTGAAAGATTACAATTGATACGCAATATTTGGCTCATTATCGCTTGCGTTAGATTATAGAAATGAAACTGAAAATTTGATTAGATGAATTTTTAATGACTATTTTCTTTTTGTTCTTTTCTTTTTATTTTTATCTAATTGCCCCATCACGTAACTTATAGGGAAAAAAAGCAGATGTAATTGTGAGTCACATGTGTAATTATTATTTATTTATTTATGATTTTTTATTTTACTTTTGGTCGCCAAATAATGTGATTTTAAGTCAAAAATGCATAAGTGTGACACTAGCTTGAGGATATTCTTATACATGGTGTTTTTTTCAAGTGAACGAGATCTTTTTTGAATCCATTTTTATATTCAATTGTAACTTATATAGATATCAGTTAATATTTTAAAAATGGAATCAAATACTTAAATTTTAGTGTGAATTTCTGCCACACATACATATTGTAAAATAATTTCATATTTTTTAAAATGTTTTTCACCGTAATTCCGAAAGCATGTGATATTTATAAACTCGAACTCAGATCAATGATATTATCCATTTTTTTAAGCAAATATTATCTATTGTTTATTTCATTTTTTCTTAAGACATATCGCCAATATCATTTACAGGAAAATTCACACATTCGAAATCTAGGAAATTAAGATAGTTTTTAAGGAAATTTATACAATCATGCGTTATTATTATCGAAAATTTCAACATTTTGAAAAAAAAAAATTGCAAGTCTTTTGTAATTCGTCATTTTTCTTCGTCTTTCTTCGTATTTTCTCCTCTGTTATGTAATATTTCAAATGATATTGGACTAATTTTCGATTATCGAGTCACCGTCAAATGGCATATCTATATAGTATCGCTAAGAAAGGATTTTCTAAAGTATCACCCCTAACGGCGTTTTTGCAAGGGGAGAGAAAACAATTCCTTAAAAATCTGATATTATAATTATGCGTCAGATGATAGCATAATTTAATGTATTTTTGTATGCTGAATCGATTGGTGCCAAGTAAATTCTTATAAGTCCAACAGTTCATGACATTTTTCATATTTTTCTAATTTGGCGGTGTCTTTGGCCTCTAAACCTCAAAATATCTAGCATTGCATCCGTTACTCTAGCAACGAAAAAAATTCAAATTAACTCTTTTGGATAAAGAACGAAAACGGCTCTATGAGTTTGAAAAAAAAAATACGAACATCTTAATAAAAAAATGGTACTACTTAGTTATCCCGTTGAACAATTTTGCCAAATTATATAAGTCACGAAACCACTCGCCAAATTACATTAATTGACATAAGTTGTATTTTAATAATGAAAGAACAAATAAATTAGTATAACATTAATAAAAATACAAATAAAACGTCGAAATAAAAATAACTTGATGACGTAAGCACGTGTAACTTCCTTGAAGTCAAGTGAATGTGACATATACGATCAAGCGTTATTGGCATATAATCTTATAATTTGGCGATAGATTTTTGGTCGACGGGATAACTAAGTAGAACCAAAAGAAAAAAAAATAGTGATTTTATGCAAAATAAAAGGAACAATTTTACTAAGAAATTAGCGTTATAGAACGAAAGGGTACTACTTAGATATTCCGTCGACCAAAAATCTATCGCCAAACTATAAGATTAAATGCCAATAATGGTTTATCGTAAATGACAAATTCACCTGACTTTAAGCAAGTTACACGTGTTTACATCACAAAGTGATTTTTATTTCGACGTTTTATTTGTATTTTTATTAATGTTATAATAATTTATTTGTTCTTTCGTTATTTAAAATAAAAATTATGTCAATTTGTATAATTTGGCGAAATTGGTCGACGGGATAACTAAGTAGTACCAACGAAAATATTTAAATATGAAAGCAATGTTTGTAACGACTTAAAAATTATTTTCAAAGAAAGAAATTGGAATTGGAATAATATTTGGCGATTTATAATTTACTCCTCGATAAGAAGAAAAAAATGGGTACATTTATAACAGCCGTGCGCAGATCTCGCCAATAGCATTTTTAAAATTGCCAGTAGCAGTAGTTACATTTTGCGTATGTAAATTAAAAACAATTCTTTGTTTTTAATTATGGAATTATTTCCTGTTATTGTTTATCTTTTCAGTTTTTTAAATGAAATTAGTGTAAGGCATGCATTTTAAATGAAATGAGTGAAAGGTTTGTATCTTAAATGAAAATAATAAATATAAGAATATGGTATGAACACAATCTTTGTTGATTTATTACCTGCGCCCGGCTAACATAAAAGTATCACAAAAGCCACATATTCACTTGGTACAGATGTTATATTCGCCCCATATTGGCGTGATTTTTTTCGGTTGCCAATTTGGCGAAAACATCAACAGCATAAACAACATAATCCGGGTTACCACATCAAGCAAAATAACGACACTTTGGCGCAAGTTAAGTACCTGTTGCCTATATTAGGTGTAAGTATTAGGTGGTACAGATGTCATATACGCTCCATATTGGCGCGATGTTTTACCGACGCCAATTTGGCGAAAACATAAACAGCATTAACAACAACTTCCGGGTTACCATATCAAGCAAAATAACGACACTTTGGCGCCAGTTAAGTATTGTTGCGTATTGCAATGTTTCTGAGATTGGCTTCAGAAAAAAATCGCACCTATATGGAGCATGTATGACATCTGTGCCCAAGTGGTTAGGTAATAATTTTGGAAAGGTTTTAGTGTATACATAATGTTCAACGTTACTTAGTCATAGAGCAAAAAAAAAGTTAAAATATTAAGTGAACCTGATTATGAAAGTTTAGCCTTTTTTAAAAAAAAATCTACAGAACATATTTTGATACAAGTGGCACTGTTACATAACGTTTCAGGAAGGGTGTTAGTATATAACATTTCATTATAGTATATAACATTTCATTATATGTTGATCAGTTATAGAGCTATTAATTCCTGTTGTCATAACGGTCTCATTACCCAACCAAAAGTGCATTGTTAGAAATCAACTAAAAGAATTACTTCTTAATAGCTAAATTTTGACCAACGCTTTAGGTAATATTATATCACAATGGCGTTCGCATCGTTTTCAGCAATGAGTAAGGTCCAGGTGAAGGTCCATATTGTTTAAAATGCAAATTAAAATTCACCAATGTTCATTTGGAAAAATTGACCAGCGCAGCGGGCATAGCCTGCTAGTAATAATATTATAAAGAGGTAAAAATTGTTTATTTGTAAGAGGTAAGCTCTGGAACTACCAAACCGATTCCAAAAGTAATGGTATCAAAATGATGGTGTTAGTCCAACTTAGAACATAGGCTATATCTTATGTCCGTACCACTGGCCAAAAGGGGGTGTAGGAACAAAAAACGTTCTAAAAACGCGATTTTTTTGTTACTAAAGGCCTAGAAACATGAAATTTAGAATGGTAGTTACTTATCTTCTATTATCTATATTATAAAGGACAAACATATCTGTGCGTAACGCATACGTCATTTTGCGAATGGCAACACTTTGAGATTTGAAATAAAATTTTGGCTTTGCAATTTTCTCTACTGCAAATTTTTAAACTTCTAAACATCGCACATTTTAAATTTTTACACCGTCCTACAAGGAAAAAAATGCTCTTTTAAATGCAATTTGTTTGAAAACTGTATCTCAATTTATTTTTGAGATATGAATTTTTTTGTAGTTTTTAATACCATTTTTCTTATCGTGGCAACAAAAGTACCTCATTTCATTGAAAGTCATTGAAAGTAAACGGAAAATAGTCGAAAATAGGAGATACTGCATCTTTCTGTTGCCATTTTCTCATAAAATCTAAAAAAAAAAAGTTGAAATTAAAATATGGGCTATGTCAAGAATATTGTCTGTTATTCTGTGATAATGACGTCATATGCACACTTTTCTATAGACGAAGTTTAAAACTGGATTGTAAAAGTGGATTACTTTAGCGGATGCAAATGACGTCATTTTATAAAAAAGCATGTATTTTATTTCTTAAACCTGAATTATGTTTTGTAGAAGTGCGTCATTTTCACAGCCCAGCTGCTTTGAAATTCTTCACAGGTGAAAATGCTTCACATTTAAAAATAATGTAATCGGAATCACACACTGATAAAACGCAATATTTTACAAAAATTTAGAGTATCTTTATAAAGTATATTTTTCAATCTTCTGACCATCGTTACATTTTCAATTTTCGTCACATAGAGAAAAAATTTACTTTCAAATAAAAACTTTATCTTAATTGACTGATGTATTATATTTTCTAAAATAATTTTTAAGCATGATTTTTTTTAAGTTTATCTTATCACGTGCCGGTTTCAATACATAATAATAATAAACATTTTTCACATAAAGCAACAAACATTTTTCAGCATTTGTTTCTGACTATTTTTGCATAACGAAATTAATACTTCCTTTATAAACAAATAAAAGAATAATATTAAAAAAAACCCACCAATCTAACATATTTGTGAAAGACAAATTAACGAAATTAATACTTCTTTTATAAACAAATAAAAGAATAATATTGAAAAAACAACAAATCTAACTTATTTATAATCGTACAATTTAAATTTTTAGATCACCAAATAGGATTTTTTTTTAATTGAATAACTTTGGAAAGTCCATCTCAGTTTACTGATTGTCTATAGTTTTAAAAACAATTTTTAAGCATGAAATTTTTTTAATTTATCTATATCGCGCGGAGCTCGATTACGAAAGATTAATCCGTTTGCCCTTAAAGCAAAATACAGACTTCATCATTTTCTTACGGCTAATATCCATTAAAAAATTCCCTATGAATAAATAAATAAAATAATATAAATAAAACACAAATTTACCAGACATGTATAAGCTCTGAAATTATCAGAATATAAAAGGAAGCCATATGTAGCAAAATCTTGGCAAATAACTCTTAGCATGCGGCTAATAAGAAAATATCGCTTTTGATAAATTTCAAAAATTTATTTGATTGTATAATTCGTATTTTTCATATGAAAAATGCTTTTTTAATGTAAGTTGTCAATCTAAAAATATTATGGAATATAAAAAAATTATTAGTTTTCAATTTTAGAAAATGATTTCACCTATATTCTTTAACGCGGGAAGCCCGGGTACGATCCCCTAGTCTATATTATAAAGGACAAACATATCTGTGCGTAACGCATACGTCATTTTGCGAATGGCAACTCTTTGAAATTTAAAATAAAATTTTGGTTTTGCAATTTTCTTTACTGCAAATTTTTAAACTTCTAACCGTCGCACATTTTAAATTTTTACACCGTTGTATGAGGAAAAAAATGCTCTTTTAAATGCAATTTGTTTGAAAGCTGTATCTCAATTTATTTTTGAGATATTAATTTTTTGTAGTTTTTAATATCATTTTCCTAATCATGGCAACAAAAGAACCCCATTTCTATTGAAAGTCATTGAAAGTAAAGGAAAATAGTCGAAAATAGGAGATACTGTATATTTTGTTGTCATTTTCCCATAAAACCTGAAAAAAAAAATTAAATTAAAATGCTTGCTATGTCAGCGATTTTTTAAATTTCTAAATATCGCGCATTTTCAATTTTTACGCCGTCAAATAGAAAAAAAACCTACTTTCAAATGCAATTTGTTTGAAAATTGTATCTTAATTGACTGAGTTATTATTGTTTTTAAAATAACTATCCGCCCGTGGCGACCAGTTTGGTCTCCCTTAAATGTATCCTAGATATCATGTCATGTAATCCCATTGTATCATGTTATTTTTATTCATAATTTAATTTACATGCTCGATCCTTCGCCAAAGAGGAAGATTCTGATAGAGAAATCAAGAACTCGGTATTTTTATGTTAGTCGGGCACAGGTGATAAATCGCTAAACATTGTACCCGTTTTTCATATTTCATGATTAAAATATAATCCTTTCACTCAATTTATTTAAAATGGATAGCTTTAATTTAAAACTGAAACATCTAAAATTCATGACTTTCACTTAAAAGAAAATCTTTAAAAAAGAAAAAGAATAAATAATACCATAAACTATTTAATTTCGACATCAAAGCATTGTTTTAATTTACCCCTCGAAAAATAAAAACGTGTAGCTCGATTATGAAATATTAATCCGTTTGCCTTTAAAACAATGTAAAAATGTCAGCATTTGTTTCCGTCTGATGTCCCATAACAAAATTAAAACTTCCTCTATAGAAAAATAAATAAAACAATGTAAATAAGAAACAAATGTAACAAACCTGGGATTGAACCACGCGCTTAAAGCACTGAAAGGATCGGAAAGACTGCCTTAAGTCGCAAAATCTTGGGCTAAGAAATCCTGGCATGTGAAAGTAACGCTTTTATTAAATTTTAAAGCTTTATTTGATTGCATAATTGATATTTTTCATATAAAAATTCTTTTTTATGTTAGTGGACAATCTATAATATATATTACATGTAAAAAAGTAATTAGAGTTTAAAAAAAAGAATAAAAAGAATTGTTTTTACCTATACTCTGTAACCCGAGGAGCTCGGGTTCGATCCCCTAGTATATATAAAATCCAAACGGAAATTTCGTTCCGAACGCCCAGATTTCGAGTTCTACCCCATGGATTTTTACGGAACTTATACCGTTAGATAGGTATCGTTTCAGGGAATGTTTTAAGCTATAACACATCATTCTACCCAGATTAGTTATAGAATTATGACGGAAAGTTCTGTTATTTTGGACGATAAGGTTTACCATTTTATTCCTTGGCGAAATTTATCGTTGATAAAAAAAAAAAAAATTAAACGGCTATTACACCTTGAAAAATAAAAGAAAATACTGTTAATAATTTTAATTAAGAGAAAAAAAAAAAAGAAGAAAAAGAGAAAATGAAAAACAGTTTTGACGAGTGGTAATATTATAAAAAGAAAATATTTAATTTAAACAAGAAAGAGAATATTCATAATGCGTAAAAATTTATTCAAAAATGATTGCAGTTTTAAACAACATTTGGCGATTTATCTATTGCGTCAGGTTAAGAAAAATGCACCAGAAAATTTGATAAGACAATATTAGACTGACAATTTTGTTTTTGTTTTGGATTCTTTTTTTATTTACTTTTTATTTTTATCAAACGCATCCATCATTAGATTTAAAATAATGGTACTTGTGAGTTAGATGTTGTATGTTTATTTACGATATTGATTTTATCGCCAAATAATATGATTTTAAGCCAAAAAGACATAAGCGTATCATTGGTTTGAGCGACGTTTACAATATTGGTGATTTTTCAAGTGGACGGTATCCTTTTTGGAGTAATCTAATTCTACTACACACACATACACACACACATATATATGTATATATATATATAATACAAATGGAATTATATATATATATACATATAATACAAATGGAAATTTCACTACGGTTGCTTATAACTCAAGTTCTGCTGAACTTGCACTCTTAAATAGGTAATTTTTTTTGGAAGGTTTTAGTATATAACATATCATTACGTTGTCTACGTTGCTTAGGTATTGAATTCTGGTTTAAAGTTCTTTAATGAGATGAACCAGATTATGAAAAAATAATCTTTTGAAAAGATTGCCGAATGTTTTTCGATAGAACTTGCATTTTTAATCAGATAATTTTACAGGGAGGGTTTAAGTATCTAACATATCCTTTTACCTTGCTAAGCTATACAGCTATGGGGAGAATTGTGTAATCTGGTGACCCCAATTATCAAAAATTTACCTTTTTAAAAAGTTCTAATATACTGTTTTTTCTAGGATTGCATTGTTAGTTTGGTAATTTTTCAAAGACAATTTTAGCATATAATATATTGTTCTACATTGCTTAGTTATATATCAATGGGGAAAATTTTGGTAATTTTCCAATATCCTTGGCGATCCTTGGCAATCCCTTGGCGAGATGCAGAAAATGGGCTTGACGGAAGAAGTAAAGTTTCAATGAGTATTTTTTGTTCAATAATTATAGAATTTATTTACTATAAAGAAGCCATTTATCTCTTTTTATTTAAAAACAGAATTAAATTGAATATTAATAACAATAGTAATAATATATTTCATTGAAAAGTTTATTTTATGAATACATAGGTAAAAAAGCATAAAAGTTCATCATATTCATTTTTATAGCTGTTCATATCATTTGTCCACAAATCTCACTTTTTGAAGTCCGAATTGCGCCTTGCTTTAAAAAAAAAACCCGACAAGGCCCCTATACTGAAAAAGTATAGAAAATTATATAATCAGATGAACCCGTTTATGACAGATCTCAAATGACAGCATTGCTATTTGGCTAACCATCGTCGATTTGGGGAGAAATATTCGTTAAATGGGTTTAATCAAACAATTCCTGACCGATATTTGACATCAAACTTGATTGTTCACTAATATAGGCATCAGAGTGGTCTTTGTTTTGACTAACACAATTTCCTTACAAAATTTTTCGTTTTAGATTTCACTTACAAACATGGGCGTACCCAAGGGGGGCCCGAAATTTTCGAAAGTGATATGAAAAAGTGCTGATTTTTCGTCTTTCTTTTTTGGAAAAAATTTAAATTTTTTTCAATCATACAGCGGACTAGCCATTCTTATTAGTCCCATATTAGACCGCATTGACAACAAAGAAGAGAAAGGGGCAGATGGGGGTACAGCCCCCCCCCCCCCGTCCTCTCGAAATAGTCGAAAAATTAAATGAAAAAGTAATTTCTCCTTACTTTTTAAAGATAAATCTGTAATTTTTCCTTCTATCATACAGCAAAATAGGCATTCTCGTTAACACCATATTAGTCCACATTGACATCACAGCAAAACCAAAGATGGGGAGGGGGCTGATGGAATTTCAGCCCCCTCCTCTCGAAATGGTCGAAAATGAAATGATAAAATAGTACTGAATTTTTTCCGTCTGTTTAAGATAAATTTTCATTTATTCCCCTATCGTTCAACAGACTATATGCCCTTCCTTCGCTTTAGTTCCATATTTGTCCATATTGACACCAAAGAAGAGAAAGGGGGCTGACGGGGTTGCAGCCCCCTTCCCCCCCCCTCCCAAACCAGAAATAGTCGAAAAATTAAACGAAAAGAGTGTTTTTTCTTTACTTTTTTAAGATAAATCTGTAATTTTTTCTTCTGTCATACAGCAAAATAGGCATTCTCGTTAACACCATATTAGTTTACATTGACATCACAGCATACCCAAAGATGGGGAGGGGGCTGATGGAATTTCAGCCCTATCCTCTCGAAATGATCGAAATTGAAATGATAAAATAGTGGTGAATTTTTTCTGTCTGTTTGAGATAAATTTGCATTTTCTCCCCTATCATTCAACAGACTAGCCGCTCCCTTCGCTGTAGTTCCATATTAGTGTACAGTGACACTACATTATACCCAAAAATGTAGAAGGGGGCTAATGGGGTTACAGCCCTCTCCCCAAAAAGTCGAACATGAAATGAAAAAGTGCTGATCTTTTCCTTTTTGTTTGAGATAAATTTGTATTTTCCCCCTATCATTCCACAGACTAGCCGGTCTCTTCTCTTTAGTTCCATACTAGTGCACAGTGGTACCACATTATACCAAGGAGGTGAAAGGGGCTAATGATGTGCCCCCTTCCTAAATAGTTGAAAATGAAATGAAAAAAAGGCTGATTTTTTTCTTCTTGTTTGAGATATACTTGTAATTTTTCTTCTGCCATACAGCGAAATAGCCATTCTCGTTAACCCCATATTAGTCCACATTGACATCACAGCATACCGAAAGAAGGGAAGGCGGCTAACGGGCTTACAGCCCCCGCCTCCCGAAATAGTCGAAAATGAAAAAAAAAAATATTGCCTTTATTTCTTTCTCTTTGAGATAAATTGTTATTTTTTTCCCTCCTATCATTCAACCGACTAGCCACATTCTTCTGTTTAGTTCCATATTAGTGCACAGTGATACCACATTATTATGCCCAAAGATGTAGAAGGGGGTGATGGGTTACAGACTTCTCCCAAAATAGTCGAAAATGAAATGAAAAAAAATGCTGATTTTCTTTCTTTTTGTTTGAGATAAATTTGTAATACAATTCTTTTCTGCAATGCAACAAACTAGACTTCCTGGCTAGTCTCATATCAGCGCACAGTTATACCACAGTATACCAACGAAAGGAAGGGGGCTGATGGCGTTATAGGCCCCCTTTTGAAGTAATCAAAAATGAAATAAAAAAACTCCTGTTTTTTTTTCTTTCTTTTGAGAGAAAATTTAATTTTTTTTTCTGGGACGCAGCTAGTCTGGTTAGTCCCATACATTAGTTCACAGTGATGCCACAGCACAGCATACACCCAAAGAAGTCGATGGCGACGGGGTTATGAGGTTACAGCTCCATTCCACCTCCGAAGAGATCGCAGTGAAATGAAAAAAGGGCTGATATTCCTTCTTTTTCAGATAAATTTGTTTTATTTTCTGGCATGCCACGAATTTGTTTTTTCGTTAATCCAATATCCTCCTCAATCCTGCGACCAAATTTACTTGAAACCACAAAATCAATTTTCAAATGACTGAAAAATAGCTCCATCCCTGTTTTACTGGATAAATGAAAACGCATATTCTCAGTTCAAGAGACCTACAAATGAATTCGACAAATCTAAAAGTAGTTTAATTTAACGAGTCTTTTAATTTCTCTCACAGTCGGCGGGCGCTAAGATTGTCAATGCGGACGTATGTTAATGCACAGTAATACCACAGCTAATCTCAAGTCGATTTCGGCTAAATCGGAAATCCGGTGCGGAAGAGTTGACTGTAAAAGTGGCTTATTAACTTTCATTTTTCAGTCGCATTTCCATGCCAAAAATTTGTGTTTTTTCCACTTTTTTTGGACGAAATTTGCGTTTTCTACGCGGTCCTTTGAAGAAATTCGCGTTTTTCAGCGGCTTTTTGCCGAAATTCGAGTTTTTTTTTACGAACTCCTTCGTCGAAATTTGCGTTTTTTCCGCGGATCTGTGACAAAATTCCCGTTTTTTTTCGTGATCCTGTCGAAATTTGTGTTTTTTCCGTGGCTATTTGACGAAATTTGCATTTTTCGGTGGGTTTTTGATGAAATTAGAGTTTTTTTCGCGGATTTTTGCCGAAATTCGCGTTTTTTTTTTTTTTTTTTTTTACAAAATTCTTCGTCAAATTTGCGTTTTTTCCGCGGCTTTTTGACAAAACTCGCGTTTTTTTCTCGTCTTTTTGATGAAACTTCCGTTTTTTCTGCGGCTCTTTGACGAAATTCGCATTTTCTTTGACGAAAGTAGCGTTTTTTCGCGGCTGTTTGACGAAATTCGCCTTTTTTCCGCAGTCTTTTGACGAAATTCACCTTTTTCTGTGGCCCTTCTTTGTGACCCTGCTTTTCTCTTTTTTGCGATCCTTTAACGAAATTCGCGTTTTTTCCGCTTTCCTTTGACGGAATGCGTGTTTTTTTTAGCAATCCTTTGGCGAAATTTGCGTTTTTTCCCCGGCCCTTTGACGAAATTCGCGTTTTTTCTGAAGTCATTTGCCGAAATTCGTGGTTTTTTATGCAATCCTTCGTCGAAATTTGCGTTTTTTCGCGGATTTTTGACGAATTTCGCGTTTTTTCCTCGTCTTTTTGATGAAATTTGCGTTTTCCTGCGGCCTTTTGATTCCCATGTCCCTTTGACGAAATTCACGTTTTTTGCGATCCTTTACGAAATTAGCTTTTTTTTTCGCCGTTCTTTGACGGAATGCGTGTTTTAAGTGTTTTTTTCTAAATTCGCGTTTTTCCCGCGACCTTTGATGAAATTTGCTTTTTTACGCGGCTTTTTGACTAAATTCGCTTTTTTCCTCAGCCTTTTGAGGAAATTCACGTTCTTCTGTGGCTCTTCTTTGTGATCCTCCTTTCTCTTCTTTTTGCGATCCATTAACAAAATTCGCGTTTTTTCCACCTCCGTTTGACAGAATGCGTGTTTTTTAGAGATCCTTTGCCGAAATTCACGTTTTTTTTATTCAATCCTTCGTCGAAAATTTTTTTTTTCCACGGCTTTTGACGAAATTTGTGTTTTTTTCTCGTCTTTTTGATGAAATTTGCGTTTTTCTGCGGCCTTTTGACGAAATTCAGATTTTTCCATGTCCCTTTGACGAAATTCGCGATTTTTCCGCTTCCCTTTGATGGAATGTGTGTTTTTTAGCAATAATTTGACGAAATTTGCGTTTTTTCTGCGGCTCTTTAACGAAATTCGCGTTTTTTCTGTGGTCATTTGACGAAATTCGCGCTTTTTCTGTGGCCATTTGACGAATTCAGGTTTTTTCGCAATCCTTCGTCTAAATTTGCGTTTTTCCGTGGCTTTTTGACGAAAGTAGCTTTTTTTCTCGTCTTTTTGATTAAATTTGCGTTTTTCTGCGCCCTTTTGACGAAATTAATGTTTTTCCATGCCCCATTGACGAAATTAGCTTTTTTGAGATCCTTTACGAAATTAGCTTTTTCGCAGCCCTTTGACGGAACGCGTGTGTTTAGCGATATTTTTTCAAAATTCGCATTTTTTCCGCAAACTTTTGATGAAATTCGCGTTTTTTCTTCGGCCTTATGACGAAATTCGGGTTTTTTCTGTGGTCATTTGACGAAATTAGCGTTTCCTCGGGGATCATTTGACGATATTCGCATTTACTCCGCGAGCATTTGACGTAATTCGCGTTTTCTCCGCTCATTTGACAGAATTTGACTTTTTTTTCGCGATCCTTTGACAAACTTCGCATTTTGTGCTTGGCCCTATGACAAAATTTCGGGTTTTTCCTTTTCGGATCCTTTAAAGAAATTGAAGATTTTTTTTTTCCGCGAACGATTGACGAAATTGATTTTTTTCGGCGACCATTTGTCAAAAATCGCGATTTTTTTTGCCCAAATTTTCGGACTGATGACCGAATATTTCAACTTTTCGGAAAATGCGGAACAAAGTCACCCCTGCCCCTTCCCTTTCCCCCCTCTGAGAACGGCCTTATTGGCAAAAATGATTTCTGTTTATAACACAATTCAACGTATTTCGTAAGATTATGGAAATTTAAGTCAATTATGTCACATTATGGAAGTTTAAGTCAGCCCCCCCCCCCCCGAAATAAAATCCTGGGTACGCCACTGCTTACAAATTTCGTAGAAACCAGCTACGCGAGAATGTTTTTTACGGTCTTTTAAGTTCGCCGGGCACAAATCTCGCCAATATCATGTTTGAAGTGAAAACTTCTTTAGGCGCGTTGAGCTTTTTTTGAGATGGGGAAAAACCACTGATTTCCAGACACTGTAACGTAACGACATGCTAACATTTTAACACATAGACACTAGCGCGCCAAGCGGTGAATGACAGGAACTTTTCCCTCTTCAGCTCAATCCGCAAAAGAAGAAGGAAGCTAAAACTCACTTTTTCTCCCGGCGTATTGCTAAAACAAATTATTATTTTGTTTTTCGTCAGTTAAAATGAATTATACCGTATTCGTGACCTACCTATTTCGTGAAACTAAAAACCGATAACGCTGTATTTTATCGTGTTGATGGTCTGGTCAATAACCAACAGTATTGGCGGGAATTTCGATTACGGAAGATAAAAGATGGGGCACAGATGTCAGATACGCACTTGGGTACCTAATTGACAGCAAAATGGCGTTATTTTATTTTACAAGGTAACCCGGCTACTGTTGCTTATTTATTAATAAATTGTTCATTTACTTTTATTTTATTTTTTTAAATTGTACAATTGTTTTGTTGTATAGTTATTAATGAAATTACCGTTTATTTATTGTTGTTTACTTTTTAAAACAATAGAAAATAATTTAAAAATATATATTGTAACTGGTATCGGAAAACGGGCTTTCGCCAAATTGACGTTAAAAAAATCGCGCCAAACCTGGTTCGTATATCACATATCTGCCAAATTCTCGTTTTTTAGGTGCGTTCGTAATTATATAAATACGTAGCACCTATAGTCGTCGTTCAGTCCGTCCGTCTGTCCGTCCGTCTGTCCGCATATAACAGAACAAAAACTACCCAACCGAATGGTCTGAAATTTGAAATATAAGACTGTTGCAAAATTTTGTCGAGCCATTTCAAATTTTATGAAAATCGGATGTATAGTTTAATTACAGGGACAGTCAAAAGTTTTTCTTTACATTACGGCCAATGGGAAAAATTATTGCAAGTGCATTTTAATGATGTTACAGCCTTCCAAATGGTCTGAAATTTTAAATATATAATTGTTACAAAATTTTGTCGCGCCATTTCAAATTTTAGGAAAATCGGATGTATAGTTTAATTACAGGGACAGTCAAAAGTTTTTCTTTACATTACGGCCAATGGGAAAAATTATTGCAAGTGCATTTTAATGATGTTACAGCCTTCCAAATGGTCTGAAATTTTAAATATATAATTGTTACAAAATTTTGTCGAGCCATTTCAAATTTTAGGAAAATCGGATGTATAGTTTAATTACAGGGACAGTCAAAAGTGTTCGGGGAATGGGAAAAAAATTATTGGGAGTGCATTTTAATGATGTTAAAGACTATGCACTTTATGAAGTGCAAAAAATTATACATTCAGTACAATATGGGGTGCAAAAAATAATTATTAAACTTGTTATAGTACGAACGCACCTCATTTGCCACGTTTGACGAGAAATTTCCAACTTGTTTTATTTTTAGGCTTTTTATCCAAATTTTCCGGATTTTTTAAATTTTCCCTTTCATTGTATCCCAAACACTACCTTCATACCAAATTTCAAGATTCTAGGGATAAAGGACGTACCTCTGAGTTTTGATGATCGGGGAATCAGTGTCGAAAAGGGGAAAGTTTAAGTTCATATATCTTCTGAAGTAAAAAAGATAGAAACGTGAAATTTCAGCATTTAGTTCCATTTCCACATTACTTTAGGTTTACGAAGTTTCAAGTTGTTGGGAATCACCAACACAAAGATATTGGGGGTCAAAAGTACCCTGAGTTGCTTCCAGAAAAAGATGCTTACGGCTGTGCTTTCAAAACTTGGCAGGGGCACTGCCGTGTGCCCAGATGCTTTCATTAGTGCTGCTACACAATTCAACGCATAAAACATTTCCTGACGATTAAAAAAACACACACGTAATTGTTGAAGTTTTCACTTCTATTGGCACTCCCGGAGTGCCACTGTTTTTTTTAGGTAGATTTCGTATGAAATACTACCTATTGGGATCGTTCCTATGTTGGAATTTCTAAAAAATTTTTGCAGATCTACACCGATCATGACGCCTAGAACACAAAACCACCCTCAGTAAAAAACTTTATATACCTATCTATCTATCTATCTATATATATATATATATATATATATATATCACTTTCTTCTGGACACGATAACTTTCGTAATTCTGCACCAATCTCTTCCAAACTGATACATAAAATCAATGGGCATAAAATCTCGGTCAAGTTCGTTAATGGGTAAAATCGGACCAAGGGGAGGGAAATAAGGAGGGGTTTTGTGAAAACAGAAAACCCCCCATAACTTCTTAATTTTTGTACATATCAAATCAGTTTAAAGTTTTTATTACTTCTAAAAATAGGGCCAAAAATTTATGTATCACAGATTTTTGATAAATTTAAAAATGGGCTCAAGGGGCGCAAAAAATAGGGTTTTTGGGAGAAAAAAAATCATAACTTCGTCAATTCTCAAGATATCAAATTCAATTAATTTTATTATACATCTCCTTAACATTATCTAAAACTTTTATATTCACAAGTTTTTGATAGGAGCAATTCGTACCGCAAAAAAAAATTAAAAACGAAAACAAAAAGGGCGTTTGAAGAAGAAAAAAATCCATAACTTCGTCAATTCTCAAGATATAAAATCCAATTAATTTTAACATGAATCTCCTTAACATTATCTACAACTTTTATATTCACAAGGTTTTGATAGGACCAATTCGTAATGCAAAAAAAAATTAAAAACGAAAATAAAAAGGGGGTTTGAAGAAGAAAAAAATCCATAACTCCGTCAATTCAAAAGATATAAAATCCCCATGAATTTATCATATATCTTCTTAATATTGTCTACAACATCTATATAGACAAGTTTTGGATAGGACCAATTCTTAGAGCAAAAACAAATTAAAAATACATACCGGTTGTAGAAAAAAAAATGATCTTAGTAAGGGTGTATTCAAATCCAAACTGCTTATTTTTTGACTCATTTTACAATTCATTTTTGCTCTCAAAGGCTTCCAATTGATACGTTTTCTTACTCAGAAACTGTATAATGTACCGTAATGGTCGATTTTCTGATAGGGGCAGAATATATTTTTTAAAATGCTGTTAAAAAGGGCATTTTGAACCGAATTTACCGAAGCGGATTGTGTTGGAAAAATCATTGTATTAAGGATCTACTAAAAAACAACTTTTCAAAAGTAAAAAAAAAAAAAAAAAAAAAAGCCAAGCCAAAAAAAAAAAAAAAAAAAAGAAAAGAAAAAAGGGGAAAGTTGTGGCTAAAAAATAGTGTGATATCAAATTTCCAAGCTTATATTATGGTACTTATTTAACATTTTTTATTGAAAATTTACCATACGTAAGTCGAGTACCTAAGTATGCGTTGATAGAAAGCCTTTTCTCCTTTACTAAATACATCATAACGTGTTTCTGAAAATTAATTTTTTTAAATTATGCATGATGGGCTTGGCGGCCATCTTTCCATATTTTACACAAATTTCTAAGCACACAAGTACATTGTTAAGATCGGAAATTCGAAATTGTTGCTAAAGCAAACATTTTATGCTTTTAATTTATGGAAATGAGTGCCTAGAAATTTGTGTCTTAAAATAAAGTTGAAGTAACTTCAGATTTCATCTTATGATTCTTTTTTTTCGGAGGGGGTTAATTAATTAGTTAAAGCAGTAAAAATCAATTTGTTTTTTTTTTCAAAATAAAAGACAATCTTAATTTATCTGTCTGTAGTCAAAACTAGAAGTTCAAAATTCTTAATAATGCAAACATATTACCAGCTTGTCTGCTTAGAAATTTGTGTAAAATATGGAAAGATGGCCGCCAAGCCCATCATGCATAATTTAAAAAAATTAATTTTCAGAAACACGTTATGATGTATTTAGTAAAGGAGAAAAGGCTTTCTATCAACGCATACTTAGCTACTCGACTTACATATGGTAAATTTTCAATAAAAAATGTTAAATAAGTACCATAATATAAGCTTGGAAATTTGATATCACACTATTTTTTAGCCACAACATTCCCCCCCTTTTTTTTTTTTTTTTTTTTTTGGCTTGGCTTGGCTTTTTTTTTTTTTTTTTTTTTACTTTTGAAAAGTTGTTTTTTAGTAGATATCAGTCCTTTTTTTAAACAGATTATATATAATTGAAATAATTCTACTCGCTAAAATTAGTCTTTGTATAGCCTTTATCAGCAGGGAACAAACACAATAGTATACATTTTGTTTACCTATCATTCATTTTTTAGAGTAATTAATAATTTAAAAGTAAGGAAAGTCAATTTCTTCTTTCAAAGTATCAGTCTTTCTCAATTTATATCTCCTTAAAATTTTCTATGAAGGATGAAAATTTAGTAAAAATCAAATAGAGTCAAAATAAAATATATATTTACAGTTAGTCTGTCAGTTAATTGTTTGTTCTAACTTTTTTTTGCTGACGGTTTTGCAAAATAAATTTACCTTTACAAATACCTAGGGATAATCCGAGAATGAAGCCCCGCAGGCATCTAAAGAATCGAAGATCTGTCTAAAGAAGTAAATCTAGCAATTCTAGACATGGTGAGGAAACATTTTTGATAAAAAAAAATCTAAAAATTTAAAGATATAAACTGTACATATAACTTCATCTTCATTTAGATCGTGTTATAGAGAAGAAAGAATAAATATGTAATTTTACTCAAGTCTGTTTATCCATACCTATTTGCATAAATGTGAGAATATAATTTCGTATAAAAATCTCCGTAAATTGATTATCTTTAATAGTCTATTATTAAAGCCGCATAAACATTAGAATTAAATTTTTTCCAGTTAAAAATTGCCTGAAATCTATAGTCTTATCGTTCGTCAAATTTGTTTTATGTTTTTTTTTAATACCCAAACACCTTTTCTAAACTCTGGCAAAAGATCACAGAAATACTGAAGTTATCCAAATACTTATATCTTTCTATCGTTTTTTTTTTTTGGGGGGGGGGGGGAGGGGTGAGGAAGAGCACTTAAGAACTTGGTTTTGTTCTTAGAATTCTGAATTAATCATTGAAAAGATCTACCTACATAAGTCTTGTTGCAGAATTTTCATTAGCTAAGAGTTGTATCAACTTATACATCATGTGAATATATTAAATTACTTTTGTAAAATACTAGATGGGAGCCATTGATATTTTCAGAGCATTTGCCTACATTTTAAACTTAAGTAATTTACAACTATTCATTCATTTTCTATACGAATTAAAGAAGTCGTTATTTCCATGGCAACTGTACCTTTCACTATTGCTTGTTTGTTTGTTTTATTGAACACATATATATCAGATCACGTGGGGATCACGGCGGGATTTGAACCCGCCCCACCTACGCTCTCAAGCGATTAGCGGCGTGGTGTCTTATCCACTCAGCCACGGTGAGCCACAATTGCTTTCTCTAATATACAGATACTAAAATTTTCACCTGCTGCGCTTATAATTATGCTCATAACAGAGTACATTTATATGTAAGAGTGGTGACATATGCAAAAGTCGTGTACTCATATTCAAGTTTTTGTCCAAAGTACAGTAACTCAGTTTTCAGTAATAGACGTGGAAGATTTCGATTAAACTAACCCAGAAAAGTTAAAAAACATTGGCTTTCTGATTTGATTTTATTCAAAATCGTCTCAACGTTAATGTCCGGGATCCAGATAAATTTATCTCTGTTAGTAAAATTAGATTGACCAATCAGTAGCCTCCATCCTTGCAGGCTTTTCGGTGTTTACTGCAAACATAAAAAAGTTTTCAAAAATGCAGGCTTCTGATTGATCAATCTCATCTCGCTAATAGCGTAAAATCTATCTTGATCCCGGCCTATTCAACGCCCTGTAAATATTCGAGAAAGCCTTGACAGGCGTCAGGAGAAAATCACACAAAGCAGGCAAAACAAAGAAGAAAATTCATTCATTGGCTCGTTCATATCCACGAGCTAATGAATGATTTTGTTCCTTTGCTTTGCCTGCTTTGTGTGATGTTTTCGTGACGCGTGTCAAGACTTTCTCAAATATCTAGGGGGCGTTGATTTATTTCACCATCAGGAAGATATGAAAGGAGAGGAGCAGACATGTCAATCTTCCCGTGTGAAAAACTACATACAAAAAAAAATGAGTTCTTTCCCCCCTCTTCTGCCCTTTTTAGGTGCGTTCGTAATTATATAAATACGTAGCACCTATAATCGTCGTTCAGTCCGTCCGTCTGTCCGCATGTAACAGAGCAAAAACTACCCAACCGAATAGTCTGAAATTTCAAATATGTGATTGTTGCAAAATTTTGTCGAGCCATTTCAAATTTTATGAAAATCGGATGTATAGTTTAATTACAGGGACAGTCAAAAGTTTTTCTTTACATTACGGCCAATGGGAAAAATTATTGCAAGTGGATTTTAATGATATTAGAGCCTTCCGAATGATCTGAAATTTTAAAGATATAATTGTTGCAAAATTTTGTCGAGCCATTTCAAATTTTAGGAAAATCGGACGTATAGTTTAATTACAGGGACAGTCAAAAGTTTTTCTTTACATTACGGCCAATGGGAAAAATTATTGCAAGTGGATTTTAATGGTATTAGAGCCTTCCGAATGATCTGAAATTTTAAAGATATAATTGTTGCAAAATTTTGTCGAGCCATTTCAAATTTTAGGAAAATCGAATGTATAGTTTAATTACAGGGACAGCCAAAAGTTTTTCTTTACATTACGGCCAATGGGAAAAATTATTGCAAGTGCATTTTAATGATATTACAGCCTTCCGAATGGTCTGAAATTTTAAAGATATAATTGTTGCAAAATTTTGTTGAGCTATTTCAAATTTTAGGAAAATCGGATGTATAGTTTAATTACAGGGACAGTCAAAAGTGTTCCGAAAAAATTATTGGAAGTGCATTTTAATGATGTATCAGACTATGCACGTTATGAAGTGCAAAAAATTATACATTCAGTACAATATGGGGTGCAAAAAATAATTTTAAAACTAGTTATAGTACGAACGCACCTCATTTGCCACGTTTGACGAGCAATTTCCAACTTTTCTCTTGATTTTGACCGATAGCAGCCCATTTAGCAGTCTCCCGTGCAAGATGCCGCTATATATGGCGGACGCAAGGGGGAGTGTGTTAGCGTGACCAATGACATAATAGGCCAGTTCATGACGTTTAAAAGTCACACGGAGTTGGATCATCTTTACACGATGATTAGTACAAAGCGGTGCGCCAATTTTTTTTGTGTCCATTGCCGTGTACAGATAATCAACTCCGTGTGACGTGATGAGCTGGCCACACTTTAGGAACAGCTTCAAATGACGTCATCTATATCTACTTCGAGGCAAACGAAAAAGACTGGCTACCGCGGTGCTACAGCGTCTAGAATATATAGTGTGGAAATCCAATCAGTCGATCACAGCGATATCTGCAGGATATTTCCCAAAACTCCAAGACAATTTGGTCTAGACGCTGTAACTTTTTTTTATACGTTTTATTAACATACATCTGACCTGTGTGCTTGGCGTCAAACCCGCTGTAACAATACCATGTTTACTTTGAAATTCGAAAATATATCGCAGATGTCGCTGCAACCTGGATCCCTGGATTTCAGCGTCAGTGCACATTTAAGGGATACACTGCTTAGCGGTTCTTGGATAGCAAATTTCCACATTATGTATTCTAGACGCTGTAGCGGTGCATTACACATGTCTCTTTCTTCTTTAAAAAATATCCTGCAGATGTCGATGCAAATGACTGTTTGGAATTCGACATCATTGTACATTTAAGGCATTCAATACTTCTGCGCTTTTTTAAGTATTGCTGGGATAGTCGATTTCTACAACATATAATCTAGACGCTATAACGGAGCTATAGATTCTAGAAGATATAGTTTAAAAATCGGCTTATTAAAAAGGTGCTAAAAAATTGTATCCCATAAATGTTGAACGAGGCTGAACGACGAATGTCGATCACAGCGACATATGGTAATTCCAATGTAACTATTTCAAAAGAAAACGTTCCGCTCAGAGAAGATCTAGAAAATGTTGCTCCTATCGACATTTGTCATTCAGTATTTTTTAATATTTATGGGATTCAATTTTTAGCACTTTTTAAAGCATTACTGGAATAGCCGGTTTCCACACTATGACCGTAATCTAGGTAGATTTTTCTCTGTTATCGTAACGAGATTGACCAATCAGAAGCCAGAATTTTTGCTAACTTTTCACTGTTTGCAAAAATGTACCTGGATCCCGGCGTATATTTCTAGCCGCTATAACTGAGCTCAGGAATAGTACAGAAAGCAAACTCCGTATTTTGATACATTAAGGCCGGGATCTAATGGAGGCTATTCCAGTTTCGTTTTGATCACGTGGTCAAGGTAAAAACTTCTATCGTAAAGAAGGGAAGGCTCCGTAGACATATAATGTAAATCCCCGCTAGCCAATGAAACAGTTCGTGAGGCAAAGCAGTAAGATCTTCCCTTCTTATCAGTTAGACGTTCTTTGTGTAAATTACCGGTATCACGTGGCTTTTTTCAGCCTAGGACCCATATTTGGAATATCCTCCATTAGGAACAAGTGTGTCTCTATAACGAAGTAGCTACATACGGCCAATAAATGTTTATTGGTAAAGTTAGTTATTTAGTTATTTAAGCTATGAGGTATTCGCTACGGCTTTTGCCGGCATGACCTCAAATGATCACAAAAATGGCGTTATTTCCTTGGGACAAACACAAATTCAACCTTCCTCCACGAGGAAAAAAGGCAGAACCTTATTGGTAAAAGTGATCAAAACAAATCGTTAAAGTTCTTTGTGAGCATGCCATTATCGTCAGGCTAATGCATGTTGAATTGTTTCCCTAGTCTAATAGAGATCGTCTATGCGCGTATCTTCTAATGGAGGATATTCCAAATATGGGTTCGAGGCTGAAAAAGTCACGTGGTACCGGTAATTTACCCAAAGAATTTCTAACTGATAAGAAGGGAATCAGGAAACTACACTGTTAAAAATATCATGAAAAATTACCTCTGTTTTTAAAGGTTCTCTATTTTCTGACCAATGAGAACGCTATATAAACGCCTAAGAAGCGTTCTCATTGGTCATAATACAGATAGCCTTTAAAAACAGAGGTAATTTTTCTCGATATTTTTAACAGTGTACTACTGCTTTCTCGCATGAACTGTTTCATTGGCTAGCGGGGATTTACATTACGTAGACGGAGCCTTCCCTTCTTTACGCTAGACGTTCTTGCCTTGACCATGTGATCATGACGTAGATTGAATATCCTCTATTCTAGAAAGCGGATTGCCGTACTTTCGGCAAAAACTTGAAATGAGCATGCTTCCTGTGCATATATCACCACTCTTATGTATAAAGGCTCTCTGTTATGGTGTTGTTTCTGATACAGCGCCTAGAATACCTAGTGTGGAAATATGCTATCCAAACACACTGTTAAAAATATCGTGAAAAATTACCTCTGTTTATAAAGGCTACCTATTTTCTGACCAATGAGAACGCTACATAAACGCCTATGGATCGTTCTCATTGGTCAGAAAATAGATAGCCTTTAAAAGCAGAGGTAATTTTTTACGATATTTTTAACAGTGCAGTTCTAAAAATTTGTATCCCTTAAATGTGCGACGATACTGCTAAAATTTCAAGTGTCGATCGCAGCGACATCTGCGGGATTTTCGTATTACTATTATTACATTGTATATACTAGCAATTTCTTGCAGTTGTAGAAAATATCCTGCAGATGTCGCTGCGATCTGCATATTGCAGCAGTATCATTGCACATTTAAGGGATACAATATTTTAGCGCTTTTTTAAGTATTACAGGGTTAACCGATTTCAACACTATATATTCTAGGCGCTATAGTTTCTGAGCGCTGTTGGTTAAATTTCGATATTTGTGTTTTAGAGTGAGCAATAGAAAAAAGTACTAAAACTATTGAAACAACAACTTCTTTAATATTGAAATGTATAGCAAAGGAGTTCAGAATCAATGCCTTAAATAGTTTCGAATATGCACTGTTGTTATGACATCAATACCCTTCCTGGATGTGGGAATACAAAATTGTGTTCAACATAATTGGCCGCAATCTAGATAGATTTTTCGCTGTTAGCGAAACGAGATTCCCGAGGGGTCTCTCAATGGGCGAAATCGTGTACGAGATTACGGAATCACCTTGATTACAGCTGATTCAGCTGATTACTATGATTACATGTGATTATACCTGATTACACCTAGATTACATGTGATTATACCTGATTACACCTAGATTACATGTGATTATACCTGATTACACTTGATTACAGTTGATTTCACTTGGAAATACGTGATTATATTGCTAAAATTTATGATTTAACAGTTTTACTCGATTTTATTGCCTTCCAAAAATCTTTTTTTTTTTTTTTTTTTTTTTTTTTTTTTTTTTTTTTTTTTTTTTAAGATTTGTCCAAAATAAGAAATAAGTATCAAGCAGGACGGTGATTTGCCTATCACTGTTCTGCTGACAGTGGCGTAGCTAAGGGGGTGGGGTCTGAACGAGGGTCTGAATCTCACCCCAAATGATGGGCTCGTACACTAAATCATGAATAATAAAAGTAGTAACTTCTGCTAAAACGGCAATTTTTTTTTCTTTTTTTACATGTTAACTTTTTAGATTTGTCCAAAATAAGAAAATAGTATCAAGCGGGACGGTGATTTGCCTATCCCCGTTCTGCCGACAGTGGCTTAGCCAAGGGGGTGGGGTTGGAATGTCCCCTCTAACGATAGGTCCGTACACTAAATCATGAATAACAAAAGTAGTAACTTCTGCTAAAACGGCAATTTTTTTTTCTTTTTAGCTCACAGGCTATCAAAGCCTGAGAGCTAATGTGCCCGCCCGTTCTGTATGTATGTACGTACGTACTGTACGTACGTACGTATGTATGTATGTACGTAACGCGATAACTCTTGATAGAAACATCCGATTTGCTTCAAAATTTTTTTCTAGGTTCATTGTGATAAGGCGCTTCCCTGATTAGTTTTGGGAGCTAATTGATTAAGGATAAAGGGGGGAAAACGGGGTTAGTCCATCCCCTTAATTCAGATAAATGGGTTTTTCATGCAGAATCATTCGATTTGCTCCGAATTTGGTATACCGGTTTATTATGTTAAGGAACTTCCCTTGATTAGTTTTGGAGGTTCATTGGTTAAGGATAAAGGGGGAAAAGGGGTGTTAGTCCACCCCCTTAATTCAGATAAATGGGTTGCTCATGCAGAATCATTCGATTTGCACCGAATTTGGTATACCGGTTTATTATGTTAAGGAACTTCCCTGATTTGTTTTGGGAGTTCATTGGTTAAAGATAAAGGGGGAAAAACGGGGTTAGTCCACCCCTCTTAATTCAGATAAATGGGTTTTTCATGCAGAATCATTCGATTTGCTCCAAATTTGGTATACCGGTTTATTATGTTAAGGAACTTCCCTGATTAGTTTTGAGGGTTCATTGGTTAAGGATAAAGGGGGGTTAGTCCACCCCTTTTAATTCAGATAAATGGGTTTTTCATGCAGAATAATTCGATTTACTCTGAATTTGGTATACCGGTTTATTATGTTAAGGAACTTCCCTGATTAGTTTTGGGAGTTCATTGGTTAAGAATAAAGGGGGGCTAGTTCACCCCCTTAATTCAGATAAATGGGTTTTTCATGCAGAATGATTCGATTTACTCCGAATTTGGTATACCGGTTTATTATGTTAAGGAACTTCCCTGATTAGTTTTGGGGGTTCATTGGTTAAGAATAAAGGGGGAAAAGGGGGCTTAGTTCACCCCCTTAATTCAGATAAATGGGTTTTTCATGCAGAATGATTCGATTTGCTCCGAATTTGGTATACCGGTTTATTATGTTAAGGAACTTCCCTGATTAGTTTTGGGGGTTCATTGGTTAAGGATAAAGGGGAAAAGGGAGGTTAGCCCGCCCCTCTTAAATTAGATAAATGGGTTTTTCATGCAGAATGATTCGATTTGCTCCGAAGTTGGTATACCGGTTTATTATGTTAAGGAACTTCCCTGATTAGTTTTGGGGGCTCATTGGTTAAGGATAAAGGGGGAAGGGGGGCTAGTCGACCCCCCTTAATTTATATAAACGGGTTTTTCATGCAGAATTATTCGCTTTGCTCCAAATTTGGTATACCGGTTTATTATGTTAAGGAACTTCCCTGATTAGTTTTGAGGGTTTATTGGTTAAGGATAAAGGGGGGTTAGTCCACCCCTTTAATTCCGATAAATGGGTTTTTCATGCAGAATGATTCGATTTGCTCCGAATTTGGTATACCGGTTTATTATGTTAAGGAACTTCCCTGATTAGTTTTGGGGGTTCATTGGTTAAGGATAAAGGGGAAAAGGGAGGTTAGCCCGCCCCTCTTAAATTAGATAAATGGGTTTTTCATGCAGAATGATTCGATTTGCTCCGAAGTTGGTATACCGGTTTATTATGTTAAGGAACTTCCCTGATTAGTTTTGGGGGCTCATTGGTTAAGGATAAAGGGGGAAGGGGGGCTAGTCGACCCCCCTTAATTTATATAAACGGGTTTTTCATGCAGAATTATTCGCTTTGCTCCAAATTTGGTATACCGGTTTATTATGTTAAGGAACTTCCCTGATTAGTTTTGAGGGTTTATTGGTTAAGGATAAAGGGGGGTTAGTCCACCCCTTTAATTCCGATAAATGGGTTTTTCATGCAGAATGATTCGATTTGCTCCGAAGTTGGTATACCGGTTTATTATGTTAAGGAACTTCCCTGATTAGTTTTGGAGGTTCATTGGTTAAGGATAAAGGGGGGAAAGGGGTGTTAGTCCACCCCCTTAATTCAGATAAATGGGTTTTTCATGCAGAATGATTCGATTTGCTCCGAATTTGGTATACCGGTTTATTATGATAAGGAACTTCCCTGATTAGTTTTGGGGGTTCATTGGTTAAGGATAAAGGGGAAAGGGGAGGTTAGCCCGCCTCTCTTAAATTAGATAAATGCGTTTTTCATGCAGAATGATTCGATTTGCTCCGAAGTTGGTATACCGGTTTATTATGTTAAGGAGCTTCCCTGATTCGTTTTGGGGATTCATTGGTTAAGGATAAATAGGGGGCTAGTCCACCCCCTTAATTTAGATAAATGGGGTTTTTTGCAGGATTATTCGATTTGCTCCAAATTTGGTATACCGGTTTATTATGATATGGAGCTTCCCTGATTAGATTTGGAGGTTCACTGGTTAATTATAAAGGGGGAAACGGGGGCTAATTCCCCTTCACTTATTTTTTTGAGGGGCATTATTCTTTAAAATAAGAGTATGATATACAATTAGTGTGAATAGCCTGTGAGCTCAATGCCATTAGTTTAGCTGGGCACTTTTATTTTTTATTTTTTACATGTTAACTTTTTAGATTTGTCCAAAATAAGAAAATAGTATCAAGCGGGACGGCGATTTGCCCATCACCGTTCTGCCGACAGTGGCTTAGCCAAGGGGGTGGGGTCGGAATGTCCCTGCTAACGATAGGTCCGTACACTAAATCATGAATAATAAAAGTAGTAACTTGTGCTAAAACGGCAATTTTTTTTTATTTTTTTTACATGTTAACTTTTTGGATTTGTCATCAGAAATGTCATCATGCTTACAATAAGATATATAGAAAGAAATGTAGTAGAAACAGTATTTTGGAACGGAGGTCCCTGTACATGCAGCCTATGGTAGAGGTCTGCAAAGGGCCTAAATTTCTAGGCACGGGCCCGTCCCGATCCATAGAAGAAAAATTCGGCCCGGCCGGTATAAACATTAAAAGTTCGGCCCGAACCCGGCCTGAACCCGTGCAAAAAATATTGGCCCGGCCCGTAGAGAAAAAATTATTGGCCCGACCTGGCCCTATATAATAGCTAAAAGTTCGGCCCGGAAAAAAGTCAAAATCTCTCGGCCCGAGTCCAGTCCGGCCCAAATGAATTGCTACAAAACTCCATCGATTTGGTTAAAAATTTGTCTCGTACGAAGAGTTCTGACAAAAATACTTATCTTTGATTCTTATTGTCATGTTTCCAGTTTCATTTTTATAAATGCTATTGCGATATTTATTTATTTTTTATGAATCGCTATTTATTGTACATAAATGTTTCAGTTATTATTAATATAGTTAATCCATATTCCATGTATTGGAGACTTAGAAATCTAAAGAATGCTATACAGTAAAATATTCTAAGACCGAATTGCATAGGAAAGAAAAAATACATTATAGACAAGTTCCCATCTTAACAGGTTAAATGTATTATATATTCTTTTCTCATGTATTAGCAAATCTATTTTGCATGGATCAACATATTTTTCAGGTTAAAAGAGGATTCCGTCATAGGCAGGTTCTTTTTCACACGTTTTACTATTTTTTAATTTAGCTACATTTTAATAAGCCTAGAAATGTACTATTCTTTATAAAGAATAAAATTAAATCTTTAATTGTAGAATAATGGCGATTTAAAAATGTATGCATTTTTTGCAAAAATTTTTGGGCCATGCTAAATTTTACTGATTTTTGAATGGACCAGGCCACGCCGAGACAATGATTTTCATACGGGTTAGGTCAAAACCGGGACGGAAAATGTAGGCCCGTGAAGACTAGAAAGAATGATACAAATCCCGGTTTGGTAAGGAAAAAATAAGTTAGGCCCTGCCTGGTCCTTCAGGAAAAAAGTCAGAGCCTGCCCCGGAAAGAGAAGTGACTAGGCCCGGCCCGAGCCTTCAGAAAAAAGTATGTCTGGGCCCGGCCCGACTGCCGTGAATGAAAATAGGACCAAGCCTGGGGCCAGCCCGTGCCGAATCCGAAATGAAATGAAAGGAAATTATGTTTTAATGCAATTGTGAAAAGTAACCTACATTTATATCTCTACTACCAGTTTTATGCTTTTTAGGGAAAAAAAGGCAAGTGTTTAATATTCAAATAGTCATAAAATTTATGTTTTAATATTGAAATATAGTAAAACCTCTGAATAGTAGGGACATCGGGATTATTGAATAGAGTCTTTCATCGGTTCAGGTTGTATACAAATTTCTGTTTCCATGTTTTAATGATTCTAATATTCTTTTTGCGGTTGGGTAGCCTAGAATAACCCTTGCTAGCCATAGTTAGATCTTTTGGAAGTCGGGTTGTTTGCATTTTCACGAAAAGTTTGAGCAAAACTGTGTTTCAGAAGGAAATAAATATGTTTTAGTGTATGAATGAGTATATATTAAATTACTGCATAAGAAATAAAATTTATAAAAAATGTGACCATAGATTATTCCTTCTTTACGGTACAGTTAAGAACAATTTTTCTTCTCTCGGAATATGAAAAATGTTGCCAACATTTAATTTTTGATACACAGCAAAAAAGCATGTATGATACTTGTCAGGGCCGAAACTAGCCTTTTTTGCACTCGGGGCAAACATGGATTTTGCCCTCCCCCCCGCTCTACCGTAAAGTATATATACAAAGAGAATTTTACTAATTTTCTAATAGCCGACTTATTTTAAAATATGTCATAATAAAATATGTAATACTGAACTACGTAATCCACAATGGCGGATCCAAGGAAGAGGTCACGGGGGATCATGACCCCCCCCCCCCCAACCTCTGAATACCAACAAAAAGATTCTAAAGATTATTTTTAAAATGAAATATACAGTAGAGTCCCGCTTAACCGAGTCTCCTCTTTAACCGAGTTATTTTCTTCTGATGGACTGGTGGCTTCCATTATTATGAAACAGCCATTATAAATGAAGTGTATTAGGTGAAGATGAAAGAGAAAAAAAAATTATGGCCATTTTTTTTTTCTTATTATGACTAGAAAATCAGAGTTCTAACTTTTTACGTCTGCTCTTTCATCTTCACCTAACACTTCTTTTATAATGGCTGTTTCATAATAATGGAAGCCACCAGTCCATCAGAAGAAAATAATCCATTCCAAGGGTATAATCCTTCATTTGGCACCCCTTCGTTCTGGCTCCCGGGGCACGTGTCCCCTCTGCCCCCCCCCCCTTAGTTTCGGCCCTGATACTTGTGATAGTTTATACACACATACACATGTTACATGTGTGTAGATTGGGAGATGCCCAAATTAGCTATATAAGCATATAAAGTACCATATTTTATGGAAGAAACGCCGCGGCGTTTACGAGTTCAAAAGTTAATTTTTTTTTTCCAAGTGCGGCGTTAACGCCATGTGCGGCGTTTACGATTTTTTTTAAATACCAACTGATTTTCCTTAATTTAAAAATTCATAAAAATACTTTACAATCGGATTTAAATATTTTAAATAAAACTTCAGACATCTTAAGATATTAAAAACGAGGCATCCTACACCGCTCAGAAAACTTTGATTAAAGTTAGGTCAATGTGACGCCGTCGACAAAAGTAAGCGTTCCGACGGATGCGGCGTTTACAACGAGTGCGGCGATTATAATATTTTTAAGCTTATTCAGGCCAATTTGAGGAGTGCGGCGTTTCTGCCATAAAATACGGTATTAGGAATTGCAAAAGTGTTCGCTAACTAGATATGTGCTTTCGGGAGTATCCATTATGAAGATCTTATTGTATATAGATTTTTAATGTGAAAAGATATTTTGGATATTCTTTTGAAAAATCTGGTCGACCCGAACCCGAATCACAAGAGTTAAAATCCAATCCAAACCCGAAAAATTATAGTCAACTCGACCCAAAACTGACCCCGAACAAGACTCGCAACGAAAAAATATAATGCCCTGGGTCGAAAATATAAAAACCCAATAACTGCAAACACTTATAATTATTAATTAACACTACACATCGAAATTTTTCCCAGAACGCATAAACACCTCAATCGTGAAATAAAATAGTATTATTTTTCTGTTAGAAATAGGAGAATTTGTGGAACAGATAGTATCTTTGTCACAGGTCCCAGACTAGTATCAGAAAAGAATAGCAAAAGCATATAAAGGAAAAACTCCACACTAGGACAAAAAGTCATGTTCAGTTAGACTATATAAGCAATACCATTACAAGAGGAGGCGCCAGAGACTTTTTTTTGTGCTTTGTTGCACAGACTAAGTAATTGGTGAATTTCTTATTATATCCATTTTAAAAGGATGGGGAAAAAAAAAAGAAAACGAAAAAGCCAACGGCTTGTTTCAAGTATCATTTGATAGTCTTGCTAGTGTCTTCAGTAATCTAATCGTAGATCGGTAAACTACTATGGTATGAATAAAAACTTGGATTTCCTTGCATAAATGCGCATTAGGTTCCCTTAGAAAGACCCCCTACGGAGGGCACTCCCTCCCCTTCGTGCCCATACCCCTCGTGTAGATAATTGGTCGTCATAAACAACAACTATAGATGAAAGTTGTTGAAAAAGACAGAGGACGGACTATTCTAGGAAACGAGAAAAGTGGTACGTTTTCAATCAATTTGTCAATTGTTGGAAAGCACCTTCCCTCTTCTTTCGAATCAGAAGCAGTAACCTCTTTCATGTAGATTTCCTTTAAATGAAAGAGATTTTTTTTTTCGGTAGAAAAATGCTATCAGCTTTAAATTTGGGGATGAATCACAAATCCTTAAATATACAATGATTTATTTAATTATTTGACCTTTCTAGCACCAATGTGTTGCATGTATTTATTAGAATAAGAAACTATATGTATAAATATAGTTTATACATGTATTTTTTAATGTATAACGCGATGACAATTGATTAATGTAAGATTTTACTTCATATGCATTCTCTATACGTGAAAAATTGTTATGAAAAATAGCAATTTGAAACGAAAGATGAAATCCACTTACTCAAATATAAAATTTGAACAAAACAAACATTAATTTCTTTAGTTTCATCTGATAAAGTTCTTCTATTTAATAAAAGTGTTTTGTTTGCAAAAATTATTTTTTAAAGACTAATATAATAAATATCATTTATGAAATGTACGATTTCATTAAGGCTGTTCTTAACTGCTCTGCTCAACAAGCGCAAAATGTTTTGACACATTTACAAATTCATTTTTTAACGGAAAAGTATAAAATACGGCTGGCCATGGAAGCGATTTGGAATAACTGTTTTTTTTTTCATTTTTTGATCAATCAATTATCTATTGAGTTATAAGCAATTTTGATCACGTGACAAACACGTTTTTAAGTGCTCTTTCTTCCTTCGCGCGGAAATTCGGTTCAAAACGCCCACTTTGACGCTATTTTCTGAAAGATCTATTGAGTTTGCAAAAAAAAAATGGAAAAAACAGCTCAATTACATAGTTTCTGAACAACACCAGCTCGTTTCATTCATTTTCGAACAAAAATAAATTAAAACTTATGTCAGAAAGTTGCCCTTTTGGATTTGAGAACACACTTAATGAAGTGTGTCATTAATGAAGTGTAGGATTTAAAAAAAGTGTTCTGAGCTGTGGTATTTATTTTTTTAAATGCATCTGATTATATATAAATATCACTGTTACCATTAATATCCTTAATCCACATTCTATGGTTTGGATATTTGAAAAATTTAAAAATTCTATGCAATAAAATGTTTGGAATTGCATAGGAAAGAAGAAAAATCCGTTGTGGGCTGGTTTCCCTATGAGCAAGTTCATCATCGGTTTAAAATGCATTACATTCTTTTCACAAGTACTGTTACGCTCATTTTACATAGATCATCTTTTTTTTTTTTGGGGGGGGGGGGGGGCGGTGTTAAACACGGGATTGCGTCATAGGCAGGTTCTTTTTTTCGGGTTTTACTGTAATTTAATTTTATTGCCAAGAAATGCATCTACCATCTACCCATCTTAAAGAATAATAAAAATAAATATATATGAATTTTAATTGTGGAATAATAGCGATTTAAAAATGCGAGCATTTAAATTTAAAAAATTGGGCCGGTTTAAATTGCACTGATATTTTTACTAGATAGGCCAGAGTAGTGCTGGTTCAGTGATTTTCAAATGAACTAAGTTGGAACGGGGACTAAAAATTTCTGCTAGTTCAGACCTCAAGAAGAATGCAGTCAAGCCCCGGCTTGTGTCGGAATATAAATCCAGTCCCGGTGCCGGCCCATCTCGTTCTGAACCTCTAGAAATAAGTAATCCACAAACCACGCTCGGAGCGAGTATTAGAAAGGAAAATTGAGCCGGGCCTATGCAGATCCTTACATCGAATAACCAAAAGATTTGTTCACAAAATTTTGTAAAGTTAAACAAAAAAATTCTAAAAAAAAAAAAAAAACGAGTTTTTAGTGAACTTCGCTCACTTTTATAGATGAGTTTGAGTTGAACGAGTTCGTTCCAAAAATTTTGAATTTGAACGTGAACTTGACTCATTTTTGAGAAACTGAGTTTGAGTTTGAATTAGTTCGTTTATTTTGTGAGCGTACCCAACACATACATGTATATTGAACTTTATCCTTAAAAGTTAAAATCGATACTAGAGGTATAATTGTAGACTACTTTTGCATAGTTGCATTACAATATGGATATATATATATATATATATACATTTTTTTTTTTTTTTTTTTTAATTAAGAGGTGGGGTTTAGTTGAGGTTCGAGTATTTTGAGTTCGGGTCGAAATGTGGAGCATGAAATTTTTTGTCGTGCTTAGATCTCGTTTCGGGTTCGAATCTACCTACCCTGTATCGAGTTGGGCAAACAAAACTAAACCCGACTGATAGTTTGAATCGGATCCGGCTAAACTGAATATTTTTTCAGAGAGGTTCGAATTGACTTATATTTTACGAGTTGGGTTAACTTAAATTGCTTTTGGTGGGTGGGTTCGATTCTACCCGATTTCTCAAAATATTCTCCAAAATATACTTAAAAATGAAACATTATATTACTTGGTATCAAGGAGCACATATACAGAAATATTGTTTTTTCTTCATAAAAAATATAATTGATACTAGAAATACAATTGTAGGCTACTTTTCCATTATTCTATTGTGGATTTTTATGTTTATTTTTTCAGTTTTGGGGTGGAATTGGGTTCGGATTGAAACCTGTCCGTTCTGGGTCGAAGTTTGTCAGATTAGGATCAATTAATCCAACTAATTTTTTTAAACTGGTTCAGGCTGAGTGGATATATAATTTACAGGTTCGGGTCGGGTATGACCCAAACCACGCAGGATTCTATGCTCTCAAAATAATCCGTGAGTTAAACTAATTTTTCCCTTGATTATCTTTTATTAAAACATGAAAATTTGCGCTTTTTTACCCATTCCCCTCCCCACCCATATATATATATATATATTATATGCCCGACCCGCGCAGGACTCTAATCCGGCCCCCCTGTCGGGATACTATGCCCCCCCCCCCACCCCGTAGGGCAAGTTTTGGCGCCGCCCCTGACTGCAACCTTAATGTTAAACCTATGGGAGCGTTCTTTAAAAAACATTCTCGCTTGCATTTTAATAGTTTTAAATGATTTTTTTTCTATTTTCGTTGCATATTTTTTAAATTTTACTTTTGGTTATTTTTACGTGTTTGGATTTTTTAACTGCAAGACAATTTTATCAAAATTCCATATATATATACATTTTTGTATCAAACGACAAACAAAATTTCCATTTGGCGCCCTCTTCGCCTAGGGCCGAAACTAACCTTTTTACACCCGGGGCAAGCATGGATTTTGGCGCCCCCCCCTTTTCCGCAAAGTATATTTACAAAGAGAATTTTACTAATTTTCTAATAGCCGACTTATTTAAAAATTTAAAACATGTAATCTTAAAATATGTAATACTGAACTACGTAATCTACAATGGCGGATCCAAGGGGGGGGGGGTCACGGGGGTCATGACTCCCCTCTAAACACCAACAAAAATATTATAAAGATCATTTTAAAAATAAAATATACAGTTAGAGTCCCGATTATCCGAGTCCTGCTTAACCGAGTTTCCACTTTCACCGAGTTATTTTCTTCTGATGGACTGATGGCTTCTATTATTGTGAAACAGTCATTATAAAAGAAGTGTTAGGTAAAGATGAAACAGCAGTCGTAAAAAGTTAGAACTCTGATTTTCTGGTCAGAATGGGAAAAAAAATGGCCATAATTTTTTTTTGGCAAAAAAAAAAAAAAAAAAAAAAAAAATATGGCCATTTTTTTTTTCCATTCTGACCAGAAAATCAGAGTTCTAACTTTTTACGACTGCTCTTTTATCTTCACCTAACACTTCATTTATAATGGCTGTTTCGTAATAATAGAAGCCATCAGTCCACCAGAAGAAAATGATCCATTCCAAAGGTATAAGCCTTCATTTGGCGCCCCTTCGTTCTGGCACCCGGGGCACATGCCCCATCTGCCACACCTTAGTTTCGGCCCAGGGCCGAAACTAGCCTTTTTTGCGCCCGGGGCAAACATGAATTTCCCCCCCCCCCTTCTTTCTTCCTCAAAGTATATTTACAAAGAGAATTTTACTAATTTTCTAATGGCCGACTTATTTTAAAATTTAAAACATGTAATCATAAAATATGCAATACTGAACTACGTAAATTGAATGTGACGTTTGTTGCAATTATAGTTCGTTCACATAAAAGAATTCGCATGTATTACCGGCTATTTACAGTAATTGCTTATACAGTAGAGTTCCGATTATCCGAGTCCCGCTTAACCGAGTTTCCGCTTTAACCGAGTTATTTTCTTCTGATGGACTGATGGCTTTCATTATTATGAAACAGCCATTATAAATGAAGTGTTAGGTGAAGATGAAAGAGCAGCCGTAAAAAGTTTGAACTCTGATTTTCTGGTCAGAATGGGGAAAAAAAATGGCCATTTTTTTTTTTCTCATTCTGACCAGAAAATCAGATTTCAAACTTTTTACGGCTGCTCTTTCATCTTCACCTAACACTTTATTTATAATGGCTGTTTCATAATAATGAAAGCCATCAGTCCATCAGAAGAAAATAATCGGTTCCAAAGGTATAATCTTTCATTTGGCGCCCCTTGGCTCTGCGCCCGGGGCACATGCCCCCTCTGCCCCCCCCCTTAGTTTCGGCCCTGGCCTTTCGTTCTTACGCCCGAGCAAGTGCCGCCCCCTCTGCCCTAAACTAGAAAAACTATTACCTAAACTACTACCCAGAAAAAGTTAGAAAATTGCCCCCCCCCCCCCCGGGTGACAATTATCACTCCCTCCTATCTTTAATATTTTTATATGTTATAAATAATATACATCAGATTTAAAAAAATTTGCTTGCGGTCCCTCTCATCTCCCGCGTATTTTAAATACACTTAGTCGACATTAACTTGTAATATATTAGAATGTAATCTAAGTTATATTTAAAATCAGGCGCGGATCCACGGGGGGGGGGGCGATCGGGGCGATCGCCCCCCCCCCCCCAAAAAAAAAATCCGCCGATTGTCGCGAATTTCGACAAATGGTCGCCGAAGAAAATCAATTTCATCAATCGTTCGCAGGTAAAAGGATCGCAAAAGGAACGCAAATTTCGTCAAAGGATCGCAAAAAAAACGCGAATTTCATCAAAGAATTGCGTAAAAAGCGCTAATTTCGCAAAAGAATCGCGCAAAAAACGCTAATTTCGTCAACAGATCTCTGAAAAAATGCGAATTTCTTCAAAGAATCGCGAAAAAATGCGCGAATTTCGCCAAAGAATCGCTGAAAAACGCGAATTTCGTCAAAGGGTTGCCAAAATTAACGCACAATTAGCACCGGGAGGAGATTCCCCTAGGTGCGCATCCACCGGGGGGGGGGGGGGGATTAGATCTGGGCAAGGAAGGGAAGAACAAATTACCAAGTTGGTTTTTAAGAAATCAACATACCATACGCATTTTAGATTTTAACTGACTAGGATTAGGACATAATCCTTTTTTTTCATTCATGAAATACCCTTGAAATTTACCAATGTGGGTGGCAATAACAGTATATTTTTTACACATTATTGATTTTCTTCAGAAAACATTAAGATGCTTGAATTTTTCAAAGGACCCTTCTTTTTTTTGTTTCTTTCTTTCTTTGGAAATTGCTATGAATCCCATTCTTTTCTCAAACAATAAAGCACTCCTCAAAAATATCATTATACAGAAATTAGAATTGCAGCTTCTTTGAAAGAACGAAAAAGTTTCAACACTTCAAAGGGATCCGAATAACGTTGCCAATTTCTGTTGTAGAGATTCAACAAAAGGTACACGAAGTGACATCGTCCCCACCTCAACCCATTAGTGTAAAAAATTATGGCGCCATATGCCTTTTGACAGGACATAATCCTATTTTGTTCACTAACTGCCGAAACGTCAGTGAGGTTTACCAATGACACCCGAAAAGTGTTTTCGTTTGCTTGTCTGTCTGTTCCGCGAAAACTGTCGTTAAAAGCATTGGATTTATATGTTGGGGGGCGGCGACCTCCCCGATCGATCCCCCCCCCCCCCCCCCCCCCCGTGGATGCGCACCTAGGGGAATCTCCTCCTGGTGCTAATTGTGCGTTTTTTCCGCTGCTCTATGACGAAATTCGCGTATTTTTTTCGCGATTCTTTGATAAAATTCGCATTTTTTCCGAGATCTGTTGACGAAATTAGCGTTTTTTGTGCGATTCTTTCGCGAAATTAGCGTTTTTTGCGCAATTCATTCGCGAAATTAGCGTTTTTTTCCGCAATTGCTTGGCGAAATTAGCTTTTTCTGCGTTCCTTTGACGAAATTCGCGTTTTTCTATGATCCTTTGACGTAATTCGCGTTATTTTCGTGGTCCTTTACGAAATTCGTGTTTTTTGTGGTCCTTTGATGAAATGTCCGATTTTTTGGCGAAATTCACGTTTTTCCGCGCTTTTTGATGAAATTCACGTTTTTGCTTGATCCTTTGACGAAATTCATGTTTTTTGCGCGCTCCTTTGACGAAATTCGCATTTTTTGCGCGATTTTTTGACCTGCGAACGATTGACGAAATTATGGATTTATATTTTTTGATCCAAAGGGAAGGGGCGATCGGGGCGATCACCCCCTCCTTCCTTGGATCCGCGCCAGTGATGAGGTATACACATCATAGAGGTCTGCACGGGTCCAGGCTTGGCCCGAGGCCCGGCGGAATGAAGACGAATTTTCCAACGGGCCGGCAGAATTAGGACAATTTTTTTAAAACGGGCCGGGCCGACAGACAAAATTGAACGGGCCTGCAGGGCCGGGCCAGGCCCATAAAAAAGTAATCGGACCGATATACGAGCCATTTTCAATGAATACGATTTTCTCGAGAAGTATAGATGTGCGTCACGAGCCAATGCGATTTTAACAACATCAATACAGATATATAGCATGTCCATCGTAGAGATCGGCATCGTACAGTTACAAGACATCTGATTCCGGGTTTAATTTTTTTTCAGCAGACTCGTGTCGGGATGGAACTGGTCTTAATCGATCTCAGGATGTGTAGGACAGGCATTGTGTTTTGTAAAAGTATTAATAGTGATAATGAATTTCTGTTAACAGTATCTTTGGAAATATACCTTAAGGGGTTCTCATATTTACTGCTCAACAATGCGAAACTTTCAGACACATGTTCTGGCTCATTTTTAATTATAGAGGCATAAAATTGACAGGCATGACTATTGAAAGCATTTGGAAACGAATAGCTTTCTCCATATTTGATAAATTAGTTACAGAGATAACAGAGATTCTTGTCACCTGACTGTACGTTTTTCTCCTTTCCTGTGCTATCGCTTCCGGAAATTCGATTCAAAACGCTAACTTTGGCAGTATTTTCAGAGAAAGATGTATTGCTTTTATCTATGAGAAAGACGGTATTTACATAGTTTATGAATAAGAATACCTGCCAATCTTACGCGTTTCCAAAAAGAAATGAATTCATAAATGTGTCGATATGTAGCTCCTTTGGATTTGAGAAAAGCCTTAAAAATGAGAGAAATATTTTCACAAATCTACTTTTTATTATACAGCTTCAAAAGTTATGTTTTTAATCCTTTATTCTGAATTACATTAATAGTAGGAGAGCTGTTGAACATTTTTGAGTAGGTATTTGAGGCACCCTGAAAATTTGTGCAGCACTTCTTTTGTAATGCCTGAATACAAAATCGAATGTCTGGCTGAAGGATCGTGGCCCAAAACCTGTGCCAGACACGTGTCAAGTGCCATTTTTTGACACTACCCAAACAAAGTATTTGAGGCACGCTGAGATTGAAACAGAATAATATTTATACTTAGAAAAAAATATTTTGAAAATGACAGACACTTTAGTCGGCCCAAAAACTGTGCCAGACACGTGTCAAGTGCCATTTTTTGACTACCCAAAAAAGGTATTTGAGGCACGCTGAGATTGAGGCACAATAATATTTATGTTTAGAAAAAAATATTTTGAAAATGACAGACACTTTAGTCGGCACAAGAACTGTGCCAGACACGTGTCAAGTGTCATTTTTTGTCTGGCATAGGTTTTGGGCCATGATCCTTCAGCCAGACATTCGATTTTGTATTCAGGCATTACAAAAGAAGTGTTGCACAAATTTTCAGGGTGCCTCAAATACCTTCCCTAAAATGTTTAACAGCTCTTGGACTATAACCTTTTAATGAATCCTTATTGGAATTTTGAAATGTCTTTAGAGACGATGACTAAAACACTATAAGCAATCGTTAATGTTTACTATTGTGTGTTTTCTGTTTTGCGAACACATAGTAATCTAAAATATACTGTAAAATGTTCCCATAAATATGTATGTAGTATTCTTTAAAAGAATCTTAATTGTATGTCCAGTGATGGAACAGTGGCGCAGCAGTTAGGCGATTGTTACCACTAACTTTTTTTAGTATTCTTTACATTGAAAAATCTCAGAATTCTATCCTTAAATAAGACGAAGAATACTAATAAATTTTAGCGGTGTCAACTTATTCTCTAGTGCTACACTGTTCCATCACTGTATGTCGAGAAAAAACGCATTTCTTTTTGTAGAAATTGAGTCGGGTCGGGCCTGTTTCACTGATTTTTGTACGGGCCGGGCAGGGACGAGAACTGTAAAAATTACAAATGGGCCGGCCCGGGCCCCGTCCCGTGCAGACCTCTAACACACCACGTAGATGACACATTTTGACTTTCTAGGATGTTAAAGGCCCGTCAGATTTCTGAAGGGGATCTTTTTTCAGAGATTATCCTCTTTCAGAAATCTGATATTAAAAAATGGATGTGATGATTATGTTTTTCAGCTTTCGGTAATTGGTTCTTGGGTATTTTTTAGCGCTGAATCCAAAAATGACCTTCATTTTGTACCATGCCATCACGTCAGGATTTCACATAAATCGCAAATTTTTAAAAAGTCTTACATCAAAATCAATTATCAAAAGTTAAAAAAGACAATCATCGCAGGCTTGTGTTACTAACGTTCTTCAATATAACTAAAAGAACAAAAAATAAGATAAATAATTACCATAGTATAAGAGTAAACAGAAAAAGAAAAAAAAAAGGCATTTAATAAATAAATTCTGTTATAACGTTTTCAATTTTACGACCTAATAAGTAACAATAAACTATATTTTGAGGAGAGGTCGAGATTATAAAATAAGAGTGATGGATAACCGAGTGTTTCGGTTAATCGGATGTCGGATGATCGAGAGTCTGTAATATTTTTAAATCGCATTAATTTCATATTCATTTAATAATTAACTGCAAGGAAGGATTTGAGCTACAGAAATTATGACTACGTTGATTATATGTCACTCGATATCGCCCCCCCCCCCCAAAACGATTCTCTGGATCCGCCCCTGTTTAAAATACATATAATTGGAATTGACCTACAATCCATTACGGGTTAACTGGATTATACAATTAAAAACGTAATTTAAATCATCTTTTAATCCATTGCAGGTTAATTAGATTATATAATTAAACGAGTAATCGAAATCCGCACGTAATCGATTAAAATTAATCTAATTAAATCTTAAAATGTTAAATAAGAATTGATTTGTAATCCTTTAGATAATTATCGGGTTATACAATTCAAAAGCTTAAATTGAAATTACTTTTCAGTGCTCTGCGTGTTAATCAATTGCATTATGAGGTGATTATAATGTATTTTAATTTAATCAATAATTTCATTACTCTGTAATCAGATTCTGCCCCAACACTGGTCATATCCATTGAAAATTATTCATATTTTATCGGTTTCGTTTAAATTTTTAAATCGGGTTCGACAGCCCGCGGATTTTTTTTTCTTTGTTGTTGCCCCAGCTCCCCGTTAAAAATATGTCCTAATGCTGCCGGGCTGACCAGTTTGAAAGTTTCCCTCCATTACGATGGCCCCATGCCGACCACTAAACGTTCTTTGAATAAAATCAAACAAATTCTTGAGAAAGCCCCCCCCCCCCCCACAGACTACTTTCTTATCTAGCTTATCTCTTTCCTCATCTGTGAGCTCGCCTTTCTGCCATTTCCGAGGGCATTTCTCATTTCTGCTTTTGCCTTCCCGCCTTCCCCAACTTCCGTCTAAACTGAAGACAGCGAGAGGAAGAAGACAGAATGGCGACAAAATAGATTTTTCTCGAGATTTTTAATTCGAGATTACACTTGATTATACATGATTATACTATGATTATACTGATTACATGTGATTACGTTAAGATTTCATTGATTACCACCGATTACATGGATTACATGTGATGACATGATTACGCATGATTAAGACTTGATTACAGTATGATTTCACTGATTACAGGGACGGTTGTACGAGATTACACCCCATTGAGAGACCCCTCGGAGATTCCTCAATCAGAAGCTTGCACTTTTGCGAACTTTTCGCTGTTTGCAGCAATGCAGGCTATTGATTGGTGAATCTCGTTTCGCTAACAGCAAAAAATCTATCTGGATCCCAGCCTAGATTTCTGTAAACATTACACTTCATCCATGGCACTAAGAAAATGACTCAAAACTTTTATGACATAGGCCGGGATCCAGAAACAGCAAAAATTCTCAAACATTCTGGCTTCTGATTGGCCAAACTCATTTCGCTAACAGCGAAAAATCTATCTGGATCTCGGCCATAGTTTTCTTCGATGAAAGCAATGCAAAAGGATAATATAAAAGAATAGTATAAGACTTCTAAAATGGTTTGGCGGGTTTATCGCTGTTTGGCATAATTTATAAACTTTAGAATTAATTAACAGTTTTTCGCTAATTAAGAATAGGAAATTTGTGTTTTTAAAGCTGAATTTTATAAAATCACGTAAATTGAGTAAATATCTGTCCAAAAATTCAATCCTTACTTTTTTATGTCCATTATTTAAGTCTCTACCTCGATTGAAGAATAAGTTGTGACGAAGAAAATAAATTTGTCATTTTCAGTATCTCGACGTTATTTTAAAAAATCTATATCTCTGTTTATAATTAATTTATGAGGATGCATTTGGTCTCAAATTGAAGAGCTTTTCCATTAGGTCCTTCTGGTTTTGGTTTTATTTTTCTGCGATGATTGGTTCTTTTGATATGGGAAATTTTACGCTGGCATGTTTGGTCGATTTAACATGGAGAAGCTGTCTTCAGTATAATAAGCAGTTACGGTGTCTTGCGTTTTATTCTTGGCGTTTGTTTGTTTGGCGAGGTTGGCATTTTTTTTTCAGCTTGTCTTGGCAGAACGACCGTCCTGCTTGATGCGCTTAAATCCAAACTGCTTATTTTCGGACTGGTTTTTAAATTCATTTTTGCTCTCAAACGCATTTAATTGGTAGATTCGCTTATTCAGAGACTATATAATGTACCGTAATAATCGATTTTTAGATAGAGGCAGAATATATTTCAAAAAATGATGTCAAAGTGGACATTTTGAACGGAATTTCCCGAAGCGATTGTGTTAGAAACGAAAAATATTATCCTTCTGAGAAAATAATTGTTTATATATCAAGTTTTAATTAATTGAACAAAAAATAAAAACACCGGCCGCTTATAAATCTCTTCAAAAATCACGTCAGCATGTTTCATATTTTTTTTTTATTAAAAATGAATCTGGAATTATGGCAGGAAATTTCGAGTTGAGCATGGAAAAGTATTTTTTTTTAATGCCGCCCTAACATGATTCTGATAAAACCAGCTATTATATGAAAATGAAATAAAAACTCGCCAAGAGCGGGCAGATAAAATTGTTAAAGTGGATTTATCTCTAATCATGATTTAGTTTTTGTTTGTGAAATTAGTATATTTGACTTCGAAATCTACCTCTGCCTGTAGGCCGGGCCGGCAGGGATTTTTTTTTTTTTTTTCAGGGCAGTAGCATATTTTATTTTTCACAAGTGTAAATTACAATACATTGATGATGAAGTAGAATTTTTTTGTTTATAGCATTATTTGTTATTTTTTTATCTTTTTGAATTTTTTATGAAATGGGTGAAAAGCAACTATTTTAAATGTATGTAATATGTATATTTAACGTGTGTGTATTTTAAATTAAAAGAGTGAAAGCTTTATATTTTAAATGAATAGCAATGGGAACAATACTTTGTTGTTTATCAAATGTGGCCGGTTAACATAAAAGTACTGTTTTTCCTTAAGATTTTTGAGGCAACCTATCACAGAAATAATTTAAAAAAATGATTGGTGACCAAAAAAAGACCGCTTCTATGACTGTTAATACTATCCGAAATAGTGTTAATATTGAATATTATAATAATATTTCGCAGATCAAACTAAAATACCGTGACAGTGACAAACACATATACATCTAACTGTAACCATTGATAAAAAAATATCAGGAAAATTGGAATGTAGGTTTAGTTTGTAGAGTATGCATTAATTAAGTAAATAAATTACATAATCGAGTCTACAGACAATTGAAATACTTGGTACAAATAAATTACATAATCCAGTCTACAAACAAATGACACATGTTATCGGTCGTGGTTTGATGATAATTAGCTTAATAAAATAAGTTAAATTGATTCTTTGTTTTTAAAGCGAACCTATTCCATAATCGAGTTTTAAAGAGAATTGGAGTAATTTGGGACAATTTTTTGGAGACATTTTGCAACATTTACATCACACCACCTCTATACCAAAATGTTTGCTATTGTGTCATTTATTTCAAACCTGAACATGCAAATATTTTTTGATACTTTTTCAATTTCGGTACCTTGGCGAAATAAGAAAAGGAAATTTGGCAATATATTTTCTGACAAGCAATTCACTGTTTCATTTCATATACACAAGCATTTTTTTTTTTTTTACACTTTATTTAACGTAATAATGCCAGTTATCTAATTTTATATCGAAACCCATTTAATATGTATCAAAAAACATTAATAATATACATACATTTAAAATAAATATATTACAGCAAAATAGTCCATCAAGTTTGTTTTCATAACTGATTATACCATTTGGCAACAAATCTCACTTTCTGATGCCCTAATTGCGCCAAACGTTGTAACTTGCTATTTATTGAACGTGAATCACTTTTGGTTTCAATTATTATTTAGTCGTAACTATGCATTTTTTCATTTACTATTTTTCCAGTCGAAAATATTTTTTATTATTAAGTAAAATTAAGTTATAATTTCATTTTTTGCTGATTCAAAAATGGAAATGTTTACAGCATTGCTAAGAGGCACAATTTCATTGTGTAGTTTAAATTGCTATTTAAAATAAAATATTTTATTGTATGATATTTATTTGTGTTTTTATTTTCAGTATATATTTGTATTCATTTAATCAAATAGTTGTCGAAACTCTGTAATTTTGAAATGATATATTTTTTAAATGATAACTTTCGCGCCAACTATGTTATTTATTTTTTTTCAAATGCTTCGTTTGGTGCCAACAATTCCGCTTGGCAACAATGGTGTTGAAATACCAGAAAAGTACTAAGCATTTAGATTGCACATTGCAGCATGGATGCTATAATATATAACATGGGACAATACAGAATAAAAAAACTGGTTTATAGCTTCAGGTTGGCACTGAGACATTAAAATACATTTTCTTTAAATAATTTAAAAATATAGATGAGGAAAGTTCTGTGATCGGAACTCTCACCATATTGGCTCTTTTTAATGAGAATGCTCTGATACAAAATGAAATATTGTATATCGTACTATCATTCTTTACCAAATCCTACTGTGAGGAATAATATAAAAGAGTTAGACCGTGACAGCTGAAATTTTGTCTGCACATTAGAAAATATAATGGCACAATGGTGTTCATATCGATTCAGCACTGCGGAAGGACATTCAGTTAAAAGGTCTTATTTCTTTAAATCACAAGATCAAACACATCATTTCGTTTGATTCAAGGTTCGCTTGGAAAAATGGACCAGCGCAGCGGGCATAGCCTGCTAGTAAGATACTAATGATCTCTAAGGACATTTCTTTAAAAAATCGAAATTAAAAAGGGGTGAAAAACGCGAAAAGCGTTCTAAAAAACGTTCTAAAGGGCGATTTTTACGCAATTTTAGAAAGTACCAAACCGATTTAAAAAATAATGGTGTCAAAATGATTTGACAACCCTTGCTCCAACAAAGGCTACATTTTATATCGGTGTCACTACCCCTAAAGGGAGTGCAGGAGCAAAAGAAACGTTCGAAATTGCGATTTTTGTGTTACTGTGAAAGATCCAGATACATGGAATTTGGCATGGTAGTTACTTATTAGATATAAATGATCTATAAGAACATTTCTTAAAAAATTCGAAATTTAAAAGGGGTGAAAATGCGCAAAAATCGTTCTAAAAAACGTTCTAAATGGCGATGTTTACGCAATCTCAAGAGGTATCAAACCGACTTCAAGAATAATATAGTGTCAAAATGATGGTGACAATCCTTGCTCCAATGTAGGCTACATTTTATGTCTGTGCCACTACCCCTAAAGGGACTGCAGGAACAAAAACACGTTCGAAATTGCGATTTTTTTTATTACTGAAGGACCCAGATACATGGAATTTGGAATGATAGTTACTTATAAGATATAAATGATCTATAAGAACATTTCTTAAAAAATTCGAAATTTAAAAGCGGGGAAAATGCGCGAAAAGAGTTCTAAAAAATGTTCTAAATGGCAATTTCTACGCAATCTCAGGAAGTACCGAACCGAATTTTAAAATAATGGTGTGAAAACGATGGTGACAGGCCTCGCTCCAACATAGGCTGTATTTCATGTCAGTGCCACTACCCCAAAGGGGGTGAAGGAGCTAAAGACGATCTAAATTGCGTTTTTTGTAATACTGCAGGGGATAGCAACTTGAAACTACAGATGATAGCTACTTATAAGATATAAATGAACATTATCTCTAAGAACATTTCCTAAATAATTCGAAATTTAAAAATGGTGAAAATGGACGAAAAACGTTCTAAATTGTGATTTCTACACAATATCAGAAAGTACCGAACCGATTTCAAAAGTAATGGTTGGAAATTGATGATGACAGCCCTTGCTCCTATATAGGATATATTTTATGTCGGCGTCACTACCACCTTGCGGTTGCATTATAAAAGACTTTCTAAATTGTGATTTTTGTGATACTGAAGGGGCTAGCAACTTGAAATTTGGCATGGTAATAACTTATGAGATGTAAATATTCTCTGAGAAGAGTTCCTTAAAAATTGGAAATTTAAAAGGGGTAAAAATGAATGAAAAGCGTTCTAAAAATGCTCTAAATAGCGATTTCTACGCAATCTTAGAAAATATAAACCGATTTCAGAAGCAATGGTTTCAAATTGATGATGACAGTCCCCGCTCTAACACAGCTAGTCCAGGCAATAGAGACCGTATAGGGAATTTTACCTAGCAAAATTAATGATAGTACTGAAAATCGGCTTTCTAGATGTTTTTTGGGTCGCTGAATCCGAATTTGTAACTTCCCACCAAACTTTTCCCCCGGCAACCCCCACAAATTTTGGTATTAAGCCCCCCAAAAAAGGTTTTTATTAAAAAATTCCATTTTTTTATTGTTTTAGGGGGAAAGTAGCTAAAAATTCAGAAAGTAGACAACATTTGCAACAAATTAGATATATGACATTATGACTTAGGATGAAAGGGAAGGGGGGATCTGCCTCGGAACATGCGCCGCAGTGCTGCGTGGACTAAGTTGCGCAATTACACTTAACCACTCACACGTTTACATTAGCCCTCCTATCTTCCCTCCGAACTTTCTCTATAAGGTTTACTTTAAGTTTTTTGGGTCGCTGAATCCGAATTTTTAACTTACCCCCGAAAATTTTCCCCCTCGAAACCCCCCAAAATAGTTGCTATTAACTTAAATTTCTTATTGTTTTATGGGAAAAGCATTATGAAATTCAGAAACTAGACAAAATTTGCAACAAATAGGATACATGACATTATGACGTAGGATAAACGGGGAGAGAGGGGGCTGCCACGGAACATTCCCCGCGCGCAACAAAAACCAAACTTTTTTCAAAAACCAAATTTTTTCAAAAAATCAATTTTTGGGGGGTTGCCGGGTGAAATTTTGATGGGAAGTTACAAATTCGGATTCAGCGACCCAAAAAACACCTAGAAAACCGATTTCCAGTTCTACCATTAATTTTGCCAGATAAAATCCCCTATTGCCTGAACTTCATCATTTAGTGCACGTAGCGCCGCAGTGCATGTTCCGAGGCAGCCCTCACCCTCCCCGTTCATCCTAATTCATAATGTCATATATCCTATTTGTTGCAAATTTTGTCTAGTTTCTGAATTCCGTAATGCTTTTCCCCCAAAATAATAAGAAATTTAAGTTAAAAACAACTATTTTGGGGGATTTCGGGGGGGGGGATTTTTGGAGGAAAGTTAAAAATTCGGATTCAGCGACCCAAAAATCTTAAAGTAAACCTTATAGAGAAAGTTCGGAGGGGAGATGGGAGGGCAAATGTAAACGTGTGAGTGGTTAAGTGGAATTGCGCAACTTAGTTTACGCAGCACCGCGCGCATGTTCCGAGGCAGATCCCCCCTTGCCCTTCATCCTAAGTCATAATGTCATATATCTAATTTGTTGGAAATTTTGTCTACTTTCTGAATTTCTAGATACTTTTTCTCTAAAACAATAAAACAATTGATTTTTTTAATAAAAACCTTTTTTGGGGGGCTTAATACCAAAATTTGTGGGGGTTGCCGGGGGAAAAGTTTGGTGGGAAGTTACAAATTCGGATTCAGCGACCCAAAAAACATCTAGAAAGCCGATTTCCAGTACTACCATTAATTTTGCTAGGTAAAATTCCATATTGCCTGGACTAAGCCTATATTTTACGTTGTTGTCACTACCACCAGGGGGTTACAGGAGCAACAAATTTTCTAAATGGAGGATATTCCATCTACATTTTGATCACGTGGTCAACGTAAAAACTTCTATCGTAAAGAAGGGAAGGCTCCGTAGACGTGTAATGTAAATCCCCGCTAGCCAATGAAACGGTTCATGAGGCAAAGTAGTAGTATACTCCCTTCATATCAGTTAGAAGTTCCTTGGGTAAATTACCGGTATCACGTGACTTTTTTCAGCCTCGAACCCATATTTGGAATATCCTCCATTGCGTTTTTTGTGTTACTGAGGAGGTCTAACATTTTAAATCGTATGAAATAAGAAACCGATTTCAAACATAATTGTTGCAAATTGATGGTGATAGAATCTGCTCAAACATAAGCTATATTTTATGTCGAGGGTTGCAGGAGCAAAAAACGTGCTAAATTGCGATTTCTGCGGTACTGAAGAGGCTAGAAACTTTAAATATAGCACAGTATAAGGAAAGGGCAGCTGACGTCACTGTTGGTTGAATTACTGTTGGTTCAGCAAGAAAACCTGTCCGTTCTTTATGACTTCTACCTGTACGCATGAGCTAGGGAAATTTGATTGGTCTATGTTTAACTCGTCTCTGATATGATTGGCCTACGTCGCCAAGACTATTCCTGCAATGATGTTTATGGTTAAAATGTAGTTGGTAAATTGGTTGACGGAAGTGTTTGTTTGTAAACATGCCCTTTCCTTATACTTATCTATCTATATTATAAAGGACAAACATATCTGTGCGTAACGCATACGTCATTCTGCGAATGGCAACACTTTGACATTTGAAATGAAATTTCGGTTTTGCAATTTTCGCTACAGCAAATTTTTAAACTTCTAAACATCGCACGTTTTAAATGTTTACACCGTCGTATGCAGAAAAAATGCACTTTTAAATGCAATTTGTTTGAAACCTGTATCTCAATTTATTTTTGAGATATTAATTTTTTTATAGTTTTTAATACCAATTTTCTAATCGTGGCAACTGAAATACTTCATTTCTATTAAAAGTGGTTTAGTTATCTTTATTGATTATATTCTTACTGATGCCATTTTCTCATTACAATTAAAAAAATATTTTTTTAAAAATTTGAACAGAAAATGACGTTACGCTTAAAAAAAAAAAAAAACACAATTTCCCTGATGATGTTGTTATATTTCACTCTTTTTTTCATTTAGCTGATATTGAGTTTGAGACAATAGGCAAAATATTTCAGCGACTGAAAATGACGTCATATTTAAAAGAAAACGATAATTTTATTTGATAAAACGAGATATTTCCCCATGAATACGTCTAAAATTTATAAATTTCTGGAATTTTTACGCGCAGGTACAGAGATTATACTAAGACCTCAAATCACGAGTGGGAATTTTAACATGGGAAGTTGTAATAGTTGACAAACGTGACTTCAAGCTTGAAAATATATTTATTAATAACCTATTGTGCGTTAAAATGTTTTTAAATGGTTAATATTGATGTGAAACTTTGAAAATGACTTGATTTGTTTAGATTTAAAGGTGGGAAAATTCTATGATTATGTCAAGATGAAATCCTTTTTGGTGATTTTTTCATTCGTAATACCAAGCATCAATTGATAACTTAATAAAATTACTTATCCTGATTATATGTTACTGATTACGTATATGAATAAAGTTTAATTTTTCAATAATTTTAACAGTTGAAGTTTATGAAAAAAGTATTTTGTTAATCTTAGGTTAAAATATGTCTTTGGAGAGTTAAATTAACAAGTGCAAGATGGATTTTTTATTGTAATTATTGTTGTCGATGTATTATAAATTTGATGCAACAGTTCCTTTGTAAACATTTTCTTTCGTCGAAATTCGACGGGTTCCACCTCGTACTAATAAAAGAACAAATCGCTCTGTGTGTCTGTCTGTCTGTGTGCGATGGCAAGCGAAAACTACCGCACGTAGAAGTCTGAAATTTCAGATGTGATTAGTCTAAGACAGGTCCTGATACACCTGAGGCTCGGATTTTTAATTTTTTAAGGGCCGGGGCCCCTGGGCCCCTTTCAGTTTTTATGCACTAAAACGTTAATAACATGCGTCTTTTCTATCCGATTTTCTTCGTTTTTAGGGTGAATTATCCTTTCAGTTTTTGCCCCATTTCTACATTTCACTTAAGACCCTGGCACCCTTGCAAGGGGCCCATTACAGGGCCCCTTGAAGTTTCAATGCACTAAATTGTTAATAACATGCCTCTTTTCTATCCGATCTTCTTCGTTTTTGGTGTGAATTCTCCTTTTGAGTTTCTGCCCCGTTTCTACATTTGAGTTAAGACCCTGGCACCTATGCAAGGGGCCCAGTACAGGGCTCCTTGAACTTTTAGTGCTCTAAATTGTTAATAACATGCCTCTTTTCTATCCGATCTTCTTCGGCTTTGGGGTGAATTCTCCTTTCAGTTTCTGCCCCATTTCTATATTTTAGTTAAGACCCTGGCACCCTTGCAAGGGGCCCGGTACAGGGCCCCTTGAAGTTTTAGTGCACTAAATTGTTAATAACATGCATCTTTTCTATCCGATCTTCTTCGTTTTTGGTGTGAATTCTCCTTTCAGTTTCTGCTCCATTTCTATTTTTCAGTTAAGACCCTGGGACCTTTGCAAGGGGCCCAGTACAGGGCCCTATAAGTTTTAGTGCACTAAAGTGTTAATAACATGCCTCTTTTCTATCCGATCTTCTTCGTTTTTGGGGTGAATTCTCCTTTCAGTTTCTATCCCATTTCAACATTTCAGTTAAGACCCTGGCACTCTTGCAAGGGGCACGGTACAGGGCCCCTTGACGTTTTAGTGCACTAAATTGTTAATAACATGCCTTTTTTCTATCCGATCTTCATTGTTTTTGGGGTGAATTCTCCTTTTAGTTTGCTCCCCATTTCTACATTTCAGTTAAGACCCTGGCACCCTGTTAAGGGACCCAATACAGGGCCCCTTGAAGTTTTAGTGCACTAAGATGTTAATAAAATGCCTCTTTTCTATCCGATCTTCTTCGATTTTCGAGTGAATTATCCTTTCAGTTTCTACCCCATTTCTACATTCCAGTTAAGACCCTGGCCCCCTTGCAAGGGGCCTGGTACAGAGCCCCTTGAAGTTTTAGTGCACTATATTGTTAATAAATTGCTTCCTTTTTATCCGATCTTCATTTTTGGGATACTTTCTCCATTTAGTTATACTCCCGTATCTATATTCCAGTTAAGACCATCGGCCCGTCTAGGGTCCTGTAGGGCCCAGTCCAGGGCCCCTTAAATGTTTTGTGTGCCATGAGTTTTTCACACGCTAATTTTCTCACCTTCGCAGTGCGTAGTTTTACAGTTGAGTCTTGAACTCTTCTCCTTAGACCAACACTCACATACATTTATTGGGGCCTTAGGGCCCCTTTTTAAGCATTTCCCTATTTTTTTGCACAGTTCTTTTAAATTATATTCTAATGATTAATTCGTACCCTATGTTTAATCTCAACTAATCGAAGATCTAAAACTCTAAGTACTAAAACGTTGTAACATGTTTTCATGTTAAGGCCTTTTCTCAACTATCAGTTGACCCCTTTTGGGCCCCCTATTATAACTCCCTTAAAAATAGTCCGATTCACTAGCTTTTTTCTCTAACAACATCTTAGTTTCTCCAGCTATTACATGAACAATATATATATATATATATTCCAGTCTTCACTACCATCAATTTTGAATGTAAATCATCTTCTTAGGGCCCTTGGTGCATCTTCTTTAAAAATTATCCGAATTCCTTGCAATTTTTTTTACCATAGTTCTAGCGTACTCAAATTACATTAAAAACTATTAAAAAGTGTATTTATACCAAACTACATGCCACTTAAGTCCCTTCCCCCTTGGGGCTCGGTACAAGGCCCCTTGAAGCTTTTGCACTATAAATTATTAATAAATTGCCTCTCCTAATCCGATCTTCATTTTTGGAACCATTTTTCCATTTAGTTATTCTCCAGTTTCTATATTCCAGTTAAAATCCTGGGGCACCTTAGGGTCCTGTAGGGCCCGATCGGGGGGCCACTTGAACTTTATGCTATGCATTTTTTACACCCTAATTTTCTCACCTTTTCATCGCATGATTTTAAAATTGAGTCTTGGACTCTTCCCCCTAGACCAGCATCCTCATATTTCTATCATATTGAGCTCTAGGGCCCCTTTTTAGCATTTACCCCATTTTTTCACATTTCTTTAAAATATTATTCTAATGATTATTTCATACCCTATGATTAATTTTGACTAATTGAAGATCTAAAACGCTAAGTACTAAAACATTTAAACATGATTTCATGTTAAGGTCCTGCTCTCAACTAACAGTTGGGCCCTTTTCGGCCCAATGTTATAGCTCCCTTAAAAATGGTCCTAATCACGAACTTTTTTCCCCTAACAACTTCTTCGGTTCTGCAGCTACTACATGAATGACAAAAAAGTATTTGCAGACTTCAACTACCACCAATTTTGAATATTAATCGTCTTCACGGGGCCTTTGTTGCAGCTTCTTTAAAAACTATTCTGTTCTATTGCAATCTTCTTTAACATAGTTTTAGCGTCTTCTATGCTACTTTAAAACACCTAAAAATTTTTCTTATACCCAACTACATTCCAGTTAAGACCCTGGCCCCCAGGGCCCGGTCTTTCTTTATACCTCAGCTACCATCTTTTTCGAACATTAATCTCCCTTTTCAGCATTAACTTACGTCTACTCACTACAGCCGTAAATTAAAAATTGCGTTACTTTAAAGGTAACTTTAGATAAGGGATTTCCTTCGCTAATTAAATATTGTGTTAATGCTAACAGTGATTCGTGAAATTTACAAGGTGGGGAGGAGGCATCTTCCACCGCTTTGTGGCGCATTATTTCCTCGGGTTTAAGGGCCCAATTTCACCGGGGTTTGATTCCTTCAACTTAGATTACAATTCAGCTACTTTCTGTATTATGAAATTTTATCTTAGACTTTAGTTACCCACATTTTCTAACATTAATGGCGCATTCTTTTTTAGGGTTTCGTTCATCTGACGAAACCCTATTCGTCTCGCTCCTCTGTCTGTCTGTCTGTCTGTCCGTCTGTCTGTCCGTCACAGAGCCCGTTCTCAGAAACTATACATGTTAGAGACATGAAATTTTAGGTACTTATAGCTGAACACCTCACATCATACGACAAATCATAAAATTTTGAAAAAGTCGTACATTTAACCCTTTGGGCTCCCGCATGTGTATTTTAAACAATTCTTTCTAAGTGAGCTCCTAATTAATTTGGAGGCGTGAAATTTTGCATACTTATAGCTGAACACCTCACATCAAATGGCAAATCATAAAATTTCAAAAATGTCGTAAGTTTAACCCTTTGGGGTCCCACATGTGCATTTTAAACAATTTTTTCTAAGTGAACCCCTAATTATGTTGGAGACATGAAATTTTGGGTACTTATAGCTGAACATCTCACATCATAAGACAAATGATAAAATTTTGAAAGGGTCGTACATTTAACCCTTTGGGCTCCCGCATGTGTATTTTAAACAATTATTTCTAAGTGACTTCCTAATTAGTTTGGAGACGTGACATTTTGCATACTTATAGCTGAACACCTTACATCAAACGACTAATCATAAAATTTTGAAAAAGTCGTACATTTAACCCTTTGGGCTTCCGCATGTGTATTTAAAAAAATTCTTTCTAAGTGAGCCCCTAATTAGGTTGGAGGCGTGAAATTTTGCATACTTATAGCTGAACACCTCCCATCCAACGACAAATCATCAAATTTTGAAAAAGGTCGTGCATTTAACCCTTTGGGTCCCACATGTGCATTTTAAACAATTCTTTCTAAGTGAGCCCCTAATTATGTTGGAGACATGAAATTTTGGGTACATATAGCTGAACACCTCACATCATACGACAAATGATAAAATTTTGAAAAAGTCGTACATTTAACCCTTTGGGCTCCCGCATGTGTATTTTAAACTAGGACTTCCCTCAGAGGGATTAGTCTGAGCGATATTGCTGAGAACATAGATTTAATAATAACATGTGGAAGCAAAGAAAATGAGATGTTATCTTTAATTGTCCGTATACTGCGATAACTTGAAATGATGAAAGTAAACGAATCGTAGAATTACAAAATCTTATATATAAATTCGTATACACTGTTTAAAAAAATGGGAAATCAAAACATGCAAGACAGCCATGCATGGATATAAAATTGAAAGTACGCAATATATTAAAAGTAAAATAGAAAATGAAACACTAAATTATCTTATATCGGAATTTTAACTGTATAAAATGATTTCAAGAGCATAATCAGACGCTTCGCACCAATTTGAGCAACTTTAAATGACAAATATATGATGTTTAAAAAGAATGGACTATACTTTATATGGTGTGGGCTCCCCCGGAATAGTTAATATTGTACACTATCTGTTTTCCACGGATGCAATGAGGTTGTCGATAACATTTAAGGAATTCTCTCCTCAAAATCTGATATAGTATCAAAGTACCGAATACATCAACAGTGGTATGCAATGCTTCGTTAGAGTGTGTTTTAGATATGCTCGATCGGATTTAAATTATGAGTGTATGCTGGCCACTACATACACTGTATTGTTTTGTTTTCAAACATATTCTGCACAAGTTGAGCTGTATTTAGCATGTATTAAATAAAAGAAATCGGCAATGATTGCAACTTAAAATATGACACAAGATCTGAATATATCGTCTGCATAACTTTTGAGCTGTCAAAGTGTCATTTGAAGTAATTTACAAATCAATACATATTTATTCAGCAAATCATGCAAGCTAACATACGCCAATATGAACCCGATTATAACATTTCACCAGAATAAGTTAATATATAAAAAATCTACTAATGATAATTGAGATATGACCTTATGATAAAATGTCTAGAAAAATGAATCAGATAAAAAATCCATATCACATTTAAAACGGCACTTCCCTCTTTTAGTGTCCTTGGCGAGAGAGAGAAAAGCCTAGAGAAGGAACACTTTAACAAGTACTTTCGGGCAACCTACTCACTGTTTCATACAGGTCTTTATTCAATATTTACACAATTTATTTAATGCTATGTGGGTATCTATCAGTTTTGTTGCATTAAAATTGCATGTTTTGCGGAGGAAATGGAGCATTGTGAAATATTTAAAGTTGCTATACCTAATAATTCCAAATTAATGGTAATTGAGATCGCTTTCCGTTCATTTCATCTTTTTAAATTTTAATTTTTTTAGAAACCATTCATAGAGAGAATTGTATATTTAAAACTAACCCGAAGCAAAATTTCTAGATTTTGGGCTCAGCAGTAACACAGAAATAGAAAATTTTCGAAAGTTCTTTGTTTCTGCACTGTTTTATATAGCGACATTTTTAGAAATTGTTGTATTGCGAGAATTTATGTCATGATAAATACAGCCATGTCAATTTTCATGTTTATATTCCTAACAATTCCATGTACTTCGTTAATTAGATCATCTTTAGATCTCTTTCCGCTTTGTTTAGTCTTTCGATTTTTCAGAATTCGTTCTAAAACGAGCATTTACATCTTATAAATTACTACCATGCCATAGTTCTAGTTTATAACCCCAACAGTATCCCAAAAATTTCAGTATTACAAATAAATCATTGTTTAGAACATTTCTAGAAATTTTTACGTTTATCCGTCAAATTGAACCTTTTAGAGAGCTTTTATTACCAGTATTTACATCTTAAAAGTAACTACCGCACCAAATATAAAGTTTCTAACCCAATCAATATCGCAGAAATCGTAATTTTAGAACTTTTTTGCTCCTGCAGCGATGTAGGTTCTTGCACTGACATAAAATACAGTCTTTTTGTTGGAGCAGAGATGGCCACCAACGTTTTTTTAAGTTGGCTATGTAGTTTCAGAGATAACACCTCACAATCGTACAAGCATTTATAATATTATACATTTTATAATATTATAAAGCTTTATAATATTAGCATTAGATGTACATATACAAAAGCCATTTATCTGTTACAAACTAAAGTGCCCGGCGTTGCCCAGAATTTGAAGGATGTTTGTTCTGAAAAATCAATTTCAAAATTTAACATACAACACAAAACAAACATTAAAAAAATCAGTCGAAATGTTGTATGAATGAATCATATGAAAACGCTATATAAAAATGTATATATGTATATAACAGACGCAAAAGAATACACCTATAAATGAACTTATTTCAATTTATAATTGGAGCAATAATGTTAAAATACACCAATATTTCCCAAATCGGTTTTTTATCATGCTTCAATACATTTTTCACACTCATATGACGTTATACTATATCCACCACGCCCTTTATATTTCCAATATGACGTACTATTTTCCTCTTTCACGTGGAAACCTTGAAATATAAAAGTTATGAAGTTATATATTCACTTTCATTTAAATTCGTCAAACTATTTACTTCATTTTCATTTTTCACGTGAATATCTTGCAATAGAAAAGTTATGATGTAATATTCGCCTTTTTTTAAAATTCGGTAAACTATTTATTTCATTTTCATTTTTCACGTGGAAATTTTGCAGTAGAAAATTAATTGTTGTAGTAATAATTTTATTGTGTATTTTAATTGTTGGCAACTGCTATAACTAAAAATGTTTAAATTTGATATGCAAACTTTCAGCCCAGAGGGTTAAATATTAGACTTTTTCAAAATTTTATTATTTGTCGTTTGATGTGAGGTGTTCAGCTATAAGTATGCAAAATTTCATGTCTCCAACTTAATTAGCGGCTGAGTTAGAAAAATTGCTTAAAATACACAAGTTAGAACCCAGAGGGTTAAATAATAGACTTTTTCAAAATTTTATTATTTGTCGTTTGATGTGAGGTGTTCAGCTATAAGTATGCAATATTTAATATCTCCAACTTAATTAGGGGCTGAGTTAGAAAATTTGCTAAAAATACAGAAGTTGGAGACTGTAGGGTTAAATATGACTTTTTCAAAATTTTATGATTTATCGTGTTATCGCAAGTGTTCAGCTATAAGTATGCAAACTTTCAAGTCTCCAACTTAATAAGGGGATCAGTTAGAAAATTTGCTTAAAATACATAAGTTAGAGCCCAGAGGGTTAAATATTAGACCTTTTTCAAAATTTTTTTATTTGTCGTTTATGTGATGTGTTCAGCTATAAGTATGCAAAATTTCATGTCTCCTACTTAATTAGAGGCTGAGTTAGAAAAATTGTTTAAAATACACAAGTTAGAACCCAGAGGGTTAAATATTAGACCTTTTTCAAAATTTTACTGTTTGTCGTTTGATGTGAGGTGTTCAGCTATAAGTATGCAAAATTTCATGTCTCTAACTTAATTAGGGGCTGAGTTAGAAAAATTGCTTAAAATACGCAAGTGAGAGCCCAGAGGGTTAAATATTAGACTTTTTCAAAATTTTATTATTTGCCGTTTGATGTGTGGTGTTCAGATATAAGTATGCAAATTTTCAAGTCTCCGACATATATAGTTTCTCAGAACGGGCTTTGTGACAGACGTACAGACAGACAGACAAAGGAGGTAGGGTTTCGTAGGATGAACGAAACTCTAAAAACATGCTGCGAATGACTGTAACAGCATCCTAAAATTACATTACCATCAGCGATCTGCCAATCCCGAATTTAGTTTATATTCGTTTCTTATCATCTTATTCTTTTGTGCGGCCCTGTAAAATAACTACCCTCCGCTACTCAGAGTAAAAAATGTACAATTATTTAAGGGCTGGTAATCGAAAAAATGCCCGCTAAATAGAGGTGTCCACTAATCGGGTGTGTCCGGTATGGAGGTTTTACTTTTTACTGCATAATAATATCATCCTTTACAAGAAAATTGCATGCTGTATGATAGACAGACAGACATCCAGAGAAAGATAACCTCCCGGAGCAATAAACACTCTTGTCTTTTGTTTTAATCATCTACAATCGTTTCTAAATTTCGTTATACGAATATAAAAAAAAATCTGTTAATTTCCAGTCGATAGACTGACAACTATCTTTTAGCCTGAGTTTTTAGCCTGATTTAGCCTGTTGTATGTCATATAACAGGCCAGAATTTGTACAACAGGCTAAAAACGTCACCGTGGTACGGAGTACTGTATTATTATTTGTTTGCCCACCAAAACTGGTTGCCACGGGTTGTTGCAAGATTTGTGATCACGTGATTGAAACTGATCTATTCAATATTACTGCGTGCGTATTTTTTTTATTTGCTCCATGTGTTCAAGCCAGTTGTCTACGAAAACATCCACCGGTGAAAGTGACGCACACCAAATTTCTGTGACGTATGCAGATAAATTGTGCTTTTTTTTATCAGTTTTTTTAATATAATTTTTAAACGGTTTGGAACTTATTTTTCATAGTAGGTGCATTCAGTAGGTGGCCCTCATAGGTACCTTCTGGTGCAATCAGAAACGAAATCCGACAAATATTTTTTGAGTTATGCTTGACGAAAGGTTTTTATTAGGCTTTTTTTTTAGTAGGACATGGCGTTAATATCCATCGTAGCTGTAATGTGTCCGGACAGTAATATTTCGCTGAGTATTAGCCTTCGCTTTGCTCAGACAACAATTATTTCTAAGTGAGCTCCTAATTAGTTTGGAGACGTGAAATTTTGCATACTTATAGCTGAACACCTCACATCAAATGACAAATCATAAAATTTTGAAATTATAGCTGAACACCTCAGATCTCACGTCAAATAATAAATTTTGAAAAAGTTTTATGTTTAACCCTTTCAACTCCAGCTTGTGTATTTTAAGCCATTCTTTCTAACTGAGCCCCTAATTAAATTGGAGATTTGAAATTTTGCATACTTATTGCAGAACACCTGAGGCCTGGCGACAAATCATAAAATCTTACGTTTAACTCTTTGAGCTACCACATATGTATTTGAACAATTCTTTCTAAGAGAGCCCCTAATTAAGTTGGTGACATGAAATTTTGCATACGTATAGCTGAATGCCTCAGACCACACGACAAATCATAAAATTTTCAAAAAGTCTTTTATTATTTACCCCTCTGGGCTCTAACTTGTGTATTTTAAGCAATTTTTCTAACCTTCGCTCTTTTAACCCGGCGAGAAATTTTCCAACTTTTGCCGACACCCCTTTGACCATTCTTTCATATTATGCACCATAACCTTACATATTTTAGTTCCATTTTTTCCGCCAGGTGCGCCTACTTATCTCGGGTGCTATGGGTCCAATCCCCTCGACTAATATATCTACGGATAGTATGTAAAACAGATTTTCGTTCGGATACAGGTTTGTTTAGAATCAAGTGCGCCCCTGGTTGTGAAATGTGGAACTAACAGATTTTTCAAAAGGATAAAGAGTTTTGAAAGGAATATTAAACGAAACCCTCTGTGCGATCTGTGATCACACTTACCCACTTGTTTTGGTTTCTGTGGGCTTCATTCCTACGAGGTTTGGCTCACTCAACTTGGTTTTGGATTGTCTCCGGCACGTGCGGGCACTTCCGGTAAATGTTGCCATATGTAGTGGGGATATAGATTACAGATTCGTTCGGAAAGAAGTTTGATGGGAACGCATTAGACACTGCGGAAGGCAATGGAGCCTCCGAAATTAGGTTCATTTAAAAGAATTTCCAAAGATATAAAATCAGACAAACTTAAGTTTTGTTTAAGGTTATTATTTACAAACCCCGAGCAACGCCGGGCGGGTCTGCTAGTAGAATATAAATGTCGTCTAATAACAGTCGTAAAGAAATTCGATATTAAAAAGGGGTGAATCGAATGAAAGGAGCGAAAAGCATTCTTAAAGAGTCCTTAATTACGATTTCTATGGAATCTCGGGAAATGATAAACCGATTACAGAAGTTATTGTTTGCGAATCAAGAGTGATAGTCCCTGATCCTATACGGGCTATATTTTATGCTGGTGTCACTAACACCTGGTTGGCAGGAACAACAAGAAAGCCTTTAAAAACATCTAAATTCCGTTTTCTATAGAATATTAGGAAATACCAACCGTTTTCAAGGTTAATGTTAGCAAATTAATGGTGACAGTCTCTGTTTCAATATTTTTCGAGACATTCTATTTCAACTCTGTTTCAGCATTTTATGTTGGTGCCACTAACACCAGAGAGGTGGTAGACTGTTAGCCAAAAGCTTGGAATTTGATATGATGGTTAATTTTAAGATGTAAATGTGTTAGGGTGGTTTCAAGAAAATTCAAAACTTCAAAAGAATACTGAAATGAGCATAAAAGTCTCACAATACTTTCTAAATTATCATTTAATTGGAGTTAGTTTTAGTTCTTCTTATTAATTAAAATCTCATTTCTGGCTATTGCACTTTTATAATGACGTTTAGTCAAACTGTGGCTTAATTTGTAATTTTTAAATCATTTCGAAAAGTGTTCTTCTAATAAAAAATAGTCATGGAAATATCACTTGGCATATTTCAACTATTACGTGAGCAAAGCCGCGGGGTTTGCTAGTTGATTAATATAGCGGATTTTATTATGAAATTAAATTTATGTAATTGGAAGTGGATGAATTATTCAGTGAAAAAAATTTTTTTAAAAACCCCGACTGCGTATAAAAGCGAACTAAAAAGGGGGGAAACGAGATGACGTAGGAAAATAGTAGCGAGTGTAATGGAAATTCTTTTTTTTTTTTTTTTGTTACTTAACCCTCAACCGCAAACGTACATCTGTGAGATGTTTGCGTCTGGCGTCTACATATCTGCTCTTAATATTTTCTCTCTCCGACATTCCAAACTTATTTTTATACAGTTATATCAAAAAATTGGTCCTGTCAATGCATTACTATTAAAAATTAAATGTTTAAGTTCACTATTTGGTAAATTATTAAGTGCTCTGTTTGTGCACGGGATTTTCACGTTTCCGGTTAAGGGTTAAGTAATTGCAGTCGGAGGCATCAGATTCATGTTTAGGTATGTACTGTGGCTCCTGCTACCTACATGTTTGCCTCAGACTGCAATTGCTCAAGTAATAATACAATTAAATTAAAAAAATCAAAAAACCCGACTGCGCAAAAAGAGAACTAATTAATTATTTCTAATCAATGTGAATTATATTACTTGCCTATTTTTTTTTTATTTACTTGTATTGATGACTTTTAAGTTGTGTTTAATTGTTAGTTCCTATCTATAAACACTGTTTTGATGAGGTCTATAGATAGATGTCTATGAACATTAGAGTTACAGTTAAACTAGAGATCCTACCTACACAACTTTCAGGTTGTTTAATATTCAAACGGAAATTCTGACTGTAAAATAGCCAATAAAACATCGTCTTCATTTCAAAAGACCTATCCAATGATATGCCACTCAATAGGGTGCGTAATTTTTCTTTGTCTCTACCGCCATTTTGTATTTTACGGCAGCCATTTCGAATTTATAAAAACAAAACCTAGCCTATAACCATCGGACGGTTAAGACGAATCGATAGAGACCTCATTCATTAAAATCCATCCAACCGCTGGGATGTTTTGAGGGTATAAAGAAATCCACATACCCAGATAGGCGCCAAACATATAACCCTTCTTGGCAGTCGTGTAAAAAGAATCTATTTGTTTTAATAAGAGATACATTAAGAAATTTATACAATACTAGATAATAAATAATTAACTGAAACATTGAAGAAAATTTTAAATTACATGGTTGCTGTGATTAACTTTTGCAGTAAATCGTAAGCATATTGAAATACGCGATATATTTGAAATTTCTTAAATTAATATTTTTAGCCACCCAAGGAAATCCTTTTCCAAAGTAAAAATAAGAAGCGATAATACTCATTAATAAACTTGAGTTCTTCAGGATGAAGCGATTTGTTTATGTCAAACTTAAACGAAAAGTTGAAATACCGGAAAACGTTCAAAATTATGATTTGTTTGGAACTCTTAGGGCTAGAAACTTAAAATCTGGGAGAGTTACTTTAGAGACGTAAATACTCACCCAGAAAAGTTTTAAAAAATCTTGAAATTTAAAAGGGTGCTTTAGAAAAACTTTCTAAAATTGTGATTTATATGATACAGTTGGTACAGAAAATTAGAATTTGACTATTTTTAAGATGTAAATGCTCGCTACCAATGGCTTCTAAAAAATTGTGTTTGTATTGTACTAATATTTGCATTAATCACTAACGGTGTTGCCAATTTAGCGGAATTCTGAATTCAAAATATCTACCTGACTTTTTAAATAGTAATTTTAATTTTATTTAATCGACGAAAATCAGCAATTAAATAAAGCGAAAATTATTATGAAAAAACTCTGATATATATTTTTAATACAAAAATAAGCTTAATTTTCAACACTTATTATATCGTTGCTGCCGATGATACTTGAACAAAAATATCAATATTAGTAAAATTACATTGGAAATACTTGTAATGAAACGTTCATACTGCAGAAATATTGCTATTGTAATTATTTCCAAGCAGAACGCCTATATTGCAAAAATATTTATTTTATATTGGAAATTTTAATAATGAAATCGCTAAATATTTTTCGGCAATTTACATTTTGCACATATTTACATATTATTAGCAAAAAAATATTTTACATAAATCCGGAAATACAATCACTCCAGGGTTGCTGAATCATGTACATTTTTAGTAAGGTTCAGGGCAGTGGCGTGGCGTGAAAATTTTCGGTGGTCATCGCAATTATTTAAGTTTGTGGTGAAAAATTATTAACTCTAAAATTCAATGGTTGAATGTTCAAAAAAGAAACTTTAAATCTTACCTTCACTTATACAGGAACTCCAAATATTCTGCTAAAACTGGATCGTAGAGTTTTAAAAGCTTATTAAGAGTTTTAAAATATTGCTTGGTCATCGCCGCATCCAGCGATGACCGGACGCCACGCCACTGGTTCAGGGGTGCCCAGAGAGGGGTTTGGTGACGCAAAATGCGTCATACAATTTATTTTTTGGGGGGAATTTAGAGAAAAGATGCATTTTTTTTTGGGGGGGGGGGGGATTTTTAAATTCTTTATATTTCCTTCTTTTTTTTTTCACTATTAAAAAAGTGTTGATTTTTTTAATATCAATTTTAACTTTTTTCAGCATTTAATTTCCAGAAATGTTCCTGTTTTATTTTTACCCGGCTGCCAAGAAGGGTGTTTCACGCGTATCTGGGTACATCCCAAAAGCTGGATGGATTTTAATGAATGAGGTCTCTATCGATTTTTCTTAACCGTCCGATGATTATAGGTTAGCTTTTGTTTTTAAAAATTCAAAATGGCGGCCATAAAATACAAAATGGCGGTAGACGCAAAAAAAAATTTTATGCACCCTATTGAACGGCATATCATTGTATAGGTCTTTCAAAATGAAGACGATGTTTCATTGGCTATTTTACAGTCAGAAGCTCCGTTTAAATATTACACAACCTAGAAGTTGTGTAGATAGGATCTCTAGCTTTACTGCAACTCTAACCTTCATAGACATCTATAGGCCTCATCAAAACAGTATTTATAGATAGGAACTAACAATTAAACACAACTTAAAAGTCATCAATACAAGTAAATAAAAAAATAAGTAATATAAAAAATAGTTTCACATTGATGAGAAATAATTAATTAGTTCGCTTTTTACGCAGTCAGGTTTTTTGATTTTTTAGGTAGCTTTCTTTACAAAAAAGCTACCTATTGCAGCCGTTCGGAGGAAAGCGATTTCAAAAAATTTTGGTATATTTTCATCGATCATGACACCCAGACCCCGAAACCACCCTCCGTTCAAAATTGATATATATATATATATATATACAGGGTGATTCATAAAAGATGGGCAGAACTTTAAGGGGTTATAGTACACTTAAAGACAAATAATATTAAATAGGAGACTAAGGGTCCCAGACGTATTCCCAAGGAGATAGGGGGCATTAAAGTTTAGGGTCCGAAATTTCAAATGATTATAAAACATGGAAAAATTGGTCGATACGTTTGCGGTTTTTGCAAAAAATTTTCTTTATGCCAGTATTTTCTTGAAATAAAATTTTAAAGTTCAATTTCAAAAAATGCCGATAGGGGGCGCTTTAGACTTTGGAGTAACAAACAACTATTTTTTAACGTTATTTTTTGTATTTCTTTAAATGATTTCGAAAGCTTAGACTTAAACTTAAATTTTGATCTAAAAATCTGAGTCCTAACGAGTAGTTAAGTAGCGTAAACTGAAATTTGAAATTTGAAACCCTTCTCCCCCCAGAACAAAAATCAGTTATTCCCGATCTTTGTGTCGTAGATTAGGCTCTAACTACTGCCGCGTTTTGCTAAAATTATTCTTTATGTCAGTATTTTCTTGAAAATAAATTTTAAAGAAAATTTTCAAAAAATTCCGATAGAGGGCGCTTTAGACTTTGGAGTAACGAACAACTATTTTATACCGTTATTTTTTGTGTCTCATTAAATGCTTTCTAAAGCTTAGACTTAAACTTAAATTTTCAGCTCAAAATCTGAATCGCTGAGCGTGGTTCAGTAGCGAGGGGAGGGGGTTCAAATTTCAACTTCTGAACATAGTTCAGTTTGCACTACTTAACCATGCCCAACGATTCTGTGCTGTGATACGAGGCAAAAATACAACTTTCGTCAAGGACTGCATAGTCGGAATTCACTCATAAAGGCACTGGCACAGTTGGAAACGTCGCTCATGCAAACGTTAAAGCTCCATTCCTGACGCTAGTCACCGGGTGAAGAAGGAAACAGAAAGTATGCAAAGGGGACGCTGATTAATGTCCCCATGATATATGCCCCCATACGTCATTTTGACGTCACAAGAAATGGGGATATAAATACAGTGCTGGATTATTTCACTTTTCACGAAATCCTGATTAATGTCCCCATGATATATGCCCCCACATCTGAAAGGGAAACAAATCCAGTGCTAGGGAAATTTCCTTTCGTTGAGAGCCTGATTAACGTCCCCATGATTTAAGTCCCCATACGTCATTATTTTGACGTCACAAAAATGGGGACACAAATCCAGTGCTCGAGCATTTCACTGTTGACGAAATCCTGATTAATATCCCCATGATATATGCCCCCATATCAGAAGGGGACACAAATCTAGTAATGGATAATTTTCCTTTCATTGAGAGCCTGATTAATGTCCCCATGATTTATGCCCCCATACGTCATTTTGACGTCACAAAAAATGGGGGCATTAATCCAGTGCTGGAGTGTTTTACTTTCGACGAAATCCTGATTAACATCCCCATGATATGTATCCCCATACGTCATTTTGATGACGTCACACTAGATGGGGACTTAAATCAGGGGGCATAAATCCAGTGCTAGAGCATTTTATTTTCTCAAGAATTCCTGATTTACGACCCCATGATATATGTCCCCATACGTCATTTTTATGTTACAACAAAGGGAATTCAGATTCCATTTAGGATAGACCGCTTGAAATCTGCACTACCGGAATTTTCAGGTCCTGGCCCGGCCCGGTGCAAAAATTTAAAGTTCGACCGGGGAAATTTTTGTGTTAAAAGAATTTAACCTTGTGTAATTACGTGTCCAGCGTTTTCAGGCGTTTCTATTATGTGCGATTAAATTTTGTTGAGCTGATCATAATTATCAGTCCATATGTTATAATTAGTAAGGTAACTGGGTGAATTAGTAATTTCAGCTTCTCCAGGATGGCATAATTGGTAGAGCACTGGTGGCTTCAGCCAGGGTATTCCTAGTTCGAATCCTAGTCTGGTCATTTTTCGCCCTGTTCTAAAAATTAAATCTCATATGATTTATTTACCAATTATAATAATTGTGTTAAAAAGTCAATCTTGTGTAATTACGTGTCCACCGTTTTCTGTGTTTCCATTACCTGCGATTTTATTCTGTTGAGCTGATTCATAAATATCACACCAGATTTATAACCAGTAAAGTTAACTGGCTGAATTATCCTGCTGAGAAAGAAAAGTTTGCGCAAAAGAAAATAAGTACTCTTCCTATTTTATTTAAGCCTGTTCTCAAATTCAAAAGGACAAATTTATGACATAAGTTTTAATTTGTTTTTGTTCGGAAATGCATAAAACTAGCAGGTGTTGTTGTTTAGAAATAATGTAATCAAACTGCGTTTTCCGTTTTTTTTTTTTTTTTTTTTTTTTTTTTGCAAACGCAATAGATCTATCAGAAAATAGTGTCAAAGTGGGCGTTTGAACCTAATTTCCTTGTGAAAGAAGAATAACCACCCAAGGGAGGGTGAAAAACGTCTTTGTTATGCGATCAAAATTGCTTATAACTCAATAGGTAATTTATTTATCAAAAAATGGAAAACACAGTTCGATTTCAAATCGCTTCCATAGTCAGGCCTTCCAATTTTATATCTTTCCGTTAAAAAATGAATTTGTAAATGTGTTAAAACGTTTTGCTTTTGTTAAGCAGAACAGTTGAGAACAGCCTTAACGTAATCGTTGGAATTATACCTTAAGGTGGTCCTCAAACGCGAAACTTTGACACATTTTCTGACAAATTTTAACTGCAAAGGCATAAAATTGACAAGCCTAACTATTGCAGGGATTTGGAATAGAATAGCTTTTTCCATTTTTGTAAAATAAATTATTTGTCGACATACAAGATATTCTTGTCATGGCTTCGGGTTTTCTTCTTTCCCGTGATGTCGCTTCCGAAATTCTTTTCAAAATGCTACCTTTAACAGTATATTCTCGTAGATATATTGCCTTTATCAAAAAATTGATAACGCCATTCGATTACATAGTTTCTGAATGACAACACCTGCCAATCTTATGCGTTTCAAAATAGAAATGAATTCAGAAATGTGTCAGAAACTAGCTCTTTTGGATTTTAGAAAAGCTTTAATAAATGAGAGAGAAATATTTTCACAAATCTACTTCAAAATCAATTTATTATACAGCTTCAAAGTTATGATGTTTCTAAACCTACTTTTTTCCTTTTATTCTAAACTACATTAATTTTTTAATGAATCCTTATTTGAATGTTGAAACGTCTATAAGAATGTAGGTAATTATTATGTTGCTATTGTATATTTTCTGTCTTGCAAACACATCGTAATTTTCAAATATATATCGTAAATTTATCTCATAAATATGTATGCAGTTTACTTTAAAGGAATCTTAATTGTATGTTAAGAAAAATCTGAATGTTTTGTAGAAATTTTTACTGATTCCTGTTTGGAAATTCCGGCCAGTGCAGACCTCAACCAGGGTCCCTCTCCAATTGAGGTCTTGTTAGGGGCTCCAAGTCTCTCTATAAAATTTGAAATAACCTTCCCTTTGCATATTTTGGTTCTAGATTTCTTCTTAAATGTTTAACCCCTTGAGGGGCGGTGGGATATAATATATCCCACTTAATTTTAATTCCGAAATGCCACATTGACACACAGAATTTTGAAATAAAATTTTGCATTTATACTGTATTTGAAGAAAAGCTTTTACTTATTTTCAAATAAAATTGTTTCTAAATCCTGCCGTAAACCTGTCATTTCAAAATTTTAAGAAGAAAAGTACTTTACCACTGAAAGGGTAAATCGTGAGAAGGAAGTGGGTATTAACTTTATTTATTACAAAGTTTATAATAACTGTCGGGGAATGTATAGATTTAGTGAAAGTAACCGTGAACGAAAACCATAAATATTTAAAATATTGTAAAGGATATATCTTCCAAAATAAAAAATAATTATGCATATTAAATGTGAAAGTAGTAGTATTTTTCATACATTTTAGTATCTATATTATATTATTCTTCTATGATATATACGATTTAAAAATATAAAGTTTATTAGTTCAGCAGACTGTGCGAACAGAAAAGTGCCCCTGGGCAAAAGTTTAAATTTGTCGACCCCAATCTTCGACTTCTCTCTGTGACAAATGGCACAAAACTGGCGAAGTGCACAAACAGAAATAAATTCTGTTGAATACATATTTCGCGCTTATTTTGGAACTTTAAAATTTTTAATTCAGAAATTTCAAATAAGAAAAAAAAAAAAATAAATTTGCAGTTATATTATGGAAAAGCGGATCTGCGAAATGGTTGTGGAAAAAATGCATCTAACAATACTGTATAACAGTTGGCAAGAAAATTGTACTTAGTCAGTATTTTGTTTTTGGATGTGGGGTAATGGTCGATGCAATAACTTTGAAATGTAAAAAGTATGTACTTTCATTGGGGAAAAATTCCCTATACCTATCTACATATATATAACAAGTAAGAAAAATCATGCGTACAGCATAGATTATAAAACACTTTCCAACACTCCCTGAAAGCTTTAACGAAACTTCGTTACTTAGGAAAATAAGGTAAATAAGATAAATAAATAAACATTAAAAATCTGATTTCAGTAGTTATCGCCCATAGCCAAATATGTATTCCAATTCTTTTGAACAATATTCGATCTGTATGTTGATATATATACTAATGGGAAAATTTAGTTTAGCAAGCAAATGCATAACAGGTTGAAATTCATCTTTCAGCAATTTATACTAATAGATGGAAACATACTTGAATACTTTTGTACAGCCCTGTAGTTTACCTAGTACCTTTATTACATGCCACTATTTAGCTAAAATTTAATTCAAACTAAAACACGCTTAAAACTACTGAAATTACATTTCCAGAAATTATCACCCATAGACGGCCATGTATCCAACTCTTTGCGTGGCCCTGTATATTATTTTATCTATATTCTACAAATATTTCTTAGTACACTAAATTCAGTTCAGCGTAAAAATGTATAACTCCTTTAAAACCCACCATTAAGCAATTTATGCTCATACTCAGTAACCTTTACGAATTCATTTCTGTAGCTCTGTATATGAATTATACATTTATACGCACTTTATAGTATGCATAAATATAGTGAACAAGTAGGTAAGTGGGTTCACAGATCGCACAGAGTGTTTCGTTTAATATTCCTTTCAAAACACTTTATCCTTTTGAAAAATCTCTTAGTTCCACATTTCGCAACCAGGAGCGCACTCTATTCTAAACTAACCTCTATCCGAACGAAACTCCGTTTTATATACTATTTGTAGATATATTAGTCGAGGGGATTGGGCCGATAGCACCCGAGATAAGTAGGCGCACCTGGCGGTAAAAAGTGGAACTAAAATATGTAAGGCTATGGTGCATAATATGAAAGAATGGTCAAAGGGGTGTCGGCAAAAGTTGGAAAAGTGCTCCCCGGGTGAAAAGGGCGGAGGTCAGAAAAATTGCTTAAAATACACAAGTTAGAGCCCGGTAGAGTAAATAATATAAGACTTTTTGAAAATTTTATGATTTGCCGTGTGGTCTGAGGTATTCAGCTATACGTATGGAAAAATTCATGTATCCAACTTAATTAGGGGCTCTCTTAGAAAGAATTGCTTAAAATACATATGTGGTAGCTCAAAGGGTTAAACGTTAAACGTAAGACTTTTTCAAGATTTTAAGATTTGTCGCCTGGCCTCAGGTGTTCTGCTATAAGTATGCAAAATTTCAAATCTCCAATTTAATAAGGGGCTCAGTTAGAAAGAATTGATTAAAATACGCATGTGGGAACCCAAAGGGTTAAATGTATGATTTTTTCAAAATTTTATGATTTGTCGTATGATATGTGGTGTTTATAAGTATGCAAAAGTTCACGCCTCCAACCTAAATAGGGCCTCACTTAGCAAGAATTGTTTAATATACACATGTGGGAGCTCAAAGGGTTAAATGTACGGCTTTTTCAAAATTTTATGGTTTGTCATTTGATGTGAGGTGTTCAGCTATAAGTATGCAAAATCTCACGCCTCCAACCTATATAGGGGCTCACTTAGAAAGAATTGTTTAAAATACACATGTGGGAGCCCAAAGGGTTAAATGTACAACTTTTTCAAAATTTTATGATTTATCGTTTGATATGAGGTGTTTCGCTATAAGTATGTAAAATTTCACGCCTCCAACCTAATTAGGGGCTCACTTAGAAAGAATTGTTTAAAATACACATGTGGGAGCCCAAAGGGTTATATGTACGACTTTTTCAAAATTTTACGATTTTTCGTATGATGTGTGGTGTTCAGCTATAAGTATGCAAAATTTCAAGTCTCCAACATGTATAGTTTCTGAGAATGGGCTCTGTGGCAGACGGACAGAGGAGCGAGACGAATAGGGTTTCGACAGATAAACGAAACCCTAAAAAAGCGCATATCATAATTAAAAATGCATTTCGAGCAATCATTGCTAATATACAGTAATTCGGATACAATATAGTATCTGAAATCTTTTCAAATACACCGCAAACTATTTCCCCTATACCATTATGAACGGAATTCTTTTGTGTGGCCCTGTAAATGAACAATAACTATTCTTTGCATCGTATATTCAACAGAATACATATTTTAGTGGGCTTCTTAAATGAATATCAATTTTACTATGTTTGAAAGAGAGGAACACCATTAAAAATCATTTGAAGCGATTTTTTCCCATTGGCCGTAATGTAACGGAAAACTTTACTGTCCTTGTAAATGAACTAAACATGCTACAAACTTCATTTGAAATAGGGAACGTGCTATGGTAGAGGTCACTAACATCCAAAAATTTAAGAGCTATCCGAGAATATTTACGAGAGCTAGAGCATGGACAGACGGACAGACGGGTAGACAAACCGAAGTCATAAACACTTTTCAACTATGTTGGAAAGTGTTCATTATTTATAGTATACATTAAAAAAGAAGAAAAATGAGATTGGTAGTATACATTTGACGCCCCCCTCGATTTCCGCGCACGGGGCAACCACCTATTTCGCCCTCCCCCCCCCCCCTTTCACACTATCCTGTAGCTAAGTATTAGAGTATACGTTGGGCCGTAGTTAGTACGTTACATATACGTTCGTAAAAGTTTTTTTTTTTTTTTTTTTTTTTTTCTTTCTTTTAATAAGATATGAGAAATTTTGATGAAAACGGTTAGAGATGCATTTGTATATTTAAAATATCTCTTCGAGAAATTAATAATTTTAACTTCTTTTTTTTCTGTTTTCACTTCTTACAGAATGTTTTTTTTTCTTCGTTATAAAAATATTTCTAAAATATATACTTAATTTTATAGGAAATTTTACTCACAGCTTATCAAATTTTAACCTTTTCCCGTGGGCTTCCAATCCAGCATAGAGTTCTTGTGAGGGGCTATTTGTCTCGCGGGGGTCGAAAATACTCAGCCTGGTTTCTCTCTAAAAGATTTCTGAAGGGAGGCAGTTACAAGAGATTTCTCCTCTCTTTTCATTCTTATCAGCAGCTTCGGTAATGCACCCTCTCTAATTCTACACCAGTTGGGGTTTTGTAGTCTTCGCGACCCAATTGAAAATGATGCTTTTTGACTAAAAAATAAGGTTTTGATAAATTCTTAGGAAAGCCTTTTTTTTTTTTCAAGCATTATTTGTAAGTTTTAATTCACACAATTCTAAGAGAATTTTTTCAATTTTATTCTGAAATTAAAAAAATTAATTAAATATAATAAAATGATTCTATAAAAAGAATAGATTAGTATTAAAATGGACAGACTTTTCTATCTATATTCCAGCTTATTGCCAATGTAAATTGAAATTCCTTGAAAATCATCTTTTTAGATTTTAAACAAGAATAAACAATAGTGTTACGAAACAATACGAAAAACAAGTGCATTGTCAGAAATGTCCTGTTAATATGCCTTTTAAATAATTAGAAATTGCATGTAAATTTTCATGTTGATTTGTTTATTTTTAAAAACTATTATTCGTTAAAAACGTGATTCTAATCTTGATTTGAAAGCTAAATAATCTTCAAACATGACATTTGTCATAATTTGCATTAGTAAATTGCGTTTGGAGGAAATAAAAGTCAGAGGGTAATCTTCGGTGATGCGTTTGTTTACTTTTACAGTAAATGATTAATATTGAAGTTTTCATAAAAATATTTTAATATTTTAAAAATAACGATAGGTTTTTAGACCGTCCAAAGTGCTACATAGTTAAGAGACACTCCCCCCACTTCCTACCTCCTTTTTAATAATTCCAGCATGTTATTTCATATATGCTTTTCAATAATTTATTCACACGCGTTAAACTACACAGAAAGTTAACTTTTCAAAATGAACATCTCAAATTTATAAAGAAAAAATACTGAAAGTGTCTGCAACGCTTGATTGAAAGAATAAATTATTTTTCTCAAAAGCAACAACAAAAGAAAAGTGGCAATGGGATTATTAAAAAGTACTTAATTTTGTTGCTTTAGGGTTTGGCAAACTATACAGGAAATCTAAAAAGCTTGATTAAAATCTTATTGAGAAAATTTTGCAACTAGACAAGTATCTCTTTTCGCAAATAGCATTTTCTTCTTTTCCTGCAGATCACATTTGCAATAAACGTATTTATTCAACATGTTATATTTCGAAAGTTTTATGTCTTCTCTAATTTTAAAATATTATTTTAGTCCAATATTTTCAAACTTCCTTAATTAAAATGATTTATTTAAAAATTCTTAAAATATTATGGTTTTTTACGTAGCCTCCATAAAAGCTTCACTTTCAATTTTTTTTTTTCTTTACCATATAACATTTTCCATCATATAACACTTTCCATCATAGTTTAAAAGAGTTTATGAATTCGTTTTGTCTGCCCATGCTCTAAATTGCGTAAGTATAGTATCCCATAAATATAGTAGGTTTCCCATAAGTATAGTAAGTATAGTATCCCATATAGTTTGCTATAAATTTGATATGTTATTCAGGTTTACTATGGAATGTTCAGTATTGAAAATAAAGTTTGTATCATTTACGGTTCAATTGCATGAAGATTCAAAGCAATTCCGATACATTATGATCTTTTGGACTTATTTTTATGACGTTACATTATTTTAAATATATTGAAAATTAGCTATCTCAATGAGGTGTATTGCAAAACGCTAACTGAAGAATATGATGTGCATAGAGTTTTACATTAATTTACAGTGCATACAAACAAATTCGGGTACCGTGAAAATATAATGTAAACAATGAATAATATGTAAAATAATTACCGGAAGGTGATTTTAATTGTGGTACGCGTTTTTATGATTTTTTTTGTGTCTAAATTCTTTAGATCATATACAGAGCTGTATAAAATATCTAGTACATATCTAGTTTTTGAAGGGATACTTTTGAAGCAGAGTTTTCAATTGCGCTCTGCGTTTAACTGAACTAAATTTTAGCATATTATGAAGCATGCATACAAATCTGTTAATCATACACAAAGTTGTACAAAAGATATGGACACCTTTCCAAGTATTGATGGTGATTCCTTAAATTGGGATTCCAAATGCATTATGCGTTTTTTCAAATTGTTTATTTAGACATCTTTTTTCACCTTAATAAACTGTGAATTTTTGTTATGGTATTCTGAAAGTATCGTAAAATGTTGCAGAGACAGACCTGACACAAGATCTTTCGTTCTTGTTTTGACTATTAAATTGTTGTCTAACATTCAGTAAATTTTATAATGCATAAAAACTGTAACATTTTCCCTATAACACTATATACATGTTAAACACAAAAGTTTCTGTCCAAAATATGGTTCAGCAATCCTTTATAAAATATTATCAGTTTCAAACATCTTAACATGAATGAAATGTAGATTAAAGAATTGTTGATGTTATATAGTAATTTATTCAAATTGTCGCATGCATTTTTCTAAAAGAATTATAAATTACAAGTACGCACTGTATTTTCAATAGGAAATTTTTTGTAATGATCCTAAATAGTATTTAAATTTCCAGAATATTCATGAACGTTAAAGAGTAATCAGACGGACAGACATACCATCGCAGAGACGGATAAATGACCCGAAGTCACATACAATTTTGAAATTCGTGGAAAAGTTATAAAATATTTCTTCAAACCTTATGCTTATCACTTCTAATAAACATTAAGCTTCTAATCTGGATACTAAAATAAAAGCTAAAATAAATAATATAGCTAAAATAAAATAAAAAGTCTTTGTACTTTTTATTCATTTTCTTATAATAAGTATTTTTTTTTTAAAGAGAAAAAAATAAAGTAAATTAAAATATACATATATATAAGAAAATCTTAATGCAGAGGGCTGGAAATGGAAAATTCTACGAGTCAGAATGCTATTTCAAAATTATTGTTCATTATTTAATAAAAAAAAAAAAAAAAAAAAAAAAAAACTTTAGGCAAATTAGTCTACCATACAAAAACAATTTAAAAAATGCGTTAAAAATTCTAAATAATTTTAAAAATGTTACTGACAGCAGAATAAAATCTCAAACCGGAACAATATTTTTCAAAATTTAACGAATCGAAATATTGTTCTCATTTTTCCTATGCATTTCGTGCTCCGATAGTGCAGGATTTTCCATTTCCAAGAAAACTTCTTTTACAATAAATAAATAAAAAGGATAGAATCTTTACACCCCTCTGACCAAACAATACTAAAAAACAAGGTCTCCATCTCGCCGGTGCCTTATGGTTGAGAACAATGGCTCCTATCATGGGGGAACCAATATTTTTTTTTCTTTCTTTCTTTCTGCATGTTACATTGTAAAGTGACTTTTCTTACTGAAGTAAACATAACTTTCGAAGGTTGTGCACTGTGCCATCATGATGTGATAGATTTTTAAGTGGTCTGACTACAAAAGAGAAGTACAGTGGCAACTTAGTAGCACTATGTATAATTTTAATATTATTTTAAAAATTCATTTCAGATAAGCTGAAAACTATTTGGCTATAAATTTTGGGAATTACGGAAATTCGGTGGGCTATAGAAAATTAAAAATGCTCCTTTTTCAATGAATCTAGTTCCTAACACATTTACTGCTACAATAAATATAATGATGATGTATGTTTTTAAGGAGTCATAATAAATACTTTTAGGCAAATTTTACATACTTATGAAGAAGAAGAAGAAATAGTTTTTTAATTGTTTATATAAATTGCATCCTGAATATTGAACAAATTACTTCTACATTCACAAAAATACAATTATTTGTTAAAAAAAAAATCGTCATCATCTCTTTTTGATCATAATTATTTCTTCTAATTTAACTAACTGTACAGTTTAACCCTAGGTCTACCGGGAATTTTATTCAAGTTTTAATAAAACGTTCTACACCAGAATTTTTATTTAAAACTATTTAACTTATTTATTTACCTTATTTTTGCCTGGTTTATATACTTAGTTTATTTTAAAGAAATTTCTGGTTTGAATGAATATTTTGTATGTACCTGTCGGGTCCAATGGACCCGTCTGGTAGACGGAGGGTTAATCTTCAGTTCTTGCTAATTTTAATCTTTAGTTTTAGATATATCTCACTATGTAATAAAATCCAATGTCATGGTTCCAGCTCGAGCTCATCTGTTCAATTGTTACATCATCTGTCACAGCTTCGTTTCCGGTGAGATGAAATCATTCTTTTACAATTACGTATGCAAAGGTTTGAAGGTTTCTCTTTAAAAATTTGGTTTCCGGTAAAATGGAATCATTGCCTATAATTACGTATGCAGATGTTAAAATTGTGAAAATAATGTTTGTGTTTAAAACTGAATTAATACCACATGAATGATGTGGCGCTGGGAATATAATATTTCAGGATTTATCATCTGCTAACAGGCAACATAAAAGTAATAAATATTTTTAGCAATTATTTTTAATTTTAGTTGAAAATCTCGATTTCAACTCACCGTTCTAGGACGGGGTTTACACTAGTATATATATATTTAAAAAAATTTGTATTTTAAATTTTATATTTCATAAATAAATAAATGGATGTTATGTAGGCATCTAGAGATACAGACATATAAGCAAATACATAGACATACGCATGGGTACAGCCAGCGAAGAACTTAGAATTTAACACCATTTCAGACAAATGTAAAAGATGCTTTATGTTAAGATTAATGCATGATGTATTCAAACCAATCTAAAAATAATAATGAAACACCGAAATTTCCGCATACAAATGTCTTAAAATTTTATAATACGAGTTTTTCTTTCAGGGAAAAAAAATAAAACACAAACACAATAGTATTATTGTTACTGTTGTTTCTCATTATCGCTGATTTTTTTTTTTTAAATTTGCTCTGACTATTGAAGAAGAGGGCTTCTTTTATGAAGCCTTGAAAAATCTGGATGTGACCCCCCCCCCCCCCCTCTTTTCAAATTAAAGATCCTATGTGCAGATAGACACACTGGAGACACACTGGGAAAAAAAAAAAAAAAAAAAACCTTACATATTGAACGCTTTATAGTCATAACTTCAATAAGAATTTGAAATGTAGATATTTATCGGATACTAAAATAATAAGAAGAAAAATTATTTTTTTAATTGCTTATATAAATTATATCTTGAATGTTGAACAAATTATTTCTACATTCACAAATACAATTATCGGTAAAAAAAAAAAAAAAAAAAAAAAAAAAACAATTGCTATTATTTGTTTTAGATCATAATTATTTCTTCTGAGTAAACGAATCAGTCCCTCTCATTCTTCCTCTTTTCTTTCTTTCTCCCCCCTCCCCCCATCCCCGCTTGCGAAAAAATAAATAAATAAATAAATAAATAGGATAGAGAATTTCCACAGACGTTTCATGATATTAATCTAAACACACAACCTACTATGTATATACACAGGTCTTAATGCGTAATAAAAAAAGAACAACAACAACAAAAAAAAAAAAATTACTCTAATATTTTGCAATAATAATAAGCGTAGCGCCATATACACCCTACCTGTGCCTCTTCGTCCCGTATATTTTGTTGTTCATACATTATCTCCATTTTTTTTTTTTTAATTTTAATTAGATCTATATAAAATTATGTATACATGATCTAATAAATGAACAGCGTAATATATATATATATTAAGAGTATTTTCAAAAATCTTATTTGCCAAAGATATTTCTATATAAAGTACTAACAAAAAAATAACATACGCATAAAAGTTGAACTATTGCCTCAACTGGCGTGTGATTGAAAGGATAATATCTGGTTATTCTGTACTGAGCGCACGAAGTCATTACTTACGGATTTGACACTTTTACGACACTAATCTCCGCCTCCTCCACTTTCGTTTTCTCTACCCCTGTTCCAAGAGAAAGTGTCACGAGCCCCTCAGAAGATCCTTCTCTTTCTGGACACATGCTGTCACAGCCCCCGAGAAGAGGTTAACGTACAAAATATGGAATTAAGCAGATATTTTAGAAATATTTTGAGAACTAAGAAAAAAAGAGACTTCCTTTAAGAAGCATACACAAAATAGCAAGTTAAAATTATTATTTTTCTCAGGAGATATGTTAAATATACGAATGCACCCATAGGTTTAACAGTAGTGACTGAAATTCGGACGCTGAGTATGACTAAAAGCCTTAAAACTCTGTTCGTCTCATGCTTTTGTTTCGTGCCAAGCAGGGATCTCTCTTACTTTTAATGAACGTTAGCAATTTGACTAATCAAAAATAAAAAACTGTAGCCAAATGAAAAAAATGTTAGCAAAATAGATTCGTCGTGAAAAACTGAAAAATCGATCTTTGATCTCTTAATCTAACTTTCTTTCAATATACTCTAAAATAAACTACTTTTTTGAAACATCTTATACATCAGTTATTCATCTAAATTCAACAATGGGCAACATAAACTATTTAAAAAAAAAGTTCTTTTTAATGTCTTGCGCAATCAAGGAAAAATTCCCAAACCCGATTTTACTCATTAAAATCTTATGAAACAAAACTTTATGACCGAAGTTTACTCAGGATTTTAAGATATTACATATAATGAATCCTGAAAAATCTTAAATATAAACAATAAAATATATATTGCATTTAAAAAATATATTTTTTCCAGAATTCTATGGCTTTTCATTGAAGACCATACTTCAAAGGCAGATTGAAAACTGTACTAATGATTCGATGCCATTGAACATGATAATCGGCAACAATCGTTCAGTAACGCTAATAATCTGTCGCCTGTACTGACATACACTCACAAAAAAATGAGTAATCATTAAACATTCGCAATCAGGCGAATGTAATCGTTCCTTTACTCGCCAAATGAAGCATTTTGTTGCGATTTGGTGCAATGGCGAGTGGCAGCGAGAACCCTGGTGATAAGAGATTAAAAGTTCTTTAAACGACGCTTGTTGCGAATGGGTTAATAGTCTAAAATGCTTGTTATGATATTCTAACTGATGATAACACTGTATTATTATTTATGAAATATAATAGACACACATTAAGTAAAAGTACTTACAATTTTTTTATATTAAAATATCTATATTAATAAAAAAGAAGGGTTTCTTGTCCGTGTGTCTTCTGCGTGTTTGTTTGTTTGTTGACGACGGTTAGGGAAATCTATTGCACGTAGAGGTCTACAAATTTGGATAAGGATACACATAGACAGATTCAAATGAACCTGAGGCTGAGATTTTTCATTTTGTGATAATTAGCATAATTAGTCTTTCCTTGGACAATTTCGTGGAAAAAAATGTCCTTTGCACAAGCCTCTTGTTATGCGCGTGATTTTATCAGAGATTTATTCAATCCAAGCAACAAAGCGAAAAGGATTTGCACATAATTGTGAAAATTAAAGATTTTAATGAAAAATTCTTTCAAATTATGCAGTTTTAAGTATAATTATGAAAGTAATTTTCAAAGAATCTGCGATTGAAGAGATGCTATGGTCATCTCTTGCACACATGAGCTAAACAGACCGGGACTTCAGATTAAAATGGAATCTGACCCACTACACACATCCATACCTGATTGGGTTCGAACCAAGTAAGCTCTTGTTCAGTAACCAGTTCGCCAATCGAAAGACAAGCAAGTGGCTTGAATCTGGGAAAAGTACTTTGAACGATGTATCATTTCATCACAGGAAATCAATGTGTCTTTATTTCTCATTCTGAAAAGAAGTTTTAAGTCTATTGCATAAAACTTTTGACTCTGAATTAAACAGAAAAAAACTGCAGGAAAATAACTGTTTTCTCAAACTTTACTTTTTATAGACAACGGAGGGGAGGGGGGACCTTTTCAACCTATTTTTAAGGAAGGGGGATCGAATCGTTAACCTATCTTATGCTGCTTGGACATATCGGGCATTTCTCCGCGCTCTCACAATAAAAATATCCTTTCCACTAAATTCATTTTTTGTGCATGAAATTTATACCTCAGCATCAATATAATTTTTGATAGAAAGTGAAGAATAGAGCTGTGTATGGGCCCGAGTTATCATGATTATGGGCCCAAGTCGTTTTTTCACGATCGTAAATCTAGATCAGAAAAAAAAAAACTGTCTTCAAGTGAGTTTAGGGAAAATTGGGAAGCAACTTTAATACCACGCTTCAATTTTTGTGCAAGCAGCAAAAATGAGTATGACGATTTTATTTTCCATCAGGTTCAGTAGGTATAGGAATATGATCAAGAGATTTTGGGAGAAGGCAGCTGATTTTGAATATCATTTTTAATTTTGTGTATATGGGGAATCTCATGTATAATGAAGTTATACGTAAGTTTGATATTTTAAAGGATAATAAAAATATACTAAAGTATTTCTGTTTTTCGAGTTTTTCTTTCCTCTCATAATATGGGTTAAGTTTAACCTCACTCACCAGGAATACAAGCAGAAATTGGAGGCCCCGAACAGAGGTCAGGTGGGCCCTCTGTATCTACTGTATTTACTATATGCATATACTTAAACGGTTCCTCACGGGGCCTTTTTCAGCTTAGGGCACCGATACAACTCTCCGCCCTATCGCCTCTGATCATGTCCCTGTTACTGGCATAATAATATTCTAGCCAAAATGATCTTTTGGTTTTTCATATAAGACGTCATAAGTGAGTAACACAGAGGGCCCCAAGAATGTCTATACTTTGGGCCTCTAATTTTTTAAATCAAGTCTTGATGACTACATCATACTGACTTTAATATGGTAATGAAAATAATTATTTTGTGTACATTCGAAATCTTTATTTTTACTTATTTCTTAGGTAATTTTCTTTATATGTATGTACTCATAACTTTTGTAAAATCAAAAATTTCAGTTCTTTTATTCTTGTTTTCTTTTCTGTTATGCTTGTATCTATACTTTGCAACAGATATAGTTAATAAGAACGTAAGGATAATAATAATAATAAATAAAAAACAGAAACAAAAGTTTGTAGAGAATAAGCATAAATATAACAAGTATTATGTACCAGCAATTTAGAAAAAAAAAAAATCCCAATTAGACATTCACTGAAAGCTTATTACCTGATAATACCTGAATACCCGCGGAGCAAGAGAGGTAAGAGGAAACAATACTTTTACGACATTGCCTCAAGGCGTAGGCATAGCTCCCTATGATCTGGTCATTTTTCAGGAAGGCAGGAAGTTGCGGGCTATTTGTACTATGGTAACGTGAGTAGTAACGTGATCAACTATTTTACAGCTTTTAGTTCTCTCAGTGGGGAGGTTTCCTGTGATTTTTGTTGGAAATCTTCTAAACTACGCTTCTAAGAAATGTATTTCAGATTGCAAAGGAAAAAAGTATGAGCAAGATAAGATTTGGAATAGTATAAAATTCCTGTACTTTTTCATCGGAAACCGAGCCCCTTTGGTCCCGGGCTCCTGGGAAGTTGCCCTCTGTGTCGCCCCCCCCCCCCCCCCCCCCGTCTCACCCGCCTTGAATAAAATTATAAATATTATTTAGTAATTAGGTACAGAAATTATAAAAACTGCAAATTAGTAGTTTCATTAGTTAATAGCATACAATAACATTATATACATTAATATTTTGCAATAATTATGTAAAACCATATTAAATACCAGTGATATTTTTATATATTAAAATTATTAATAACTGAATTTAATATTTAATTGCTAACACTACTTAAAATTAATAATTATCAAACAATTAACTCTCTAATTAGGAACGTAATATACATTTTTATGCTTTAATTACTAAAATGATAATTAATAATTTAGTATTCATTCTAGAAAAAAACGAAGCAGGATGCTAGTTCAAAAAACAGCACTATTCCATGAGGAAATATATTAGTAGTAATGTGTTTAGTAATAATATAAGGGAAAAAAAGTGTCTAATTTTTTAGTATGATAAATAATGTGTCATTAATTTTTAATAATTTTATTAATTACAAATTGAAAAATACAATTAAATAACAACATGCTTTAATAACATCCTGTTTTTTTTTTTTTTTTTTTTTTTTTTTTTAAGAAATAAAGTCCTATTATTTTTGCAATGTCTTGGGCACACGGATTTAGAAATATTGTGGAATGGGAAAGTTTTTTTTTACAAGAAATCTCTGGCTACAACTACAGGTGAATTTCACTATTTCTTAAAAAGGCAGGGTGCATTTTCCCAATTTCAAAAGGGGCAGGGCACATTTTGCTAATTTCAAAAGGGGCCCTTAAAAAGTGTCCTAGAGGAAAAAGTAAGTAAATTAGAAAATTAATAAAACCTGCAAATAAGTAATTTCATTAGTAGCACAAATAATAAAATTATATATAATAATTATATATAAATAATAAAATAACAAATAATATTGTATGCAACTCGTTTTACATTTGTACTTGAAAAAATTACTGTTAATCATCTAAATCTAAACTTACACAAATGTATGTGTATGCTAACCAAAAAAAAAAATATGAAAATGAGTTAAATCTATTCTTACACAGAGTAAGTATAAGAATATCCGAAATCCTCAAAATATTAAATAATAGCAATATTACATCCCAGCGGGAAATATTAGCTTTCAATGGTTCATTTTTAAGAAAAAATTTTGCTACCTTTTCAATACCTATTTTTTTTTTTTTTTTTTTTTTTTTTTTTGCCGTATATGAGTTACAAAGTAAAAAAGAAAAAAAAAGAACAAAAAAAAGTCAACCTATACTGAAGAAGCTCTTGTTGTGCTTAACTTTTGTATACTAATTAGTTCTTTTTCTCTTATACATTCTTTTACAATAACTGTTGAGCAGATGTCATTCTTTCATTCTTCTTTTGCTCCAATATTTGCTGTAAATTTATTATTGCAAATGTAGAATAAGAAAAAAAAAAGATTCTAGCTATTTTATTCTTTTACTTGCAGAAATTTATTATACTGCTATGCTTATTTTATATAAACGAATGAATTATTTGATTACTTAAAGAAAATTATGACATTGCAAATTATATATTTAAATATTTTAAATGAAATGTTTTTTTATGTCATATAAAAGTATCCTTTTTAGAAACTTATCGTACTTATTTTTGTATAATACTCACAAATTAAGCTTAGAAGCAAATATTTAAAGCCTTTTTTTTTTGTTGTTGTTTATTACTAAGTCAAAATACCTGTAGAAACTTTCCAAATTATATTCATCTTAGATTTTAATTCCTTTTTATGTCATTTTAGACATTTAGAAAATTTATTATTTTAATCAATGATTTAAAAGAAAATCAGTTGATTAAAATCATGATTTAATTGCTAATTTAAATGAACTGATAAAAATCGCTGACATCCTAGAAAAGTATTTAGGAATACATTCTCATACTCTCATAGAAAGTATATACATATTGAGGTTTACCATGGCATGTTCGGTGTTGGAAATGAAGTGTGTGTCATTTATATTTCGTTTACAGAGACGCTCAATATAATTCCACTACATTACGGTCTATGGGAAATAATCGTTTTAGTGCATTTTAGCGATGTTATAATATTTTTAACATACTGAAATTGATATATAACAAGGAAGTACATTACAAAATGTCTACTATAAAATATGGTGCGCATAGTATTTGTCATTCATTTACAGGTACACACAAGAATGGAATATCGTTCATTTTTGGAACCTCACAAAATAATTAGGTTACAGTACTGTCTATGAGGAATAATTGCTGAAAATGAGTTTTCAATTGCAGTATGTTTTCTTACATTTAGCACTTTTTTTTAAAATATTACTTTTTCTGTATAAACTATATAGATCATGTACAGGGCTGCAGAAAAGAACTCCATTACATTATGGTCTATAGGTAAAATTCGTTTGCAGTGTATTTTAATTACGCTATACTATTTCAAACGTAATGAAACTGACATACACGACAGATGCGCACTACACATTGCTTACTGTAGAATATGGTGTGGTGTGCATAGCATTTATCTTCTTTTTTTTTTTTTTTTTTTTTTTTTTTTTTTTATACGGTGACGAACAAATGTATTCAGTTACAGTAGTGTCTATGAGCAATAAGTGCTGATATTGCGTTTTCAATTGTGGCATGCTTTTTAAAATTTATCCTTTTTTTTTTTCCATGTCATTTGGTGTGTGTACATTTTATAAACATTATGCAAGGCTGCACAAAATAATTCAAGTACATTTTCGGATTTTGGTGGAAGCTGAGGAGATTTTTCAACTGTGAAAAACCCTTTGAAAAATCGTTTCCAAGCTGAAATAAATGTTTACATACTGTGTAATATATATATATATATATATATATATATATATATGTACAGTGTTTAATTTTCGCCGGAGCTTACCGAAGAACAGCTCTGGTACTTCTTAGCTTTTAGTGATATTTAAATGTTGGTAGGAATTCACCTCAGCTCATAGATATTGCGCTTTGGAGCCCTGCGAAACAGCGTTTCCAAAATACGGAAGCCTAAATTACATTTTCCTGTTCCTCCGATTTACAATCCGTTGAGTCTTTCTTCCAAAGGCCTTACATATTTGATGTAGCGTGTCGCACACATAGAAGCATGCTTCTATCTAGTGCTCGCAAATCTACACTCAATGGTTTTCTGTCTCAGTTGTTTTCAAATGGCGACGAGGAATGCTGGAATTATTCGCAACTGTATCCGCCGTTTTTACTTGTGGTTGTGTATTGTTTACTCACTACTTTTTGGTCATGTTTGTAAAGTATTTTTAAAGATCAACTTTTTAGTTACTCGCGGTGTTTAATTTGCATTGAAGCTCATAGGAACAGCTCCAGTATTTCTTAATTTTTAACCAATATTTAAATGTTAATCGGAATTTAAAACCCACCATAGTTTGTAAATAATGCTAACAGAAGCCCTGAGTGTTGTGTGAATATAAAGTAATGGGATTTTTGAAAATTTCCCACTCCCTCATTTATTTATTTTTTTTTATCTTTATTTATTAGATTATGTTTTATGTAAAGAAATATTAGATATAGTCAAAATATATTTTATATGTACGAGTGTATATATACATTTTTTTTCCGAGTAAGAAATTGCTTTAAATTTTGCATACTATTTGAAATTAAAAAATACAGGTACAAGGAGAGGGGAGATTGTTGCAACGAAAGTTTTTATTAGTACAGAAAATTAGAGATCAGGTGCTTTTTTTGTTATAAATTAAGCCCTGTAATCTGTACGTATATATAAATATATATATATATATATACATACAAATAGATAGATAGAAGATAGATATGGGGCATTCTCACAATCTTTTGACTTTCGAGAATAAAAATCTGGTGAAATTAAACTTACTAAAATAACATTTGAATCTGATAGACAAATGCCGTAATGATTCAAAATAAAGAAAAAATGATCAGCAGCGAATTTTTTGTTATTTAACTGTGGTTTAAGTTAAACTTGCGAGTTTAATTTTCCTTACCATTTTACCACTCTTTCTATTTTCTTCTAAATTTTTACTTATAATGAATTTGCATAGTACCCACAAAACATTCAAATAAGAAATAACAACAATGTAGTATTTTTAGTACAAACTTTTGGTATAACATTGTCGGAAAGAAAAGGGGATGGTATAGGAAAAAAGGAACGGTAATGAAAAAAAAAAAGGATGGTAAGGATGGGACGGTAAGGAAAATTACGACTATTTTTAGACAAATCATGTTAAGACTAAGTAGTCACAATGTTCAGTGATTTTTAGAAACAGTTATTTACATTGGATTAAAAATAATAATAATAATTTACCTCGAAAAGTGCAGAAATAAACCTTGGGGACGACGGTAAGACTACCAATAAAGCCACGATGCTTGAAATTGATATTTAAATGCTGATTTAAATTCTGCAGTAAATTTCCTGTCAAAGAATCTTAGACATTCTTTTCTAGCATACTTCTGCATCAGAAAAAACTTAAAAGAAATTATGTGGCTGCATCTGAAGTGATTTTCTGTATAATTTTAGAAGAGGGACGGTAAGGAATCTAAAACCCAGGGACAGAGTTTAAAAAATAATAACAACCCTAAAAATGTGTGCAGTTTAATTTTTTGCTACAAATTTATATAAAACAATTGTCCCAGTTTCGGAAAAAAATTGCATCGAATTACTTTTATTGAAACAATTTTATACAGACAGTTCCAAACTTAAAAATCAACATCGGGGACACGGGACGGTACAGGAATTTTCCTGGTATTTGGACCCCCAACATCGTCCAAAACTTATTTATCTCGTTAATATTGTTATGCAATCATGTAGTGGGATGTTCCCCTAGTATATGATATGAAAGAAAACACAAGAATATGTACTAAAATAAAAATTATTATTCAGGGACTTAAAAGTCAAAAGATTGTGAGAATGCCCCATATATATCATATTCTTGCTGCACAAAAGAAGTCAGATATTTTCTGACTATAGATGGTAATTGCTGAAAAAGGATTCATAAATGCGTTATACATTTTCAAAATTTTTTACTTAGACACCGTCTATCACCTTAATAAAGTGTGAAGTTTTGTTACAGTTACTATGTTCAGTATTCAGTGTTTTATAATTTGAATTTGGCGCATTGTTTTTCTTTCTTTTTTACTTACTACCAACAGTAAATAAATTGAAAACGAAATATGAAAAATTTTGTTAATTGAAATGACAAAACGTGTTTTATTATTTAAGGCTATTTGTATGTTTAAACATCCATCTAAATGCCCAAGATTTTACTCAGGTTCCAAAATAAGATTTGAATACATGTAATATTTAAAAATAAAAATCAGTCATTCACAGTATTTTGGTAAAGTGTCTTTCACGTGATTAACCAACACGTTAAACTATTTAAAAAAAGCAAAAATATAAATAATTAAATCCAACAAAGAAATGTTTCTTTATCATTCCCTTTTTACACTAATTAAGAATAAAAGTTCCCATGGTATTACTAGTAAGAGAAAAAAAATCTCAATTGATACGGCTCGGAAAGAATGAAATACAGGCCCTGTTCGGGACGAATTTCGAGAAAAAAATTTAAAGCCTGGGACGTTCTTCGATAAATGAAGTTCAGCTTTGTTCAAATCTTCAGAAAATGTCAATACTGCCGAGCCCGGCTCGAGTCATCAAATTAAAAATTATGGCCGGCCAAGTTTAATGAAAGAAAATTTCTCCGAGCCAAGCTTCGGGACAAGCTCAGTCTAGTGTAGAATTTAGAGTACTGCAGCAGGTCAAGTAACCCGATTCTACCCAACCCGTCCGCCATTAATTGTTTTCGTTGGGTGTTGCGTTCACTTTAAATGTTTCAAGTTACGTTTTGACTCTTTCTGTGTGGAATCCGGGTCAACCTGATTTTTCAAAAATGTCCTAAATAGTTAATAATAATAATAATAATAATAATAATAATAATAATAATAATAATAATAATAATAAACTGTGTATGGATATTAATGGGTTTATAATGTATTTAATTTTATACAAAAAAGATAAAACTCATATTAATGATATCATTGTATATTACTTTTCCATAATTGTATTAAAATATGGCTTAATTTTTTGACATCGAGTTCAAATATTTTGGTTTCTAACTTAAACTAAACCAGTTGCTTTATGATTCATTAAGGATCAAAGCCTGTACTAAACTTGTTTTCTTCACCGTGGACCCCGAGGTGATATACAGAAAGAGCCCCGATCAGGTTGTCAGCCTAACGCGGGACCCTCAGTGTTTGCGAGCTTCGTGCACATTTTATTAACCCCGAAGAGATGGAAGGTTGAATAAATATTGCTTAGCTTGGAACCAAACTCTGGATCTGCTGGGTGGTAATCAGACGTGCTGACTACTACGCCACTGAGGTTTAATATTTTGGTTTCGGATCGACGAAAATTTTTGCCGGGTTCTGGTCGAATTTAAGTAGAAATTTCGTGTATATCGGAAAAAAATTTGCTAATTTATTTAGAAGTACATGCCCACCACGCCCTTCTTAATTTTTTAGACCTAGATAATAGCCTCCCACACCCTATTTCATAGACTTCTGTTTCTTTAAGACCGGTGGAGAAGTGGGGTGGCTGGATTGGTGACATTCAATATAAGAATTTTCTCTTTTTATTTAACAGCACTATAAATTATAACCGACAAGTTGCAAGCTCCTTCTACGTACATATAGCGCGTTTTGAAATAAAATATGTAACTTTTTTGCACACACACAAAAAAATTTGTTAAAGAAAATAATAATGCATAAGAATTTCATATTTAAAAATGCTTCAAGCATTTCCTAAATGACGCAATTTTAATCAAGCGTGATTCTGTTTCGAATTCCAGAAAATTTAACGCATTCTGTTCCGAAAATTTTAAAAAATCGGTCATCTGTCCGAAAATTCTGAAAAATAAAAAAAATCACTGAAAAATATTGCGAAATTTGACAAATGGTCGCAATAAAAATCGACTTCGTCGTTGTTCGCATAAAAAATCGCTAATTTTGCCAAAGGATAGCGGAAAAAGCGCGAATTTCATAAAATTACCGAGGAAAAACACGTATTTCGTCAAAGGGCCATTGAAAAAATTGAAATTTCGTCAAAAGATCGCGGAAATAACACAAATTTCGTCAAATGATCGAATAAATAACGCCAATTTCGTCAAATAAATGAAAAAAATATAGGAATTTCTTCAAAGGATAGTAGAAAAAAAACGCGAATTTCGTAAAATTGTCACGGAAAAAACGCAAATTTCTTAAAAAGGTCATTGAAAAAATGCGAATTTATTCTAAGGATTGCGAAATAAAATGCATATTTCGTCAAATGATCGCGGAAAAAAAATACGGTTTTCGGCAAATGGCAGTTGAAAAAACGCGAATTTTCTTCAAAGGATTACAAGATATTATTTATTGTTTCACTAATTGGTTTATTTCTACTAAATATGCTTATTTTTAAAGGCAGTCACATGATTTTTTATAGTAGCATCGTTCAGAACGGTGTCACATTTTTAAAAATACAGCATAAATGTGACTTATTCAATATAAAAATTTCATAAGTGTTGATACCTCTATTTTCGAATAGTAATTTCAGAAAATATCTTAAATTCTTGCTTAAGACATTTTTAAACTGTAGCATTCTCTACCGTTTTGCGTGTGTTTTTTTAAGGGCGGGATGAGATAAATATTACTTATTTAATACTAAAAATGTCATAAGTATTGATACCACTATTTTAGAATAGTAATTTCAGCAATTATTTGAAATTGATGTTTAAGACCGCCCCTCCCTCGACAGATGTATCTACGGATAAGTTGTACAGACGAGTTTCGTTCAGATACACTTTTGTTAAGAATAGAGTGCGCTCCCTGGTGGTGGAATGTGGAACTGACAGACCACAATTTTATTTAGCTTGGGAAATCCAACAAGGCGATCTGTTCAAACTTTAAGATAGTATATAACACATAATAAAAAGTTTTTAAAAGAATGGCGGGAGAAATTTCGTGGAGTGGGGGGGGGACGTAAACGTTTTTTAACTTAACTTTTTTACCATTTTATGACGGTTTATTGACGAGTCCTGAGATAAATGCTACTTATTTAAAATAAAAATGTCAAAAGTTTAGTTAGCGCTATTTTCGAATAGTAATTTCAGTAAGTATCTCAAATTCTTGCTTAAGACCGCCACCCCTCGAGTAATTATATCTACTGATAGGTTGTTTAACGGAGTTTCGTTCAGATACAGTTTTGTTAAGAATAGAGTGTGCTCCCTGGTGTTGGAATGTGGAACTAACAGAACGCGATTTTGTTAAAATTAGGAAATCCAACAAGGCGATCTGTTCAAACTTTAAGATAGTTTATAACACATAATTAAAAGTTTTTAAAAGAACGGCGCGAGAAATTTCGTAGGGAGGGGGGGGGGGGGGGTGGAAGGACGCTAATTTTTTTCTTAACTTAACTTTTTTAATATTTTATGACGGTTTATTGACAGAGTCTTGAGATAAATGCTACCTATTTAATATAAAAATGTCAAAAGCTTAGTAATCATTATTTTCGAATAGTAATTTCAGTAAGTATCTCAGATTCTTGCTTAAGACCGCCACCCCTCGAGTAATTATATCTACTGATAGGTTATTTAACGGAGTTTCGTTCAGATACAGTTTTGTTAAGAATAGAGTGCGCTCCCTGGTGGTGGAATGTGGAACTAACAGAACGCGATTTTGTTAAAATTGGGAAACCTAACAACGCGATCTGTTTTAAATTTTAAGATAGTTTATAAAACATAATAAAAATTATAAAAAATAATGACGCGTCACATTTCGGGGATGGGGAGGGGCGCGAACAAAATTAGGAAATATAACGAGGCGATCTGTTTGAAACTTTTAAGATAGTTTAGGGAAGGTTTACCATAATTTAGAAGGAGTTAAATGGCGATAAATGTACCGGGCGTTTTGAAAGGAATATTAAACGAAACCCTGTGTGCGATCTGTGATCACACTTACCGACTTGTTTTATCCTGATGTCAATTGACAAAACAGCAGAAACAAGTATACATTTCTCTCAAATAAAAATTAATTAATATGCGACTACTAAAAATAGAAATGAAAATAATAATTAAATGACCACGTGTTAAAAATAGGAAATAGGGAAAATTGCGTTAAAAAGTTGTATTTACACGTGAATCATGAAAAAAAATAAGAAACTTTGAAAATATTTTAATTATTTTGCGAGAAACGCACTTAATGGGAAAAATTACGTCATATGTAAAATGCCGAAAGGATAAATATCGTCATATGTAAAATGCTTAAAATAATTAAATTATTACGCTTGAAAAACTTTTCATGATTAAAATTTGATCATATATAAAAAGCTCAAATAATGATATTCCAAAACATTTTTAAATTGAAAGTATTTTTTAAACGTGAATTTTAAAAGAGAAAAAAAACTTTATAATAATGTACATATGAAATGCAATTAATGGCAACAATTACGTCATATTTCAAAACTATTCATTTAAAACGATTTTCTTATGGACATGTGACGTCACACTGGGAATCACTTAGTGTTAAAAAAAAAAAAAAAAAAAAAAAAAAAAAAAAAGTTGCTAGCAAATTTCTTTTTATATTTTATTCCTTGATGCAGCCTAGAAACATTTAAATTTATGCCCAAAATATTTTCGATTTATTTTGTACGAATTCTTATTCGATAAATACATATCAGAAAAGTCGTATATATGCCTTTGAGGCATTGCGAGTTGTTTGGCGAAACGTTTACTAATTGTACTTCATACATTTTCAGTATTTTTAACTTTTTATAAATTTTACTTTTTAACTGCAATCAAGTCTGTCTTATTTATTTATTTTATTTAGTCTTTTAAAAGTTTCAAATTCAGACGTTAAATGCATGTATATTGTAAACTCGTACATACTTATTAATAAAAATAAACAGTACTTTTCCATTATGGGGTGCCTTGACCTTTTTTAAAAAGCTTGGCGTAATTCGGGCTCAGAAAATGAGATTTGTTGCCAAATGATATAAACAGCTATTAAAAAAAAAACTAATGAACTTTTATACTTGTTTATAAATGAATTTATTTATATATATAGGGTGATCATGAATTCGTGGTACAAACTTTAAGGGTAGGTACAGGTCACTGTAACAATAATATATTGTATAGTAATCTATGGGCGCAAATGGCACGTTGACGCGGAAACACCAGGGTGGCCAGTTTGCCACCATTTCTCTATTTCGCCAAGGCCTCTATAGTGAAAAAGTACCAAATAAACAATTTAAATTTTTAAAAATAACATGAAAATATGTATGATGGTTCAATAAAATATAAAAAAGATTTTATGCATAAGCTATACCTGTTCCTGAAAATATCGGAAACTAAATCAAAAAGTAAAATATAAGCGTAAAATTTATAAAAAAAAAAAGTTTTCAATACCGTAGTTCTGAATGCTATTCCTAAGAAGACGCGGTGTTTTTTAATCTCGATATCAAAGGATGAACATTGTCTATACTCTATAGCATCATTATAAAAGTGCTAGAGACATCAGAATTTTCAACCTTACCCTTTTGTGCAAGCTGATTTTAAAATGTGTAATTGATCTTAATTATCAATCCCTAAAATAGCCGCCAGCTGTCGTGATAGCGATGGATGAGGCCATGGTAAAAGAAAAATACACTATTCAAACGGAAAAGCGTGGCAATCCGATTGCAGAAGATAATCACCATTCGTAATAATATCATTCAATTTTCCGTAACCTGCTAATATTTGTAAAATAGAGCACATTACCATGTTTTTAAAAGCTTCAAAGTCTGAACGGGGGTTGGCGAGCACAGCTCGCAGGGGCTGAGCCCTCTAGTACACGTAAAATTCCACCCAAAATATATATCTAGTCTTCTTTAACCCTTTAATCCCCGCTGCCGTGATGTTCATGGGCTGTGTTTTTTATTCATATTGATTGATTCCCAACAGTTTTGTAAAATAGTGTAACTGGCTTTATTATGGTATCATTTTACCTGTCATTAAATAACATGAACATTTCTTTTTCAAAAAAGTGGTGCCATTAAGCAATTTCAATTTTTAAACCGTAATTTAATGCGACTGTTAAGGGGTTAAAAGAATCGTTAATTGTGTGTTTTGTAAAATTGGATTTTCTGTAGAAATTCAATGGGCCGGATCGGACTTGATTTAATTAATTTTGTCACGAGTCGCGCCTGTCCCGGGTCGAACTTTTAATTTTTACACTGGGCCGAGATCAGGCTGGAAATTCCTGCCCGTGCAGGACTCTAGTGGCCAATCCTGCACGAGCTCTGAATCCCCCTTGTTCTGACGTAAAAATGACGTATGGGGACATATATCATGGGGTCGTAAATCAGGAATTCTTGAGAAAATAAAATGCTCTAGCACTGGATTTATGCCCCCTGATTTAAGTCCCCATCTAGTGTGACGTCATCAAAATGACGTATGGGGATATATATCATGGGGATGTTAATCAGGATTTCGTCGAAAGTAAAACACTCCAGCACTGGATTAGTGCCCCCATTTTTTGTGACGTCAAAATGACGTATGTGGGCATAAATCATGGGGACATTAATCAGGCTCTCAATGAAAGGAAAACTCTCCATTACTGGATTTGTGCCCCCTTCTGATATGGGGGCATATATCATGGGGATGTTAATCAGGATTTCGTCAAAAGTGAAATGCTCGAGCACTGGATTTGTGCCCCCATTTTTTGTGACGTCAAAATAATGACGTATAGGGACTTAAATCATGGGGACGTTAATCAGGCTCTCAACGAAAGAAATTTCTCTAGCATTGGATTTGTGTCCCTTTCAGATATGGGGGCATATATCATGGGGACATTAATCAGGATTTCGTGAAAAGTGAAATGATCCAGCACTGTATTTATATCCCCATTTCTTGTGACGTCAAAATGACGTATGGGGGCACAAATCATGGGGACATTAATCAGGCGCCTCGTATGCAAATGTCAAATGGGGAAGAAGAAGAACACGTATGCAAAATTTCGACACGATTCAGGCATAAAAACCACTGAACGGTGAGTCAAGTGTAAGTCGCTGTAGTAATGAATCGGAAGATGGTGCCCTTCACGAATAAGGAAAAGGCTGAGATGCATTTAATTTACGGAGCGGCAGATGGAAATGGTGCAGAGGCACAACGAATGTACGGAGAGCGATTTCCCAACAGGCGGTTGCCTAACCGCAAAACTTTCGAGCGCTTGCACAGACAGTTGTGTGAGACGGGATCATTTCTCGCTTCCCGGTCGAATGCAGGTCGTGCAAAAAAGGACGAATCAGTAGTTGTTGCAGAAGCCATTCTGGATGTAGTAGCGGCGCAGCCAAGTACAAGTACACGAACAGTGGCTAGGCAGGTGGATACCTCACAGTCCATGACTTGGAGGGTACTGAAGGATGAACATTTGCTCCCGTTTCATGTGCAACGAGTCCAGAAACTGTCTCCAGGGGATTATCCAAATCGTATTGAATTCGCCCGCTGGTTTCTGCAGCAGAACGCGCTAAATCCACATTTTGGACGAACTGTGCTTTTCACCGATGAATGTACCTTCACACGTGAAGGTACATTTAACACACACAATGCACATGTATGGGCGGATGTCAATCCACATGCTACGTATCCACATGCTCATCAGAGACGCTTTTCCATCAATGTTTGGGCAGGAATCCTCGAAGACCACCTAATCGGACCGTACCTTCTTCCTGAACGCCTCAACGGTAAAACATACCTCACATTTCTGCAACATGTGCTGCCAGACCTGTTAAGCGTTGTTCCTCCACGCATCCGGCGGGTCATGTGGTTCCAGCACGATGGAGCGCCAGCCCATTACGTACGAGACGTCCGCAACTATCTGGACATCACATTTCCGAACAGATGGATTGGTCGAGGTGGTCCTGTTGCTTGGCCTGCTCGCTCGCCAGATCTTTCACTCCTCGATTTCTTTTTTTGGGGACGATTGAAGGCTCTTATGTATGAGACACCCATTGAATCCCCCGAGGAACTGGTCGCCAGACTTTCCGCCGCTGTAGGGGAAGTGCTCGAAAAGCCTGATGTTTTCGCGAATGTTCGCCGTTCCATTCTTCGCCGTTGTTCTGCGTGCATAACCTCTGGTGGTCACAATTTTGAACATTTATTGTAATTACATGTTAATAAATATGCTTTGGTAACATAATCCTAATTTGTGTCTTTTTACCTCGTATCACAGCATACAATGTGTGGACATGGTAAACTGAACTGTGCTCAGGAGTAGAAATTTCAAACCCCTCTCCCCAGAAACTTAACCACGTCTAACGATTCAGATTTTGGGCTGAAAATTTAAGTCTAAGCTTTAGAAAGCATTTAATGAGACACAAAAATAACGGTATAAAATAGTTGTTCGTTACTCCAAAGTCTAAAGCGCCCTCTATCGGAATTTTTTGAAAATATTCTTTAAAATTTATTTTTAAGAAAATACTGACATAAAGAATAATTTTAGCAAAACGTGGCAGTAGTTAGAGCCTAATCTACGACACAAAGATCGGGAATAACTGATTTTTGTTCTGGGGGGAGAAGGGTTTCAAATTTCAAATTTCAGTTTACGCTACTTAACTACTCGTTAGGACTCAGATTTTTAGATCAAAATTTAAGTTTAAGTCTAAGCTTTCGATATCATTTAAAGAAATACAAAAAATAACGTTAAAAAATAGTTGTTTGTTACTCCAAAGTCTAAAGCGCCCCCTATCGGCATTTTTTGAAATTGAACTTTAAAATTTTATTTCAAGAAAATACTGGCATAAAGAAAATTTTTTGCAAAAACCGCAAACGAATCGACCAATTTTTCCATGTTTTATAATCATTTGAAATTTCGGACCCTAAACTTTAATGCCCCCTATCTCCTTGGGAATACGTCTGGGACCCTTAGTCTCCTATTTAATATTATTTGTCTTTAAGTGTACTATAACCCCTTAAAGTTCTGCCCATCTTTTATGAATCACCCTGTATATATATATATATATATATATATCCATATATATATATATATATATATATCTGACCTATGTCACACTGTAACTCCCGTAATTATGAACCGATTTCGATGTAATTCAGTGTGTACATAGTACATACCAATGTCTTGACCGAGTTCGTTGGCCAGCTTCATCCGTCGTTTTGTTTCAAAATGGCGGCCATTTAAAATTTTTAAAAAAATTTAAAACTTGAAATGTGGTATCAAAAAATTAAAAATGGAAAAATATTTTTTTCTTATGTATTTGACCTTTATACAAAGATTCCGGAGCAGTTTTTGTTTCATCTATATCTGTTAGGAATTGAAGTGAAATGAAACTAGTGGCACGCGCTGTGCGTGATATTGTAATGTAAATTTATTGATGATGCGTAGTTAATAGGAGTATTCCATGAATGTATGTGAACTGTTGAATTCTCTTGAAGTAAAATGAAATATGTTTTTATTGTCGGAATTAAATCATTATTTTATACTACTAGGGGGCTCGGCCCCCTACGAGCTACGCTCGCCAACCCCCGTCCAGACACCGCAGGCTCTAAATGCACGCTAATTTGATCGGCTTTAAAAAGATTTCGAAAGATTGAATTATAATTTAAAAAACAGTGGCGATCTCCCTATAAACGAATTTCTATTCATTTCCCTTTGATTGGGGAATTTTAACGCCAAATCCGCTGCGGTACTACTTGATTATCCCGTCGACCAATTTCGCCAAATTATATAAATCGCCAAACCACTCGCCAAATTATACAAGTTGACATAATTTTTATTTTAAATAACGAAAGAACAAATAAATTCGTACAACATTAATAAAAATACAAATAAAACGTCGAAATAAAAATAACTTGATGACGTAGACACGTGTAACAACATTTCAAAATAAGCTAATATAAAAGGAATTAAGTAAACTGAGTCTTTGTCTCCTGGTATTTTTTAACAAAGCGAAAAGAAAGTTCTTTTAAATGAGACATTTTAAATTAATCGTTTTTAATCTGACGTAATTTTTACCAAGCTATTCTTTCTCTTTTAAATAATCGCGTGAAAGTACATTTGTTAGCAATGAAATATTATTTGCGGTTTCCTAACAAAAATAGTTGAAAATATCCTCTCAAAATATTAAATAAATGTCTAGCGCAATTTCTAAATTTAAACTTTTTTGCAATATTATTTTGTGTTCATTTTATGTAATAACTATAATGTGACGTAAATATGACGTAATTTCTCCTAAGACTTCTAACGCATGTTAATGAATTTATTATTTTACAATATCCTTTCTCTTTTAAAATTCACGTGTGTACTTTTTATGACGTAATTTTTAATAAGTTCCTGCTTTTTATACATAATTATTTAATTCTAATTTGAAAGTTTTTTTCCTGTTTATAATAGTCACGTGTAAATAAATTTTTAATTTGAAGCAAACATTATTGCTTGCGTTTTTTATACAGTTGGCAACAGTTTAAATTAGTACAATTTTCTGAAATCTGTAAAAAATATCTCTAGAAATGCCGAAAATTTGAATTTAAAATAGAAATAAAACCTGAAAAAATGAGTCAAAATAAAAAAAGTCCTTCCGGCCAGTGCCGGGAGGAAGAGGTAGCTTTCATAATCCTTATTTTAAAAAAGCCAACTTATATCATGCAAACACACGAAGCTCAATTTAGTGGAAACCGAATATAGGAGATTCAATACTAATTTTTATCAATATAATGAATAAGAATTTCGCGAAATTAGTCAGCTTTATCCAAGCTGCTTTTCTTTAAAGTAACTTATATTTGGCTGCCAAATTCGGCAATTTCTTAAAGTGCCTGTCATTTTAAGACAACATGGTGGATGAGGCTAAGCAGTGAACTTGGTCGAGACCTTAGTAATTGCTGTGCACATGCTCACTCACATCGGAATCGGTTAATATATAGGAGTGCTGTCGCATGCAAAAAATCAGATTTTTCAAAATGTCACCTACAATAGAAATTGAAACTGCTATATCTGAGCCATTTTTTAAGGTAAAGACAAACAAAAAATGCTCCTGAATCCTTATATCAAGATCAAATACTTAAGAAAGAAACCTTTTTCAATTTCTAATTTTTTTTTTGCACCTCACTTTAAATATATATATATTTTTTAATTTAATGGCCGCCATTTTGAAACAAGATGGCTGATGAATCTGGCCAGCGAACTTGGTCGAGGTGTTGATGTATAGTATCCACATGACTTCTTACATCGAAATAGGCGCATACGTGTGTTATCGCGCGACAAATACAAGATCGTTTCAAAATGTTAGCCATGCTAGAAATTCAAAGTGCTATAAATCAACCATTTTTTTAAGATATCAACAAAAGAACAAATTTTCAGAAACAAAAACTGCTCCGGAATCTTTGTATCAAGGCCAAACACATAAAAAAAATCTTTTTCATTTTCCAATTTTTTAATACCTCATTTTGAATTTTAAATTTAATTTTTTTTTAATGGCAACCCTTTTGAAACAAGATGGCGAATGAAGCTGGCCAACGAACTCAGTCGAGACATTGGTATGTACTATGTACAGACCAAGTTACATCCAAATAGGTTCATAAATACGCCTGTTATCGCGTGACAAATATCAGGTCGTTTTAAAATGTCAGCCACAAGAGAAATTCAAAATGCTATTACTCAGCCATTTTTTTTAGATGTAGACGAAAGAAAAACTGTTCCGGAATCTTTGTATTAAGGTCAAACACATACAGAAAAAATCTTTTTCATTTTCCAATTTTTTGGTATCTCATGTAATTTTTTTTATTTTTTAATTTTTTTAAATGGCCGCCATTTTGAAACAAGATGGCGGATGAAGCTGGGCAACGAACTCGGTCGAGATATTTGTATGTACTATGTACACACCAAGGTAAATCCAAGACGGTTCATAAATACGCCTGTTATTACGTGAGAAAAATCAGGACGTTTCAAAATGTCAGCCACGCTAGAAATTGAAAATGCTATAACTCAGCCATTTCTTAAGATATAGACGAAAGAAAAACTGCTCCCGAATCTTTTTATCAAGGTCAAACACATAAGAAGAAAATATTTTTTCAATTTTCAATTTTTGGTACCACATTTCAAATTTAAATTTTTCTTAAAAATTTAAATGGCCGCCATTTTTAAACAAGATGGCGGGGGAAGCTGGCCATCGAACCCGGTCGAGACATTGATATGCACTATGTATAAACGAAGTTACATCCAAATCGGTTCATAAATACGCCTTTTATTGCGTGACAAAATTCAGGACGTTTCAAAATGTCAGCCACGCTAGAAATTCAAAATGCTATAACTCAGCCATTTTTTAAGATATAGACGAAACAAAAACTGCTCCGAAATCTTTGTATAAAGGTCAAATACATAAGAAAAAAATATTTTTCCATTTTCAATTTTTTGGTACCACATTTCAAATTTTAAATTAAAAAAAAAAATTAAATGGCCGCCATTTTGAAACAAAATGGCGGATGAAGCTGGCCAACGAACTCGGTCGAGAGATTGGTATGTACTATGTACACACCGAATTACATCGAAATCGGTTCATAATTACGGTAGTTACAGTGTGACATAGGTCAGATATATATATATATATATATATATATATATATCAATTTTGAACGGAGGGTGGTTTCGGGGTCTGGGGGTCATGATCGATGAAAATATACCAAAATTTTTTGAAATCGCTTTCCTCCGAACGGCTGCAATAGGTAGCTTTTTTGTAAAGAAAGCTACCTAAAATTAATGCAATCTGCACTCCGGCAAATTCTAACGCATAAAATGATCTAAAAATGATTACACTGCCATGTCTAGTTTTTGCTGCTATAAAACTTTTTTAGTGGAACGATTTTGTCCAACTTTAGCATTAAATATCTCTTAAAATAATTCTTCGATTGGAAAACTGTCTGCATCAGCGTGTTTATCAAACATTTCTGTATAAAACCACTGATTTTCATATTTTTGTATGCATTATTTTTCTCAATATTAACGAAGAAAGACCTCCGGTCACAAAAAATTCAAAACCGGCGGCGGCGGTGACAGCGGTAGTTACTTTTTTTTAGAATAGAGAGATAAATGATTCTTTGTATGAGTTTGAACCCAGATTCTAATTCATTAACGCCCAGCATCGTGTAGATGCAACTCGCAAGAAGAATATCAGAAGGTTAGTATTACATATTATGCTAAGCCTATCTTTAGAACTCTTAACATATTGGTACCCTCGGCGGGACGGGCATTTTTGAATTTTGAATTTATATGAATGAAGAAATGAATTTGAATAATTTAAAAACGCAAAGAAAAGGACTAAGAACTACTTTTACCGTCACAGTTAATAAAATTGAGGCTGAATTAGCTAAAGAGATAAATGAATTCAAAGATTTCTCAATTTTAAAAACTCAACTCATGGACAAGTTTCAGAGGTTAGACACATGTCAAAGTCAAATTTCGGAAATGTTGTTGCAAGAGGAAGACGAAAAATTGTTCACTGAAGACTTTGAAAGTGCAGAAGCATATAGAGAGAAATATATAGAAGTATGCTCGCACATTGATGAGAAAATTGAATTATCTTCATCTCCTAGTGAAAGTGAAAGAAGAATAAACTACCGAAAATTGAGCTGAAAAGATTTAATGGCGAGCCAAAAGAATATTTATCTTTCTGGAGTCAGTTCAAAAAAATAAATGAAGATGTCTCTATTGCTGATGAGGATAAGATGCAATATTTATTGCAATGTATGGAACCACAATCAAAGGCAGAGCGATTAGTGAAGAGCTATCCGGCAACTGCTGAAAACTATCCAAAGGCTATTGAACAATTAAAAGAAAGATTTGGCCGAGATGACTTCATTGTTCAGATTTACGTAAGAGAACTGTTAACCCTCGTAATGAGAAATGCTACAGCTGGAAAAATGAAAGTTGATTTGGCTGCTTTATATGATGAATTGGAAAGTAAACTCCGAGCCTTGGAAAGCCTTGGTCGAACACAAGAGAAATACGGAGATTTCCTGACACCTTTAGTTGAAAATTGTTTGCCTGAAGAAATTCTTTTAACTTGGGAAAGAAGCCGAAGTCACAATGCAGCTGCCAGTAAGAATTCCCGAACCTTAGAGGAACTGATGGACTTTCTTCGCCAAGAAGTTCAGGGAAATGAAATCGTTTCTCTAGCAAGGAAAGGTTTCGGACAAATGAATGTCGGCAAAAGAGACCCTATATCTGAAAGTGTAAAGAGATCTGATTTAGCTACCGCATCGGCGTTAGTGAGTATGGAAAATATAGGTAAAAAAAATAATTGTATCTTTTGTGAAAATTTTCATCAAAGTGAAAAGTGCTTTAGCGCTAAAAAAAATGTCTTTAGGTGATAAACAACAATTATTGTTAAAAAAAGGTGCCTGTTTTTCATGCTTACAAAAAGTTGGTCATTTAAGTAGAAATTGTAATACTAAATCTAAGTTAAAGTGTACCCTTTGTAATAAACCTCATTTTGAAATAATGTGCCCACAGCAATCTAGAAGAAATGATCAAAATGAAATTCTTAAGTCAGAGAATTCTCTTTCTAATTGTAATAGTAATGAAGTTGTTTTTATGCAGACACTTGGCGTGCGTATTCGGTCGCACGGTCGCCAAAGGGTTGTACGCGCACTTTTAGATACTGCGAGCCAAAGTAGCTATGTTAGCGAAAGAGTAACGAAATTATTAAAAATGCGTCCTCTGAGAAAGGAAACAATTATTCACGAATTGTTCGGGGGGAATGAAACCAAGCCCAAACCACATGATGTGTTTTCCGTAGAAATTAGTGAACTAGAAGGAGATAACGCGTTTAGTTGCGAAGTATTTTCCGAAAGAAAGATTTGCGGATTGGTCCCTAAAATTAAAGATTGTAGGATTTTAAATGAGCTGAAAAAAAGACAGATTAATCTAACTGATCACTTTTGTAAGGAAACCGAAATTGATGTTTTGATAGGGGCAGATTTGATAGGGAGATTATTAACAGGTAATTTAATTCAATTGAATTGCGATTTGACTGCCATAGAAACCAAGCTGGGTTGGACTGTAATGGGAAAACAAATTTCTAGTAAGAAACATAATATTTTGACAACATTGTCTATGCATGTTAGAAATGTTCCTTTGAATGAATTATGGGAACTTGAAACAATAGGAATTTCTGACCCCATTCCGAGTTTTGAAAGGAAAGAAAATTTTGATTTAAGCGATTTTGGAAATAAAATGAAAATTCTTCCCGATGGCAGATATGAAGTGGAGCTTCCATGGAAGTGTAATTCTGAGAACTTGACAGATAACAAAATTTTAGCTTGGAAGAGACATGAAAAAATGATTAATAAATTGAAATGCGGGGGATTTTTCGCTGAATATCAAGAAGTATTTAGGGAATGGGAAAAATTAAATATTATTGAGCGTGTCCCAGAAAATGAATTAAGTAATAAATGTCATTATTTACCGCATAGGCCCGTAATCAGGTTAGATAAGAAAACTACAAAGGTACGCCCTGTATTTGACGCGTCTGCTTCTGAAAGAGGAAAACCCTCCTTAAATGAAGGTCTATATAAAGGAATTAATCTCATTGAAGTAATACCTGATATTCTTGACCGTTTTAGAACATATCCTATCGGTATAACTGCAGATATAGAAAAAGCTTATTTAATGTTATCTGTTATGCCTAGAGATAGAGATTTTCTTAGATTTTATTTCCCATGTAATGAAGGGCAATTGATTTATAGACATTGTAGAGTTGTATTTGGTGTATCTTCCAGCTCTTATTTATTAAGTGCATCCATAATGCATCTATTAGAAAATAGTCCCCCTGAATATGAAGAAACTGCTGAAAAATTGAAATGTTCGTTTTATGTAGATAATTGTGTATCAGGTGTTTTTAACATTGATGAAGCTGAAACATTTATTGAAGATGCAAAATTGTTAATGTCTAAAGGGTGTTTTAATTTGCGTTGTTTTGAAAGCAATGTAGCTTGCAAGAATGTCGATAAGAGTTCTGGGGATACTTCTATTTTAGGGATTATTTGGAATTTAAATAATGATTCTTTAAAATGTTGTTTAGATTTAGAAGCAGTAACGTGCGAAAGGAAAATTACTAAGAGGTTAATCTTGAGCATTGTACAAAGGATTTTTGATCCTATCGGCTTATTGTCACTAACTACATTGCTTCCAAAACTATTATTGCAAGATTCATGGAAACAGAAAATTCCATGGGATCATGAATTGCCTTGTAATATTGTAAATGTATTTTTGAAATGGCTAAAGAATATCGATGTGTTAAAGGAAGTAGCTATATCTCGCTACTTGGAGATTAATACTTCATCTGAAATCCATGTTTTTGCTGATGCTAGCAAAGGGGCATATGCAGCGTGCGTCTTCGCTAGATCAATAATTGGTTCTGAAGTAAAGGTTATACTTGTTAGAGCGAAGTCTAGGGTTGCTCCTCTCAAAACTTTGAGTATGCCGCGTTTAGAACTAATGGCTTGTTGTATAGGTGCTCGACTCGCGAATTCTGCCATCAAAGCGATCAATATGCCAAATCTGAAAATAACATTTTGGTCAGATTCTACTACTGCACTTTGGTGGATAAAAGAACATGGAAATTGGTCGATTTTTGTGAGCAACAGAGTTAAAGAGATTCGGCAATTGACCAGAACGGAATCATGGAAGCACGTTCCTGGAAGTTTAAACATATCTGATATACTATCGCGTGGGTGCTCTCCACAACGAATGCTTAGTTCGAGTTGGTGGGAAGGCCCTAAGTGGTTAAAGGAAAATCCTGGGTGTTGGCCAATGAGCGCGATTGACTGTCAACCTAAAGAAGTAGATTTAGAAAAAAAGAAAGTTAAAATTATGAATGTTGATCTAGCTAAAGACGCACCCCTTTCGATCTTAAATAATATATCTAATTATGACAAAATGATAAGAGTATTTGCTTATGTCTTGAGATTTGTAAATAATTGTCGTAAGGTTTCTGATAAATGTGAAGATTTGAATCTTTCTCAAAATGAAATTCAGAATTCGGAAAATCACCTAATCAGTTTAGTCCAAAGGTATTATTTGTACAATAAAATGTCTGTGCATCATATTGTTACATTCGTAGATAATAATGGAGTTTTAAGGGTAAAAACTAAAATAACTGAAAGAAATGATCAAGAATCATTTTTGTATCCAATATTGTTGCCAGATAAGTGTGAATTTACTAAACTGTTGATTAGATCTGTACACCAGAAGAATTGTCATGCGGGAATAAGAATAATGCAGTCTTTAATAAGAGAAAGATTTTGGATTATTAGAGCTAGAAGAGCCATCAAAAATGTGTTATTTGATTGTATTCCATGCAAACGCTTTAAAGCAAAATCCTTGTCAAGCGAACCGACGCCTTTACCACCAGATCGCGTGACGGATTGCGCTGTATTTGAAATTATAGGAGTGGACTATTCCTGAAAACAGGCGAGAAAGTTTGGATAGCGTTATTTACTTGTGCAGTTTATCGTGCACTTCACCTTGAATTAGTTAACTCGTTATCTTCTGATGTATTTCTTCTAGCCCTGAGGCGTTTTATAGCTAGACGCGGAAGACCTAGTACTATTTATTGTGATAATGGAACGAATTTTAAGGGAGCTTCCAATGAACTTTCGAAATTAAATTGGGATAAAATTTTACGAGAAACTATGACGCATAAAATTGTTTGGAAATTTATACCTCCCACCGCAGCTTGGTGGGGAGGCTGGTGAGAAAGGTTGGTTCGCATTGTAAAAGAATTGTTAATACGTACTCTTGGTAGGTCAGTATTGACTTATGAAGAACTGAATACATTTGTATGTGATTGTGAATCTGTAATTAATTGTAGACCTCTAACCTATATCTCTGAGGACCCACTAGAGCTAGTTCCTCTTACACCCGCTATGTTTCTTACTGAAAACAGATGTTTTAGCAACTCAGATATTATCGAATTAGATTCTCGAAGTTTAAGGAGAAGGGCGAATTATAGAGCTAAACTTCTTACCGATTTTAGGCAACGCTTTAGAAAGGAATACCTCAGTGAATTAGTCCAAAAACATACTGAAAAACACACACGTGAGCCTCGATTGGGGGAAGTAGTCTTGATTGGGATGATAATAAAAAGCGTTTATTTTGGCCTTTAGGGAAAGTGATTCAGTTGATTCCTGGACGGGATAGTAAAATCCGTACTGTTAGGTTAAAAACGCAGCACGGCACGCTTTTACGTCCGGTGCAGCGCATCTTCCCTTTGGAAATATAGTCGAATGATACGAATGAAATCGCATTTAAAAAGTTGGGTGAAGAGGAATCTAGTTCTAGTGAGTGTATTAATGATAAAAATGTATCTTCTCCTGATAGTGTCATAATTAAGAAATATACCTCTTCTGGAAGATGTGTAAGAGCTCCGAAGAAATTAGATCTTTTTAATAACAATTGTTATGTATTTGAAACTCTCCCCAAGTTTCAAAGGGGGGAGGATGTTAGGAATTGAAGTGAAATGAAACTAGTGGCACGCGCTGTGCGTGATATTGTAATGTAAATTTATTGATGATGCGTAGTTAATAGGAGTATTCCATGAATGTATGTGAACTGTTGAATTCTCTTGAAGTAAAATGAAATATGTTTTTATTGTCGGAATTAAATGATTATTTTATACTATAAATGATTCTTTGTATGAGTTTGAACCCAGATTCTAATTCATTAACGCCCAGCATCGTGTAGATGCAACTCGCAAGAAGAATATCAGAAGGTTAGTATTACATATTATGCTAAGCCTATCTTTAGAACTCTTAACAATATCTTAAAAAATGGCTGAGTTATAGCATTTTGAATTTCTAGCGTGGCTGACATTTTGAAACGTCCTGAATTTTGTCACGCGATAAAAGGCGTATTTATGAACCGATTTGGATGTAATTCGGTGTGTACATAGTGCATACCAATCTCTCGACCGAGTTCGTTGGCCAGCTTCATCCGCCATTTTGTTTCAAAATGGCGGCCATTAAAATTTTTTTTTAAATTTAAAATTTGAAATGTGGTACCAAAAAATTGAAAATGGAAAAATATTTTTTTTTTATGAATTTGACCTTTATACAAAGATTTCGGAGCAGTTTTTGTTTCGTCTATATCTTAAAAAATGACTGAGTTATAGCATTTTGAATTTCTAGCGTATCTGACATTTTGAAACGTCCTGAATTTTGTCACGCGATAAAAGGCGTATTTATGAACCGATTTGGATGTAACTTCGTTTATACATAGTACATACCAATGTCTCGACCGGGTTCGTTGGCCAGCTTCACCCGCCATCTTGTTTTAAAATGGCGGCCATTTAAATTTTTAAGAAAAATTTTAATTTGAAATGTGGTACCAAAAATTGAAAATTGAAAAAATATTTTCTTCTTATGTGTTTGACCTCGATAAAAAGATTCGGGAGCAGTTTTTGCTTCGTCTATATCTTAAGAAATGGCTGAGTTATAGCATTTTGAATTTCTAGCGTGGCTGACATTTTGAAACGTCCTGATTTTTCTCACGTAATAACAGGCGTATTTATGAACCGACTTGGATGTGCCTTGGTGTGTACATAGTACATACAAATATCTCGACCGAGTTCGTTGGCCAGCTTCATCCGCCATCTTGTTTCAAAATGGCGGCCATTTAAAAAAATTAAAAAATAAAAAAATTTATATGAGATACCAAAAAATTGGAAAATGAAAAAGATTTTTTTTGTATGTGTTTGACCTTAATACAAAGATTCCGGAACAGTTTTTCTTTCGTCTATATCTAAAAAAAAATGGCTGATTAATAGCATTTTGAATTTCTCTTGTGGCTGACATTTTAAAACGACCTGATTTTTGTCACGCGATAACAGGCGTATTTATGAACCTATTTGGATTTAACATGGTCTGTACATAGTACATACCAATGTCTCGACCGAGTTCGTTGGCCAGCTTCATTCGCCATCTTGTTTCAAAAGGGTTGCCATTTAAAAAAATTAAATTTAAAATTCAAAATGTGGTATTAAAAAAATTGGAAAATGAAAAAGATTTTTTTTATGTGTTTGGCCTTGATACAAAGATTCCGGAGCAGTTTTTGTTTCTGAAAATTTGTTCTTTTGTTGATATCTTAAAAAATGGTTGATTTATAGCACTTTGAATTTCTAGCATGGCTAACATTTTGAAACGATCTTGTATTTGTCACGCGATAACACACGTATTCGCCTATTTCGATGTAAGAAGGCATGTGAATAGTATACATCAACACCTCGACCAAGTTCGCTGGCCAGATTCATCAGCCATCTTGTTTCAAAATGGCGGCCATTAAATTAAAATATATATATATATTTAAAGTGAGGTGCAAAAAAATTAGAAATTGAAAAAGGTTTCTTTCTTAAGTATTTGATCTTGATATAAGGATTCAGGAGCATTTTTTGTTTGTCTTTACCTTAAAAAATGGCTCAGATATAGCAGTTTCAATTTCTATTGTGGGTGACATTTTGAAAAATCTGATTTTTTGCATGCGACAGCACTCCTATATATTAACCGATTCCGATGTGAGTGAGCATGTGCACAGCAATTACTAAGGTCTCGACCAAGTTCACTGCTTAGCCTCATCCACCATGTTGTCTTAAAATGACAGGCACTTTAAGAAATTGCCGAATTTGGCAGCCAAATATAAGTTATTTTAAAGAAAAGCAGCTTGGATAAAGCTGGCTAATTTCGCGAAATTCTCATTCATTATATTGATAAAAATTAGTATTGAATCTCCTATATTCGGTTTCCACTAAATTGAGCTTCGTGTGTTTGCATGATATCAGGTGGCTTTTTTTAAATAAGGATTATGAAAGCTACCTCTTCCTCCCGGCATTGGCCGGAAGGACTTTTTTAATTTAATTCATCTTGCTCATTCTTTAAATTCTAGATAAGGGCAATAAGAACCCATTCTGCATCTTGCTATCTTTGAAGGTGCAGTAATTAAAAAAAAATAATTGGAATACAGGTGGGAAAATGTTTAACACATGCTGAAAGGCAATTAGGACCACAAGATGTGATAAAAGGATCTTTCTTTGACATGGTCGTATCATACGGTCCGAGTGCAAAAATGCATTCTTGACGGGTAGGATAAGAAAGAACAACAAAATAAGCATTTCAGAGGAAGAGACAACACTAAAAGAAATTACTTGACCATTTTCAGAAAACTAGATTTTAAGAAAAGTATATTTTAGTGATGTTAGAAGAGTAGTATTGTGTGTCATTAAAACAGTATAAGGTAAACAACCTGAACAGGGAAAAATACTTCCAGCCACTAATTATTTTAGAGGGAAGTGAGGAATTTAAAGAAAAAATAGGTTTTTTGGGAGAGGGGAGGAGGATTAATTACTAGGTAATAAGATTGAAAAATTATAGTGTGACAGAAAAACATATACAGAATATAGGGGCTTAAAACAGATTTAGGACTATGCTTTAATGGTATAGTGTCTGCCATTTTATAAGAATCGGTACTTGTAAGAGTAATTGTATGTTGTTAAAGCAGTATAAGGCAACAACTTGTACGATTAAGCTTGTAACTGAAATAAACGATTCAATCCACAGTTTATTTAAGGGGGGGGGGGGGGATTTAGAGATCTTTTTTTTGGGGGGGGGGGAAGAGATTAAACTGTATGACTAGGTAGTATAAAAAATAAGATTGGGAAAGCTTAAGCATTAAGATTTAATCTTAAACAAGGGCATATGTACATGTAAATGTACATACACACACCTTTGATATAAATGACTCGTCTTTAACATTTTAGTCTTCTTAAAACGATATGCAATCTTTGTATTTAAGATTTATTTTGGACAGGGTTCGCGTGGGTCCTTGAATTTCCAGACTAAGAAATTCTTCGGTACCAATATTTTCTTATGGAATATACATCCTCAAATAAGGAAAAATTTCGCGCGCTTAAACTAGATTTATTTTTCTATAAAAAATTACTGATATTTGGCCTTAAAAAAACGGTACCCATACGAACCCTGTTGTAATAATTTAAAAGATTTTTCTTTTAAATACTTGTAAGTAAATACTATTTATTTTCATAAAAAGTAGCTTTACTTATTAAAATATTTGCCTTTTAGTAGATAAATTATATAAAAGTTATTGGTGTTTAGTACAGGATGGCAACAAATAAAAAAATTCTACTTTTAAGCAGAATTTCTTGCAATTACTTACTCCTATAACTTATAAGAAGTAAAATAAGCACGTTTCTTAATAAACTATGGCCACTGCTACGGCTTCTTACGGAATATATCACCCCCCCCCCCCCTCACACACATTATGTGATTTTTCGTTTTTGTTAGACGATGGTTGAGACAAAGTCTTTTCTTTAAAAAAAGTCTACTTAGAATCTCTAAAACAATTCTTTCCATATTTAAAAATTTATAAAGCATAATTCATATTTAATAAAAATTTTATAACTTAGTTTTGCATTCATGCAACCAAATATGTGAGAAAAAAAAATGCTTTAAATTTTATCAGATAATTCTAAAGACACCCAGTCTTCTCTCTCAAAGAGAGGGGAAAAAGTTCAATCAAGAGTTTAATAATTTTTCTGAATATATGACAATTTCAGTGGCTTAAAAATTGCGTTTTTTAAACTTGTAGCTTGCATTTCTGAAAATACTTTTTCCAGTATAATAATGTATTTCAGATTGGTGTATTCTTTTACGCAAAATAATGAAAAACTATGGTTGTCATATCTTAAACTGCATAATTTGCAGAAAGAAAAAAATGAAGTTTATTATTATTTTAATTTACTTCTATTTGTTTTCAAACGTTTATCAACTTTGTTTTATAGAATTGTTCTCCATTCCATTTTTAACAGTATATGTTTTCGATATTTGTTAACATACAGTGTGTTTTTTCCAAATGTCGACCAATGGATAATTTCTTAATCGTTAGTCTTTGGTATATAGTTCCAATTGCAAAAGTATTTAAAATTAGCTAAATAATTATGATGGACACAATTTTGATAAAAAAAAAAATGCAATTCTGATGAATAAATTATAAAAATTAACTTTTTATACAGCCTACGGGTCCTATAAGTTATATTTGGTAAAATAATCCTGAAACTCTGGTATATCAAATGAAAAAAAAAATCATTTTTGTACGACCAAAGCTCCCTGTGTTATGCAAGTTTAAAATTTGAAAAATTTTCGCTTTTAACAAGGTGCCCGAAGTGATGTGCGGTTAGATCGAAATCGTACATTATTTCAGGCATTGTGTTAAGTGCCAAATTTTTCCAAATTTGAAACTCGGTAATTTTTGGTTGCACTAAAATGATTTTTTTCCACATGTCAGAGCATGAGGGCTAATTCACTAAATATAACTTATAAGACCCAGGGACGTATAAAAAGTTGAGTTTTGTAACGTCTCCAAAATTGCATTTTTTTTTACCCAAACGGCACATACATAATCCTTAAGCTAATTTTAAATATTTTTCAAATTGAAACTGTTTATCAAAGACTAAGGGTTCAGAAATCATCTATTAGTCAATGCTTAGAAGGGACATAAGTAGATATAAATTGGGGGTTCTATATCAGCGGCGTACGCGGCGTGATCTCTGTGCGTCTGTGAAGGTCATGCGGCGGCGGAGGTCATGGGGTCAAGGTCATGTGGCGTGCTCTTGAAGGAGGGGTCAAGGTGATGCGGCGGTGAAGGTAATGTGTCATCTTATAGTATGAGGGGTTATTTTGAGTTTAATTATTTTACTAATGATAATTAATTTTAATTGGGGGACTTTAACTTTTTTCGGGGTAATTTTTGAAGATTGAATTTTGGGAGATTGATTTTTTTTCTTACCGTACTACAGTATAAGGGGTAATTTTAAGTTTTTTTTTTTTTTTTTACTAATGATAATTAATTTTAATTGGGGGACTTTAACTTTTTTCAGGGTAATTTTTGAAGATTGAGGTTTTTAGAGATTCATTTTTTTTTTTCTTACCGTACTACAGTATGAGGGGTAATTTTAAGTTTTTTTTTTTTTTTTTTACTAATGATAATTAATTTTAATTGGGGGGCTTTAACTTTTTTCAGGGTAATTTTTGAAGATTGAAATTTTTAGAGATTCATTTTTTTTTTTTCTCACAATACAGTACTTAGGGATAATTTTACATTTGAAAAATACATTAACGATAATTAATTAAGAAATTTTTATTGGGGGACTTAAATTTTTTGGAGTAATTTTTTTGAAATTTTTGGGACATTGATTTTTTTTTTTTTTTCGTCGTACGAGGGGTTATTTTAAGTTTGATATTTTTTCATTAATGATAATTAATTAAGAAATTTTAATTGGGGGACTTTAACTTTTTTTTGGGAGTATTTTTGAAGATTGAATTTTTCATGGACATTGAATTTTTTCGTCGTACTGCAGTATGAGGGGTTATTTTGAGTTTGATTTTTTTTACTAATGATAATTAATTAAGAAATTTTAATTGGGGGACTTTAACTTTTTTCGGGGTAATTTTTGAATTTTTAGGGGTCATTGATTTTTCTTTTCGTCGCACGAGGGGTTCTTTGAGTTTGATTTTTTTCATTAATGATAATTAATTAAGAAATTTTAATTGAGACACTTTAACTTTTTGGGGGTAATTTTTTAATTTTCATGGACATTGATTTATTTCGCTGTTGTTTAGTACGAGGGGATATTTTGAGTTGGATATTTTTTTACTAATGATAATTAAGAAATTTTAATTGGGGGACTTTAACTTTTTGGGGATAATTTTTGAAGATAGAATTTTTCGGGGAGATAGATTTTTCTTTTCGTCGTACTCCAGTACGAGGGGTTATTTGTACTTTTAAAAAATTAATTTAGAAGTTTTAATTGGGAGACTTTAATTTTAGGGAATAATTTCTGAGATAGATTTTTTTTGTGACATATATTTTTTAGCACACTTGAGTTTTCGGTGTTATTTTTAGGGGCATAATTTTTGTGTTAGAGTTTTTACTGGCAACGATTTTTAATTTGGGAACTTTCAAATATTTTTTTCGCGATTTTCCTTTAGAAATCGAATTTTAAACATTCATTAAACATTTTAATTGGGAGACTTTATCTTTTAACGCAAATTTTTAGATAAAAATGGAATTTTAAACATAAATTGGATGAGGGGACTTTACGCGATTCAATTTAGTGACGTATGCGCTAGAATATTGAGTATTAATTAAAATTATGAATGATTGTGAATTTTTGTTATTTAGTGTTAGAATTTTTGTCTGCAAATTTTTAAATAGTACTGCCCCCACCCGTGGCTGAGAGGTTATGCTCACGAAGCTAATAGACGTGAAGTGCGGGGTTCGATCTACATTGTGCCCGTCGGCCTAATCGTTCGGAGTTTTGTTTGAGCTATAGATTTGCATGCGTAAATTCGGGTTAGGTTTTCTTAGAAAGACCCACACGAAGGGCACTCCCTCCCTTTATCCATAGTGTAGATAATCGCCCGTCAAAATTATCCCACCTTTTAAATAGTGTTAATAAACTTGAGAATTTGTTTTCTGAATACGTGTTAGATCGGTGGTTATGTTTTCGCGGATTTAATCATAAATAGAAATTGTTAGGATATTTTTAAGGATATCAGTTTTCGATTTGTTATGCAATTTTTTTGCATGTATTGCTTAATTTATATGAAAATATATTTTGAAAAAAAAAAAAAAAAAAAAAAAAAAAAAAACACGAAATGTCCTTCATAAAGATATTAGGAAATTTTCCCCCTACCTCTAAATGAATATCTATATATTTGTAAAATATGGGGTTACCTATTCAATGGTTCGTTTGAATTTGTCCCTTCAAATTTTATTGACGCATGTTTTCTATTTTTTAAACAGTGCCATTATAAATTATGTAGATCTATTTTTCAAAACTAGAAAATCGATTTTTAAACATATATAATTTTTGAATGTTTCTATTAAAATACTTTGAATTTTTAATAAGATTTTGGGAAAAAACGCATTTTTTACAAATTTTCGCTAATATTACGCTTTTTAGAATAAAACTATTAAATACATAAATTTACCAAAAATATAACACACTTACTTTACTTCAAATGACTTTCAGAGCCTAAAAAACGCGTGTTTCTGTAGGAAAATGTCTACTATACTGAACCGTGGTCATCGTGCGTTATCTTTGGGAACACTCAGAAGTGAATCACTTTATCTAGATAAGGGATTTTCCTTTATATCGTCATAGGATATTAGATTTTAATTTCGATTGACTAATGGTGGGGTACAAATTAAGATTTTCAAATAATTAATTTAAGATTTTTATTATCTCACTGATTGCGAATTTAATGAATGAATAATTAATATTACGTCACACAAAACGAATTTTTTGAATAATTAAGATTTAATATTGCGTCACAATTTTTAAATGATTTTATTAATATAAAATTTTTATCCAATTGGGGGTCATTTTTTCTTATAGATTTATTTTAAATAAAATTGGAATATTCATTTAGTAATACTATATTAACAATTTAATGCATGTGCGACATTTCTTTTGGATAAAATTAAAACTATTTTCTAATGAGACCTTTAAAAACGGATACTTTTTTAACTGATTCATTAACCGCGAGACTACTTCAAACATGTCCTTGATGAGTCATCACGAATAACACTCGAAAACATGAAAGTTTTAATAAATATATTGAGGTTTATGAAAAGTAACACTTATTGAAATTTATTTAATATTTGAAATAAACATTACGCGCAGTGACCGTTACGCATACATTTTAAAAAATAGATCTAGTTCAAATTTTACTAAGTTTCGTAATGGAGGTCACGTTATACCCTAACCAATCATACTATTTAGTCAGGGATTGCTATTTTGGAATTATCTAAATTAGTTACAAAACTTCTCATTTTTTAATAACTACACTAATCATAAGTCTTGTTTAATCAAATAAATATAATTTTTATCGTTTTTGTTACTTAACAAGATATAAATACCTTATACATATGCTATATTGATTCTGGTTTAGTTTAGTGCATATAAATTTTAACTAATATTTTTCTTTTAGTAGATATAACAATATTCGCCAACATATATATATATATTTAACATTATTCAAATTTCGCACAAACCTTTAAATAATTTTGGAAAAAATATTTCATTTTTAGAAGATTAACCATAATATTAATTTTAAACCTCTTAATTCTTTTTTAATTGAGGTAGTACGATAGAAAATTAATATATTCGACACAATAAAGAAATTACTAATTCATATTAACAATGATTTTAAGCATTATGTTAAAATTCGAGATTTTTCATTTACAAATAATTTGAAAAATAAAACATTTAAAAGTAAATTGACTTACTTGTATTAATTTTCCATCTAAATCCAAAAGGCTTTCAAACAGAAACAACACACCACATACAGTTTTGTGTCACTATATGAAATGAATTAGGATTTTTCACCCCAATCTCTTATCTCTGGGGTAATTCCTAGAACTGACTCATGCGATTCGCACAATATTACATCGTAATTTGAATCTAAGAACAGTGTTAATGAATTTAATATGATGCGTTATTAATAAGGGATTAAATATAATGTGTAATTAATAAGGGATTTAGTTAATTTGTTTCGTTATTAATTATAAACCTGAATATAATTATGTCTTTTTAAGTCTTATTTAATAGAATAGGAATACTTTTAAAATTTTCAGGAGGTTTTTTTCAGAAACACTTTTTAAGAATACTTTTCTTAATGAATGTGTAATTAACATTTTTTAAATTAATTAATTAATACGTAATTAAATTTTCAAAATTAAAATATATATAAAATAGAAGAGAAATTCTTTTCAAATTTATTAAGCAAAATACAAGTTATTATTAGGTAATATTTCAAATTGCTGCGATTTTTAAACATGTTGAGTTATCACTGAGAACTTAATATCGAGGTATTTGAATAGTAATGCTAATCAGAATTTGAAAAAAAAGAAAAATAGTAAAAATAATTTTGATATTAACTAACTTGCATAACTTGCTACAAACATGACTTTCTTTTGAACACACTAAAATGGGATTGAACTTTTAAAGACATATTTATCTCACATATTTAAAATAAAGACTTGTGCTAAATTTTCAACGAAAATATTTCTCATTTTAAAGTTAACTTCTTTCATTGAAAAAGTTCTATACTTGGAAATTTCACATACAAATTTTTCTCACATGGAAAAAGACTTAAGTAATTGTATTAGAATAAAAACTTATCATATGAAAATTTTACTTGTGTAAATTGTATTTAAAAAAAAACTTATCATATTAAAATTTTTTATAAGTTAATTGTTATTATTAAATCTATGTCTCCCACCACTCACTTTTTTTATAAATAAATATTTATCACTTTTTAATGGAAACAAGGATGGTAGGTAAACCTTTCGTTTTATATTTTAAAATTAATATGAGCGTTTTTTTTTTCAATGCGACTCCTTCAAATTTAAAACCCTTTGAAAGCTTTTATAGGGATAACATAAAAAAATCGAAGTCTCCCATTTCACCAATAAAGGATTTGTACTAAATACACTACAGACATTCTTGTTTTAACATGATTTGAAAAATTTTAATTCAAGTTCTTTTGAAAACTTTACTTATTTCATAGGGAGAAAAAAAAACACGCATTTATAAATTTTTAGTTTCACATATTACACACTAAATAAAATATATATTAAGATAAAACATTTGCAAACTTATTTATAAAAAGGAAAGACATAACCTTATTTCACTTTTTCGTTAAGCATATTTTTAATTCACAAGCAGGCTTCACACATATTACTTAGCACACAAGTTACTTCAGCGAAAAATCCCTTTTCCTTATCTAAATGATTCATACCTCCCTCATGAATACGTTATACAAACGATGTATTAGTTTAATGAATATAAATTTTAACTGAATCCTTTAAACTTTATTTGATAACATTCGATCATTTTTATATTTCAAAACGAAGAAAAATTATTGAATATCACCTAACAAGCATATACTTTTACACTAACATGTTATAAAAACACTTCTCAATATTCAAATTTTATAATATTTCGACATCTCTCGCCAAGCTTTTTAAGAATGAAAGACTATTTCGTTAGAATATTTAGCTTTTTGTATACAATTTTAGCAATAAATACATAATGCACTCAACTTTACTTTGTCATTAAACATTAAATTAATCCATCGCATAGCCATTCAAACTTAGGATTTTTTATTTAGGGTAGATAAGGATACATGCATATATATATATATATATACATGTGCATATATGTGTGTCTGTGTGCATTTGTTAATGGGGGAAAAATTTAAAAGGTATACACATTGAAAGTTAATAAAATTATTTAAAAAAATTTATAAAAATATTTGAAGAGAGTATTAAACATTTTAAGACAGTATTAAAGATTTGAACAACTGATAAAAATGCTTTGAAAAACATTTAAAATTATTTAAAATGTTTTTTTCATATTTTAAAGTAAACAAATTTTAATACATAGCTTTGTACATACATGCATTTGAGCTATATACATACATGCATTTGACCTATGTTAACAGAACAAATGTTTTATATATTTCGATGCTATTTCCAAGTTAGTCAATTTATACTTTTTGAATATGCATATACATATATTTGTAAATTTTAATCTTTTCTCTTAAAACTGACTAGTTATTTATCCTATTATTATCCTAGTTATTTATCCTACATTTATTAACACAAAAAAACCAACTGCTTTTCAAACGACTGTGTGATTATCAAAAAAAACCCAAATCCTTTTATCTACACATATGCAAACATTTTAATAAACTAGAGGCCACATTTTCAATCGAATAAAACAATGACTAATCAAATAGGTTATATCCTAACTTAAATTATACCTTTTATGTGATATTGCTAAACATGCTACTACAATGTCTAATCAAATAGGTTATGTCCTAACTTGAATGATACCTTTTTTGTGACATCGCTAAACAAACTTCTAACTTGTAAAAATAGCATGATAACTTGTTTTCACTAGACAAACTTAATAATTTTCGTAGGTTTTATGAAATAATCGACATGTTTGGTTATCTCTCATCATAGTTTTCTAAAATATATCCAAAAAAGTTGGCTACTATTAAAAAACATGCTTTTAATTCAGATAGTTTTCACTGTTATTATTTAAAAACATATAACACAAAATATTTTTATTAAATAATCACTATTTTTCACAAGTTTGCAATATTTATATGCTAACTAGGGTTAGTAGTATTCAGACTTGAAAATATCTTTATAGATTAAACATGAAAATTTATATGTCTGACAATCCTTTGACTATTTTTAGTTAAAGTTCGTGTCATGAAATATAACCGCAAAGCTTAAAATTATACTTTGCAGTTTTCTAACTATTAAAAATTAATGTTTTAAAATTCATTAAAATTTGAAAAATTATTAAATACTATTACATTTTAATTTTTAAATTCATTTTTATATAAAAACACACAAAATAATAATACTTATCTAATATGGCAGCTAGCAGTCTTAAGCGCAACCTTCTCTTTCAAAAACTAAAAACGAAATGAATAATTCTAAGTCCTTATCAGCTAATCTTATCAACTGATTAGATCTAGTCACGTGATATATGACATCACTTATCACTAATGACGTAGGGGTTATCACGTGATCGGGAATCCCCATCACGTGGTATATGATATCACTAATGACGTTTTATCACTAATGACGTAGGGGTTATCACGTGATCGGGAATCCCCATCACGTGGTATATGATATAACTAATGACGTTATCATATACCACGTGACTAAATCTAATCAGTTGATAAGATTAGCTGATAAGGACTTAGAATTATTCATTTCGTTTTTAGTTTTTGAAAGAGAAGGTTGCGCTTAAGACTGCTAGCTGCCATATTAGATAAGTATTATTATTTTGTGTGTTTTTATATAAAAATGAATTTAAAAATTAAAATGTAATAGTATTTAATAATTTTTCAAATTTTAATGAATTTTAAAACATTAATTTTTAATAGTTAGAAAACTGCAAAGTATAATTTTAAGCTTTGCGGTTATATTTCATGACACGAACTTTAACTAAAAATAGTCAAAGGATTGTCAGACATATAAATTTTCATGTTTAATCTATAAAGATATTTTCAAGTCTGAATACTACTAACCCTAGTTAGCATATAAATATTGCAAACTTGTGAAAAATAGTGATTATTTAATAAAAATATTTTGTGTTATATGTTTTTAAATAATAACAGTGAAAACTATCTGAATTAAAAGCATGTTTTTTAATAGTAGCAAACTTTTTTGGATATATTTTAGAAAACTATGATGAGAGATAACCAAACATGTCGATTATTATATAAAACCTACGAAAATTATTAAGTTTGTCTAGTGAAAACAAGTTATCATGCTATTTTTACAAGTTAGAAGTTTGTTTAGCGATGTCACAAAAAAGGTATCATTCAAGTTAGGACATAACCTATTTGATTAGACATTGTAGTAGCATGTTTAGCAATATCACATAAAAGGTATAATTTAAGTTAGGATATAACCTATTTGATTAGTCATTGTTTTATTCGATTGAAAATGTGGCCTCTAGTTTATTAAAATGTTTGCATATGTGTAGATAAAAGGATTTGGGTTTTTTTGATAATCACACAGTCGTTTGAAAAGCAGTTGATTTTTTTGTGTTAATAAATGTAGGATAAATAACTAGGATAATAATAGGATAATGCTAGGATAAATAACTAGTCAGTTTTAAGAGAAAACATTAAAATTTACAAATATATGTATATGCATATTCAAAAAGTACAAATTGACTAACTTGGAAATAGCATCGAAATATATAAAACATTTGTTCTGTTAACATAGGTCAAATGCATGTATGTATATAACTCAAATGCCTGTATGTACATAGCTATGTATTAAAATTTGTTTACTTTAAAATATGAAAAAACATTTTAAATAATTTTAAATGTTTTTCAAAGCATTTTTATCTGTTGTTCAAATCTTTAATACTGTCTTAAAATGTTTAATACTCTCTTGAAATATTTTTATAAATTTTTTTAAATAATTTTATTAACTTTCAATGTGTATACCTTTTAAATTTTTCCCCCATTAACAAATGCACACAGACACACATATACGCACATGTATATATATATATATATATACATGTATACTTATCTACCCTAAATAAAAAATCCTAAGTTTGAATTGCTATGCGATGGATTAATTTAATGTTTAATGACAAAGTAAAGTTGAGTGCATTATGTATTTATTGCTAAAATTGTATACAAAAAGCTAAATATTCTGACGAAATAGTCTTTCATTCTTAAAAAGCTTGGCGAGAGATGTCGAAATATTATAAAATTTGAATATTGAGAAGTGTTTTTATAACATGTTAGTGTAAAAGTATATGCTTGTTAGGTGATATTCAATAATTTTTCTTCGTTTTGAAATATAAAAATGATCGAATGTTATCAAATAAAGTTTAAAGGATTCAGTTAAAATTTATATTCATTAAACTAATACATCGTTTGTATAACGTATTCATGAGGGAGGTATGAATCATTTAGATAAGGAAAAGGGATTTTTCGCTGAAGTAACTTGTGTGCTAAGTAATATGTGTGAAGCCTGCTTGTGAATTAAAAATATGCTTAACGAAAAAGTGAAATAAGGTTATGTCTTTCCTTTTTATAAATAAGTTTGCAAATGTTTTATCTTAATATATATTTTATTTAGTGTGTAATATGTGAAACTAAAAATTTATAAATGCATGTTTTTTTTCTCCCTATGAAATAAGTAAAGTTTTCAAAAGAACTTGAATTAAAATTTTTCAAATGATGTTAAAACAAGAATGTCTGTAGTGTATTTAGTACAAATCCTTTATTGGTGAAATGGGAGACTTCGATTTTTTTTATGTTATCCCTATAAAAGCTTTCGAAGGGTTTTAAATTTGAAGGAGTCGCATTGAAAAAAAAAAGGCTCATATTAATTTTAAAATATAAAACGAAAGGTTTACCTACCATCCTTGTTTCCATTAAAAAGTGATAAATATTTATTTATAAAAAAAGTGAGTGGTGGGAGACATAAATTTAATAATAATAATAAACTTATAAAAAATTTTAATATGATAAGTTTTTTTTTAAATACAATTTACACAAGTAAAATTTTCATATGATAAGTTTTTAATCTAATACAATTACTTAAGTCTTTTTCCATGTGAGAAAAATTTGTATGTGAAATTTCCAAGTATAGAACTTTTTCAATGAAAGAAGTTAACTTTAAAATGAGAAATATTTTCGTTGAAAATTTAGCACAAGTCTTTATTTTAAATATGTGAGATAAATATGTCTTTAAAAGTTCAATCCCATTTTAGTGTGTTCAAAAGAAAGTCATGTTTGTAGCAAGTTATGCAAGTTAGTTAATATCAAAATTATTTTTACTATTTTTCTTTTTTTTCAAATTCTGATTAGCATTACTATTCAAATACCTCGATATTAAGTTCTCAGTGATAACTCAACATGTTTAAAAATTGCAGCAATTTGAAATATTACCTAATAATAACTTGTATTTTGCTTAATAAATTTGAAAAGAATTTCTCTTCTATTTTATATTTATTTTAATTTTGAAAATTTAATTACGTATTAATTAATTAATTTAAAAAATGTTAATTACACATTCATTAAGAAAAGTATTCTTAAAAAGTGTTTCTGAAAAAAAACCTCCTGAAAATTTTAAAAGTATTCCTATTCTATTAAATAAGACTTAAAAAGACATAATTATATTCAGGTTTTAATTAATAACGAAACAAATTAACTAAATCCCTTATTAATTACACATTATATTTAATCCCTTATTAATAACGCATCATATTAAATTCATTAACACTGTTCTTAGATTCAAATTACGATGTAATATTGTGCGAATCGCATGAGTCAGTTCTAGGAATTACCCCAGAGAAAAGAGATTGGGGTGAAGAATCCTAATTCATTTCATATAGTGACACAAAACTGTATGTGGTGTGTTGTTTCTGTTTGAAAGCATTTTGGATTTAGATGGAAAATTAATACAAGTAAGTCAATTTACTTTTAAATGTTTTATTTTTCAAATTATTTGTAAATGAAAAATCTCGAATTTTAACATAATGCTTAAAATCATTGTTAATATGAATTAGTAATTTCTTTATTGTGTCGAATATATTAATTTTCTATCGTACTACCTCAATTAAAAAAGAATTAAGAGGTTTAAAATTAATATTATGGTTAATCTTCTAAAAATGAAATATTTTTTCCAAAATTATTTAAAGGTTTGTGCGAAATTTGAATAATGTTAAATATATATATATATGTTGGCGAATATTGTTATATCTACTAAAAGAAAAATATTAGTTAAAATTTATATGCACTAAACTAAACCAGAATCAATATAGCATATGTATAAGGTATTTATATCTTGTTAAGTAACAAAAACGATAAAAATTATATTTATTTGATTAAACAAGACTTATGATTAGTGTAGTTATTAAAAAATGAGAAGTTTTGTAACTAATTTAGATAATTCCAAAATAGCAATCCCTGACTAAATAGTATGATTGGTTAGGGTATAACGTGACCTCCATTACGAAACTTAGTAAAATTTGAACTAGATCTATATTTTAAAATGTATGCGTAACGGTCACTGCGCGTAATGTTTATTTCAAATATTAAATAAATTTCAATAAGTGTTACTTTTCATAAACCTCAATATATTTATTAAAACTTTCATGTTTTCGAGTGTTATTCGTGATGACTCATCAAGGACATGTTTGAAGTATTCTCGCGGTTAATGAATCAGTTAAAAAAGTATCCGTTTTTAAAGGTCTCATTAGAAAATAGTTTTAATTTTATCCAAAAGAAATGTCGCACATGCATTAAATTGTTAATATAGTATTACTAAATGAATATTCCAATTTTATTTAAAATAAATCTATAAGAAAAAATGACCCCCAATTGGATAAAAATTTTATATTAATAAAATCATTTAAAAATTGTGACGCAATATTAAATCTTAATTATTCAAAAAATTCGTTTTGTGTGACGTAATATTAATTATTCATTCATTAAATTCGCAATCAGTGAGATAATAAAAATCTTAAATTAATTATTTGAAAATCTTAATTTGTACCCCACCATTAGTCAATCGAAATTAAAATCTAATATCCTATCACGACAGAAAGGAAAACCCCTTATCTAGATAAAGTGATTCACTTCTGAGTGTTCCCAAAGATAACGCACGATGACCACGGTTCAGTATAGTAGGCATTTTCCTACAGAAACACGCGTTTTTTAGGCTCTGAAAGTCATTTTAAGTAAAGTAAGTGTGTTAAATTTTTGGTAAATTTATGAATTTAATAGTTTTATTCTAAAAAGCGTAATATAAGCGAAAATTTGTAAAAAATGCGTTTTTTCCCAAAATCTTATTAAAAATTCAAAGTATTTTAATAGAAACATTCAAAAATTATATATGTTTAAAAATCGATTTTCTAGTTTTTAAAAATAGATCTAGATAATTTATAATGGCACTGTTTAAAAAATAGAAAACATGCGTCAATAAAATTTGAAGGGACAAATTCAAACGAACCATTGAATAGGTAACCCCATATTTTACAAATATATAGATATTCATTTAGGGGTAGGGGGTATACATTTCCTAATATCTTTATGAATGCCATTTCATGTTTTGTTTTTTTTTCAAAATATATTTTCATATAAATTAAGCAATACATGCATAAAAATTGCATAACAAATCGAAAACTAATATCCTTCAAAATATCTTACCAATTTCTATTTTTGTCTAAAACCGAGAAAAAATATTCACTCATCTAACATGTATTCAGAAAGAAAAAAAATTCTCAAGTTTATTAACACTATTTAAAAGGTGGGATAATTTTGACGGGCGATTATCTACACTATGGATAAAGGGAGGGAGTGCCCTTCGTGTGGGTCTTTCTAAAGAAACCTAACCCGAATTTACGCATGCAAATCTATAGCTCAAACAAAACTCCGAACGATTAGGCCGACGGGCACAATGTAGATCGAACCCCGCACTTCACGCCTATTAGCTTCGTGAGCATAACCTCTCAGCCACGGGTGGGGGCAGTACTATTTAAAAATTTGCAGACAAAAATTCTAACACTAAATAACAAAAATTCACAATCATTCATAATTTTAATTAATACTCAATATTCTAGCGCATACGTCACTAAATTGAATCGCTTAAAGTCCTCTCATCCAATTTATGTTTAAAATTCCATTTTTATCTAAAAATTTGCGTTAAAAGATAAAGTCTCCCAATTAAAATGTTTAATGAATGTTTAAAATTCGATTGCCAATGAAAAATCGTGAAAAAGAAAAAAAAATATTTTCAAGTTCTCAAATTAATATTAAAAATCACCACTATTAAAAACTCTAACACAAAAATTATGCCCCTAAAAATAACACCGAAAACTCAAGTGCGCTAAAAAATATATGTCACAAAAAAAATCTATCTCAGAAATTATTCCCTAAAATTAAAGTCTCCCAATTAAAACTTCTAAATTAATTTTTTAAAAGTACAAATAACCCCTCGTACTGGAGTACGACGAAAAGAAAAATCTATCTCCCCGAAAAATTCTATCTTCAAAAATTATCCCGAAAAAGTTAAAGTCCCCCAATTAAAATTTCTTAATTATCATTAGTAAAAAAATATCCAACTCAAAATATCCCCTCGTACTAAACAACAGCGAAATAAATCAATGTCCATGAAAATTAAAAAATTACCCCCAAAAAGTTAAAGTGTCTCAATTAAAATTTCTTAATTAATTATCATTAATGAAAAAAATCAAACTCAAAAAACCCCTCGTGCGACGAAAAGAAAAATCAATGACCCCTAAAAATTCAAAAATTACCCCGAAAAAAGTTAAAGTCCCCCAATTAAAATTAATTATCATTAGTAAAAAAAAAAAAAAACTTAAAATTACCCCTCATACTGTAGTACAGTAAGAGAAAAAATCAATCTCCCAAAAATTCAATCTTCAAAAATTACCCCGAAAAAAGTTAAAGTCCTCCAATTAAAATTAATTATCATTAAAAAAAAAATCAAACTTAAAATAACCCCTCGTACTGTAGTACGGTTAGAAAAAAAAATCAATCTCACAAAAATTTCTATCTTCAAAAATTACCCCGAAAAAAGTTAAAGTCCCCCAATTAAAATTAATTATCATTAAAAAAAAATCAAACTCAAAATTAGCCCTCATACTATAAGATGACGCATCACCTTGACCCCGCCTCCCAGAGTATAACCTTCACCTACGCCGCATAACCTTCAAACAGCATGCAGAGGTCGTTCAAGGTCGTTCAAGGTCACGTCGCGTACGCCGCTGATATAGAACCCCCAATTTATATCTACTGACATATTTTATATTTTTTATAATATGTGTAGGTTAAAATTTTTGATTAAAAAAATTAAGTTTATATTGTATTTGTTTGTTATTAAATTATTTAAAAATATACCATTAAGAGGGCTGGTCACCCAACTTCCGATTTCTCCTCACTAATGTAAAGTCTATGGACATTTGATGCATTCGTATATTTAAAATATCTCCTTTGTGTACACTTCCTAAAAGATGTCTCTTTTTTTCTTAGTTCTCAAAATATTTCTAAAGTATAGACTTCATTTTATATGTAGTGTTAAAATCTTACTCACAGTTCAGCCGCTTTTAACACATAAAATATTAAATTCAGTATAGATTTTAGAAATATTTTGAAAACTAAGAAAAAAAAAAAAGAGACATCCTTCAAGAAGAGTACATAGAAAACAGATGTTAAAAATAGGAATTTCCCGAGACAATATTTTAAATATACGAATGCATCAAAAGTCCATAGACTTAAAATTACGGGGAAGAATTCCGAAGCTGAGTGACCAGCCCCCTTAAGTGTAATATATCAAGCTATCATACTGATCTCGAGAAACAAGTACTGCCTTACAAGAGTGATCCTCATGTCTTGCGGAAAGCAAGGCACAAGCACTGATGTTGGGACAAATTTAAATTTTCATACCTTCCGGCTAACGAGCAAATGGGCAAAATTGTAATGTTGTTTTCTCGGTATTTTATCTTAAATGCTAAAAAGCAGTGGCGTACCCAAGGGGGGGGGGCTGATGGGGCTACAGCCCCCCCCCCCGAAATTTTCGAAAGTGATATAGAAAGGTGCTGATTTTTCGTCTTTCTTTTATGGAATTTTTTTTAATTTTTTTCCATTATACAGCGGACACACCATTCTCATTAGTCCCATATTAGTCCACATTGACAACAAAGAAGAGAAAGAGGGGCTGACGGGGTTATAGCCCCCCCCCCCTACTCCTCCCGAAATAGTCAAAAAATTAAATGAAAAAGTGTTTTTTTCTTACTTTTTAAAGATAAATCTGTAATTTTTTCTTCTGCCATACAGCAAAATAGCCATTCTCGTTAACACCATATTAGTTCAGGTTATATTAGTTAGGGGGCTGATGGAATTTCAGCCCCCTCCTCTCGAAATGGTCGAAAATGAAATGAAAAAATAGTGCTGAATTTTTTCTGTCCAAGATAAATTTGCATTTTTCCCCTATCGTTCAACAGACTATGCGCTTCCTTCGCTTTAGTTCCATATTAGTCCATATTGACACCAAAGAAGAGAAAGGGGGTTGATGGGGTTACAGCACCCTCCCCCCCCCCCCAACCAGAAATCGCGAAAAATTAAATAAAAATGTGTTTTTTCTTTACTTTTTAAAGATAAATCTGTATTTTTTCTTCTGTCATACAGTAAAATAGCCATTCTCGTTAACACCATATTAGTCCACATTGACATCACAACATACCCTAAGATGGGGAGGGGGCTGATGGAATTACAACTTCCTCCTTTGGAAATAGTCGAAAATGAAATGAAAAAGTAGAGCTGATTTTTTTCTGTCTATTTGAGATAAATTTGCATTTTCTCCCCTATCATTTAACAGACTAGCCGCTCCCTTCGCTGTAGTTCCATATTAGTGTACAGTGACATCACATTATACCCGAAAAGATAGAAGGGGGTTAATGGAGTTACAGCCCTCTCCCAAAAATTCGAACATGAAATGAAAAAGTTCTGATATTTTCCTTTTTGTTTGAGATAAATTTGTATTTTTCCTCTATCATTCAACAGACTAGCTGCTCTCTTCTCTTTAGTTCCATACTAGTGCACAGTGATACCACATTATACCCAAAGAGGTGAAAGGGGTTAATGGGGTGTCCCTTTCCTAAATAGTTGAAAATGAAATGAAAAAAAAAGGCTGTTTTTTTTCTTCTTGTTTGAGATAAATTTGTAATTTTTCTTCTGCCATACAGCGAAATAGCTATTCTCGTTAACACCATATTAGTCCACATTGACATCACAGCATACCCAAAGATGGGGAGGGGGCTGATGGAATTACAACTTCCTCCTTTGGAAATAGTCGAAAATGAAATGAAAAAGTAGAGCTGATTTTTTTCTGTCTATTTGAGATAAATTTGCATTTTCTCCCCTATCATTTAACAGACTAGCCGCTCCCTTCGCTGTAGTTCCATATTAGTGTACAGTGACATCACATTATACCCGAAAAGATAGAAGGGGGTTAATGGAGTTACAGCCCTCTCCCAAAAATTCGAACATGAAATGAAAAAGTTCTGATATTTTCCTTTTTGTTTGAGATAAATTTGTATTTTTCCTCTATCATTCAACAGACTAGCTGCTCTCTTCTCTTTAGTTCCATACTAGTGCACAGTGATACCACATTATACCCAAAGAGGTGAAAGGGGTTAATGGGGTGTCCCTTTCCTAAATAGTTGAAAATGAAATGAAAAAAAAGGCTGTTTTTTTTCTTCTTGTTTGAGATAAATTTGTAATTTTTCTTCTGCCATACAGCGAAATAGCTATTCTCGTTAACACCATATTAGTCCACATTGACATCACAGCATACCCAAAGATGGGGAGGGGGCTGATGGAATTACAGCCCCCTCCTCCCGAAATAGTCGGAAATGAAATAAAAAAATATTGCTTTTTTTTCTTTCTGTTTGAGATAAATTTGTATTTTTTTTCTCCTATTATTCAACAGACTAGACACTCTCTTCTCTTTAGTTCCATATTAGTGCACAGTGACACCGCATTATACCGAAAGAAGTAGAAAGGGGGTGATGGGTTACAGCCCCTTCCCAAAATAGTCGAAAATGAAATGAAAAAAGGCTGATATTTTTCTTTTTGTTCGAGATGAATTTGTAATGCACTTGTTTTCTGCAATACAACGAACTACACGTTCTGGCTAGTCTCATATCAACGGACAGTTACACCACAGTATAACCAATGAGGGGAAGGGGCTGATGGGGTTACTTACTCTTCCGAAATAATCAAATATGAAATGAAAAAAAAAATTCCAGTTTTTTTTCTTTCTTTTGAGATTAATTTTTTTCTGCGACGCAGCTATTCTGGTTAGTCCCATATATTAGTGCACAGTGATGCCCCAGCATACACCAAAGGATTCGATGGGGACGGGGGTTATGACGTTACAGCTCCATTCCACCTATGAAGAGATCGCAGTGAAATGAAAAAAGGCCTGATATTCCTTCTTTTTCAGATAAATTTGTTTTATTTTCTGGCATGCCACGAATTTGTTTTTCCTGTTAATCCAATATCCTCCTCAGTCCTGCTACCAAATTTACTTGAGACCACAAAATCCATTTTCAAATGACTGAAATCACTGTTTTACTCGATAAATGAAAACATATATACTGAGTTCAAGAGACCTACAAATAAATTCGACAAATCTAAAAGTAGTTTAATTTAAGGATTTTTTTAATTTTTCCCATAGTCGGCGGGCGCCAAGATTGTCAATGCGGGGGTATGTTAATGCACAGTAACACCACAGCTAATCTCAAGTCGATTTCGTCTAAATCTGAAATCCGGTGCGGAAGAGTTGACTGTAATAGTAGCTTATTAACTTTCATTTTTCAGTCGCATCTCCGTGCCACACCGAAATATGGGGGTGCGGAGGGTTGAAGGGACTAAACCTCTTTTACCTGCCAAAACAGTCAGATTAAATGGTAAAAAAAGTTTACTTCTTACTTTTTAGATCAATTCAATTATATATATATTTGTCATGCATCGCACTTGTCTTTCTTGTTAGTCCCATATTAGTGCATAATGACACCTTAGCTAATCCCTTCAGAATTTTGGTAAGTCGGAAGTCAGGCACACTATATATGTGCGGAAGAGCTGACTGTGAATGATATTCATTAACTTTTGTTTTTAACACTCGATTACTTCCTCGTATCTGTAAGATACACAGTGACTTCTTGTTTGACTGCAAAGACATCTTTGGAGTTCGGTAATGTCCCCTCCCCCCACTTATCTTCCTATTCTGCCTTAACTTTGCAGCCAGTATTTTTCATCTGGAACGGTTTAAAGTCCTTCTTATTACTTGTGCAATGCACAAATAATAAACAAAGTCTTTATTTTATATATGTGTATGAAAATATTTTGTGTATACAAAAAATATTTTGTGTTTGTTACAATATTAATTTATTGTTAAACAAGAACCGTAGCCAGAATTTAGTTTCGGGGATTGGAAGAACAATTTTATAGATTTTATGTTATAATGACTTTCTTTTAAATGAAAGTATATAAAAAAAAAAAAAAAAACCAGTAACACTTTTCAACAGATTTCGACGTGGGACGGTCTCAGGATCGGACCCGTGCCCCCCCCCCCTTCCCCCCAGATTTGAGTCTGAGTTAAAAAAAAAAAAATCTGAAATTCTCAGCAAATTTTCTGAAAGGTTACAGCAAAGGGGGAAAGGAGAGGTAATCCCTTCCTGCTGCTAATTATTTTTGTTGTAGTTTGGGTTAACTCTGTTTATATTCAGGTCAATTTCAGGCTGAGTGGGTTCGGGTTAACCAGATTTCTAAAAAGTTCAGCATATTATCTCAGTTTAAAAACTATACATATAATAATAAACACAGATATTTGTATGTGTTTTTAACGCGATCCTTTGATGAAATACAGGTTTTTATCACGACGCTTTGACGAAATTTGAATTTTCCCCGAACTTTTGACAAAATTAGCTTTTTTCCGCGACCCTTTGACGAAATTCGCGTTTTTTTTCCGTGATCCTTTGTCAAAATTTGCGTTTTTTCCGCGAGTTTTTGATGAAATTCGAGTTTTTCGTGAACTTTTGCCGAAATTCGCGTTTTTTACGAAACCCTTCGTCGAAATTTGCGTTTTTTTCTCGGCTTTTTTGACGAAATTCGCTTTTTTCTCGTCTTTTTGATAAATTTCGCGGCTCATTGACGAAATTCGCGTTTTTTTATGGAAATGGTCGTGTTTTTTTTGTTTTTTCGCTGCTGTTTGACGAAATTCGCTTCTTTCCGCAGTCTTTTGCCGAAAGTCACGTTTCTCTGTGGCCCTTCTTTGTGACCATGCTTTTTTTTTGCGATCCTTTAACGAAATTCGTGTTTTTTCCGCTTCCCTTTGACGGAATGCATACTTTTTTTAGCAATCCTTTGCCAAAATTTGCGTTTTTTCTGCAACCCTTTGAGGAAATTTGCGTTTTTTCTGCGGCCCTTTGAGGAAATTTACGTTTTTTCTGAGGTCATTTGCCGAAATTCACGTTTTTTTACGCAATCCTTCGTCGAAATTCGCGTTTTTTTCTGTGGTCATTTCCCAAAATTCGTGTTTTTTAATGCAATCCTTCGTCGAAATTTGCGTTTTTTCCGCGGCTCTCTGACGAAATTTGCGTTTTTTTCCCGTCTTTTTTGATGAAATTTGCGTTTTTCTGCGGCCTTTTGACGAAATTCACGTTTTTCTGTGTCCCTTTGACGAAATTCGTGTTTTTTCAGCTTCCCTTTTACGGAATGCGTGTTTTTTAGCGATGCTTTGTCGAAATTTGCAGTTTTCTGTGGTCCTTTGACGAAATTCACGTTTTTTCTGTGGTCATTTGACAAAATTCGCGTTTTTGCGCAATCCTTCCTCGAAATTTGCGTTTTTTCGCGGCTTTTTGTCGAAATTCGCGCTTTTTCTCGTCTTTTTGATGAAATTTGCGTTTTTCTGTGGCCTTTTGACGAAATTCACGTTTTCCCGTGTCCCTTTGACGAAATTCGCGTTTTTTGCGATCCTTTACGAAATTAGCTTCTTTTTCGCAGCCCTTTGACGGAATGCGTGTTTTTAGCGATCTTTTTTTCGAAATTCACGTTTTTTCAGCGACCTTTTGATGAAATTCGCGTTTTTTCTGCGGCCTTCTGACGAAATTCGGGTTTTTTCTGTGCTCATTTTGACGAAATTAGCGTTTCCTCTAGAATAATTTGACGAAATTCACGTTTTCTCCGCTATCATTTGACGAAATTTGACTTTTGTTTCGCGATCCTTTGGCAAACTTCGCATTTTATCTGCGGCCGTATGACATAATTCCGGTTTTTTCCTTGATCCTTTAAAGAAATTGGAGATTTTTTTTGCGAACGATTGACGAAATTGATTTTTTTCGGCGATCATTTGTCAAAAATCGCGATAATTTTTTAAGTTAAAATTTTCGGACTGATGACCGAATTTTTCAAATTTTCGGAAAATTCGGAACAAAGTCACACTTGCACCCCCCCCCCCCCCCCCCCGCTCTGGCTACGGCATTATTGACAAAAATGATTTCTGTTTATAACACAATGCAACGTGTTTCGTAAGATTTAGAACATTATCAAAATTTAAGTCAGCCCCCCCCGAAATAAAATCCTGGGTACGCCACTGCTAAAAAGAATTGATTTTTCTAATATTAAAAAAAGTTGATTACGTATATGATTGTAATCATTAAGAGTATTAATCATTACTCCAGTCATTAATATTGCATTATGTATTTAGAATTATATTAATTGAAATAATGCTTGTATTGCAGTGAAAACTGGAGCTTAGTGAACGTATTAACACGGGCTTGTCAGTCAGGACTTATAAGTGTGGAAACAATCGGATTTTTAATAAAAAAAATATACATCTTCATTATGTATTACGCTGTTAAGACTTTTATTTGATGTTTGTGTGAAAGTACGTAAGAATACTATTATTAAATTATCAGTAGAATATATTTTACAATTCATGTTCTGTTTAGGGGGGGGGGGGTGTCAATGTTAATGTATGAAGATTTGGGGGGGGGGAATTTGCGTCATTGGGTTTGGCGGGGATGGTCACCACTGGTAAGGTTAACATTGTTGTATCAATTATTACTGAAATGTCAAATGAATTTTCGTATCTTTCTTTCTTTGAAATGGCCCTGTATTACAAACGCAACATTTGATTGAAAGTGGGTTTCATTTTTATAACTTTTATTTTATGTATTACAAACAAATGAAATATGTAAATTTCATTAACTTAAGTGAAAAGTTTACACATTGGGGAAAAAATAATATACTCATAATGAATTCAGAGGCATTTAATCATCTGCTTTCACGCTGATTTTAGACAAAGATTTTTAGACTTTCACATTTATAATATTATTAGGATTAGATTTCTATCATTACTATATGGGGATAATACAAAACTTATTTTGAAACAAAATAATACTCAATAAAGACGTTTTCTCTTAACAGGACGCGAGACTCCAAAAGTGTTGAATAATTCCATGTTTCTATGAGAAAGCGATTTCTTTCATGTTTCACAATATTCAAAGTTTTATACCAGAAAAATATACTGAGAAATACCAGCGTCGACTGAACTGGGTATATGTATTACGAATATACGTGCCGCAACCCCTTAATTAGTAACTTTTACATTATCCGTACCGTAGCAGTATAATTCTTTGGTGTAATTTCCTCTAAAATAAATAGTCATACAAATACCACTAAGCATATTTCAACAACTGGGTTTTCCATAAATGCTTCACGAACCACTTCTATATTTTGTCCTTTGTCGGCGGAAACCAGAGCGCCGCTCCTTCTCCATAACTGTATAAATTCTTTCCGGGTATGGGAGGAGCCTGTATTTAATTGTGTGCGAAAGGAGGGATTCTATGAGTTGCCCTTCCCAGAATCCATAGCATGCAGCCTTTTCCAACCTACATTGTAGCGCAATGTAGTGTTACAAATACGTTCTGCATTTTTTTTTTTAATTCGTCTTGTAAGGTCTTTTTGTTAGATAAATTTTTTTAAAGGTTTTGATCGCCCTCCATCTTTTACTTTGAACACATGATTAAGCATGCGTAACAATATATGCTAAAAGAAATAGACACTGGACGCCGGAAACATAGTATAACAGTACATTTTTTAAATCTGAACTATGTCCATCGCCATTATGATATGTGCAATATAGAACATCAATGTAAAAAATTTAATAACTTAAAAGGGGCGGAGCCTCTTCTCTAGTTCGTGTAAAATACTACCTTAGACTGTTTCAATAACGTGAAACCTAAATGCTTTGTGAATTTATTAATTGCATTACTTCGTTATATTATTCCTTACATCATTCGTTATATTATTTTAGGAAATGGAAATAGTAGAAAAACCTGCTGTTGTGCAATACGCTAAGTGGTCTACAACGCAAGGGGAGAAATTATACTACTATGGATAATTAAAGTATCTATCAAGGGCAAATGTGTCTGTGCGTAACGCTGACGTCATTTTGAAATTGGCAACAGCAGACGATTAAATTTATCTTTTATTGCCACACTTTTAACTTCTAAACCTCGCACATTTTAAAATTTTACATCGTCAAATACCGAAATTTTTTTTCTTTCATTCGCAATTTGTTTAAAAACTCTATCATAATATATTTGAAAACTGCATCGCAATTTAGTCAATTTTTATTGTTTTAAAAATAATTTTAAAGCATGATATATATTTTTTAATCTATCTCTATTGCGTGCAGACGATTATGAAAAATAAATCAGTTTGCATTTAAAATAATATAAATAGTTCAGCCTTTGTTTCCAGCTTATGTTCCACGAAAGTATCCACGTGTTAATACTTCCTGAAAAATGCAGCCTTGCAACGCCACCAGTTAGGTGATTTACACCAAAATCTAATCAGCAACAACTTATGTCAACTTCTAATTGAATTTGAAGTTTGATGAAAATCCGTGCATTAGCTATTCAGATAGAGCTATTGGGGAAATCGTGAAAAATTGTGCATAGCAGTGGCACCAGTTGGGCAATCTACACTAAAGACTTATCAGGATCAATTTATATCAGGGACTGATTGAATCTAAAGTTTGATGAAAATTCATGCATTAGTTTTTGTGATACAGCTATTGCGGAAATCGTGAAATATGCAGCCTAGTAGCGCCACCTGTTGGGCGTTTTACACCAATAACTAAACAGCACTAATTTATATCAGGGCCTAACTGAATCTGAAATTTGATGAAAATTTGTGCATTAGTTCTTGAGATCGAGCTATTGCGATAATCTTGAATAATGTAGCATAGCAGCACCACCTATTGGGCGATTTACACCAAAAAGTTATCAGCACTAAATTATATCAAGGACTCACTGAATCTGAAGTTTTCTGAAAATCTGTGCTTTAGTTCTTGAGATATGGCTATTCTGGAAATAATCAATAAGGCAGCATAGCAGCGCCCCCTGCTGGGAAATTTACACCAAAAAGTAATCAGCAATAATTTATATCAGGGACTAACTGAATCTAAAGTTTTATTAAATTCCGTTCATTAGTTCTTGAGATAGAGTGCCCACAAAATTTGTGTCTCACACACACAAATGGACAGACAGACATTTTGTAAAAACATGTTTTTCAGGATATCTGATTCCTAAAACGTATAAATCCATCGAAAACCGGAATTCAAAAATTTTCATGAATCCAATTATTTCTTGTAAAGATAGAAGAAAGTAAAAAAATATATTAAATGAAATAAATCTGTTAAACTTTTCATTTAAAAAAAAAGTGTTTCAAGTATAATCTGTAACCCGGAAGGTCAGGTTGGATTTCCTTGTGACTAATTAAGTAACAATTAGAAAAAACTGAATTATTTTGCCGCATTCAGTGAGCATAAGATTTGAATTAGTGAGAAAACCTTCACTCCAATGCATTTGCAGCCACCTCCCTCTTCCACAAAGCAGATACAACACTGCCCACTTTTGAAAAATATTGTGTACTCAATCATTTTAGGACAAGATCAACGGCCATGTTTTTTTAAAGATAAGGGAGCGGATGGGGAAAGTTGATAATTCAAGTTATGACGAGTCAAATTGGAATTTTTCAAAGTAGAATATAATGTTATGATTTTATTAAATTATATTCTCATGGAACCTTCCTTATATGGGCACAAATACTTATTATAATATCATGAATATAATAACAAATTAAAACACAGAGGACTAAAAATGAAAAAATGAACGTCCAAACCAAATACGCTTCACTTAACTATACTGGCAGTGTTGAATTCAGGAGGTGGCCTGGGGGGGGGGGGGGGACATCCCTCACCCCCCGAAAAATTTGAGATTTTGTGTTTGCAATGGTCAAAAAGTGCAATTTCTTACCTTGAACTCTATAATGTCCCACCTGCCCCCTCCCCTCGGAGCCACAGAAATCCCTTCCAGAGAAAAGTTTCTGAATTCAACACTGTATTACCAGGTGATTCAAAATACTCGTAGATGTAATAGCAACTATATCTTTAATCTGATTTGGCTTCTTGTGATAAAACCATACTTTCAATGACAAAAAAATATACAAAATCAAGTACAGCTTTCATATATGGAATTTGTTTAACAAGGGGCTTTATATGCATTTAAATAGGGAGGCAACCACACAGGAAAAAACCTCAGCGAGTTGATGGCTTAAATTCCATGGTTAGACAGAGCAGGATTAACATATTAAAATGAAACTGGTCTGTCAAATCATGTCTTGGTGGAAGCCACCTGCAGGCACGATTTTAGTGGTTGGCTGGTATGTTTATCATTGTGTTTTCCGGCACCCAAAGGAATGAAAACATGGAGGACTAGGAAAAGGGAAACACAATGATAAACTTACCAGTCAGACACTAAAATTGGGTTTGCAGGTGGCTTCCACGAAGGTAGGATTTGGCAGACCAGTTGCATTTTAATATGCGAAATAAGTTTTAAGTAATCCTAGAATTTCAACAGTCAACTCTATGAGGTGATGGTTTGTGCAGCTGCTTTTGTATTATTAAGTGTATTTCTCAAATCTTTGCACTTTTCTTTTAATTTTATAATTTGTCCTTCCTTTAAACCAATTGTTGTAGGAGCACTATTATTTACAATATAATCTTGGAATTATATTAATTAAATTCTATTGAATTTTATTAAATTATATATATACATAAGAAGAGGAATTACCTTTAATAGATTTGATGAACACACTTGTTTTAATGAAGTATCAGTTTCAAATTTAACAATTTATCTTTCCGAAGTATTTTAGATATTTATGAGTTTTTCTAGATATCCTTGAGTACATTTTTTTGCAAATTCAAACAGAGTTACTACATATCAAACATAAAAATTCAGTTTTTATTTGCATATAGAATATTGTAAATTGACTTTTCTCAATCTGTGATGTTCATCTTCAATTAATCATGTTTATCCATACGGACTTATCAGGACTCATTGACATGTTTACTAACCTAAATAATTAATCAACTCAAATCCAAAATCCTGGTGTTCAACTATTTATGCTCCAAGTGAAAACCAGGGTAACATTTTTAGTTGTTGTTTGTTTTTTCACGAAAACTTCCTAAGAATTTGTGTCACTTTCAAAGCTATTTATATTTTACTTTTTTAAGCTTTTAATTATCATTAATTAGTGCCGCATTTTCATAGTTTTTCAATGTATTTTTAGTATCTAAAAAATACTGTACATTATTTTGGAATATGATGTAAGTGGAAGAGAACAGTAAAATAAAGTATTCGTTTCAAGCCAAAACACTTAACAATATACATATAAAAGAATACCATAAATTTTTTATAATTTAAATTTTCAGATTCAAAATCTGCTCTTTGTAGCTTTTTTCATTGGTTATTTTTGAACCCACAATTTCGTGCAGCTGAAATTTTAATATGAGTTAGATTTGACCATATACATACACTATACTTCTTGATGTTTGCCATCTCTAAGGTCACAACAATGTTGCCATATTGGGAATTATTTTATTCAAAACAGCTACTATTCTTTTTTTACTTTTAATCTTCTCTTTACTTTATCATGAAATGTCTGCATTAAATAAGGTGCAGATTACTATTCTGGAATAATTGTAGATATTTTGAATAAATAATATTCTCAAATTTCGCAACACTGCAGCCACATTTAGTGCGTACCTTCTTTCAATAATTTTTTTTTCTGAATAAAAAAGGAACTGAATCAAGAATAAGGAAAAAAGGGAAATGACACAGGATTGGCAGACCATATATAAGTTGTTAAGTGGCTAAATGTGGTCTGTGGGCCACGTGTTTGTGAAGCCCAATCTAATAAAAATAAAGGTATTTTTAATCATATTCGATGATGATATTATTGTAAATGAAGATTTATGATGTCTTAATTGCCTCAGATTAGCTAAAATTAAATTTATTCTAAAATCAAGTTATTACAAATTTTTAAGATATTAAAATTTCTACCTTAAATTTCAATATTTTGTTTTAAAAACTCTGGAATACAATAATTACAACTATTAATTACAAAACAATTTTTTAAGAAATTCCCTAAGGGTGTCCATTACTGACACATTTACCTTATTTTAAGTATAACCTATAATTTATCTGGATAATAAGTAAACACATGACTTAAATTACAGATGTTGAAGGTGATATATATATATATATGAATAAAACTCACTATAATGAAAAAGAAAAAAAAAAAACGTGTAAATGTTCAGATAAAAAAATAAATGTATGTAATATGTGCTTATTGCCAAGATTTGAGCACTAAATATCTTTTCTGGCACTTCTAAAATGTAGCAACCATTTGAAACATTATGTTATCCAACAGGTGTGATAATGAATCGCTTGTTTTTCATAAGATAAATAATAATATAATTAATAATAATAACATTAGAAATGTTTTTGCAATTGGAACTATATCTGGTGTTGCCAGATATCCTTTATTTCAGAACTTCCAAGAACCATCCTACAAAATCAATGCACATGATGTTAAAAGTCCTGATTTTTCATGATGTACAAATCTTTTTAAATTTCTATTAGTACTGCACCATTCGTTAGTCCGCATCGAGGGGAACTTAATGTAGTAATAATACCTTTGAAAACATAACTTGTCTATAACAGAATTTTTTTTTATGATTCCACCAAAAGGAATACCATACAAATCTAACTAATTGCTAAGATTAAATATTTTTCCAGTTCCTAGCTATTCTGTTTTTTCAAGTTTTGCAGTATACTTTGTTTAGTAAAACCTGTGAAAACAGAACCTGTCTATATTGGAGCTCTGCCTTAAATGTAAAAAAATTACGGTCTGTGGAAGTAGTATCATACAATTATAACTGATCAGTTTCAAACATTTTGGTCCCAGATTCCATTTCATAAATTTTACTGTATAAGATTATTGTGTTTATTTTAGTACAGTAAAACCTACCAATACGGAATCTCAAATGATCGGAGAAATATTCAGCTTTAGGCGGGTTTCCATCTTAAACAGGTATACTTGCAGGATATTCTTTCCGTAGGCAGGTATACAAGATTCCAGTTTAGACAGGTTTCATTTTCATAAGAACCTGTGTTTGTTATGCCCTGATAGTTCTCCATTCTTTTACTGTAGTTTAATGCCACAGTTTGAAGCCACTGCCTGTGACATTGAATATAGCAACACTAACTATATCTTCAAAAGTAATCTCTTAAAGGAAATAGCTTTGAGTCAACACTACAAAGAGAAAACCTGTAAAATGAATAGTTTGTACAGACCACAAGTTAGAATAATACTAGAAATAGTACTCAGTAAGACTGTTAGTTAATTTTCAAATTCCCCTTGCTAATGTTACATCTATGGGCATAGCATGCATTCATATATTTAAAATATCTCCTGTGGAAATTAATATTTTTAACTTCTTTTTGCTCTTCTTAAAGAATGTCTCTTTTTTCTTAGTAGTCGAAATATTGAAAAAATCTATGCTTAATTTAATATTTTGTGTGTTAAAAGTAGTGAACTGTGAGTAAGATTTGAGCACTTTACATAAAATTAAGTATACAGTTTACAAATATTTCAACAACTAAGAAAAAAAAAAGCGGCGCCTTTTAAGAAGAGTACACAGAAAAAAGAAGTTACAAATATTGATTACCTGAGGAGATATTTTAAATATAAGAATTCATCAAGCATCCATAGACTTAACATTAGTGAGAAGAATTTGGAAGCTGACTAACTGCTTTAATTGTTTTTTTTTACTCACAGATAATAATAACATCATGGATCATAAAAAAGATTTTATTAGAAATTGACATTTTGGTAGGTTAGTAATTTTTGGACATACAAATATACCTAACATGATGACAGTTAATTTTCAAAATTCCAAGTTTAAAAACAAATTTTCTTTTTAAACACACACATATTCCATATTCAAAAGTAAGTAGACAAATTTCAGCTTGATCACAGTGGTGTGTATAAAGTCCATTGTAAAATATAATTTTTTTCTATTTTCTTCAAATAGTTCTAAACATTAGTTTTTTTTTGTTTAAAAAAAGAAAAAAAAAAAAAAAAAGAGAGAGAGAAGAAAAGCCGAAGATGGAATTAAATTCCACAAATTTTCAGCAAAATGTACAAGAGTTGGCAGTGTTGGTGACAAATGAGTGTTTAAATTTATATTCAGGGGTCGATGCAAGATTTTTTTTTTTTTTTTTTTTTTTCTTTCCGCAAGTCCCCATCTTGTAAAAAGAGTTATTTTTGTGAATTCTTTTTTTTTTTTTTTTTTTTTTTTCATAATGAAAGATCAAATTTCATTACATGTATACAAATCAAACATAAGAGTTTTTTTTCAAGTCCTCCTGCTAAAGTTTTCCTTTTTTAGAAAACTCGTTTAGTTTTTCGAATTGGACATTTCAATTTCTAACAAAATAAAAATAATTAATAAAAAGTTTGCATTTATGGAATGGAAGTTTTTTCTTACAAAAATAGTTCATACAGTACAAGATCTTTATCACGCAATTCTCCATATCACACAACTTCCGAGATGTAAACAATGAATTTTGCAGTTAAGTGCCTGCAATCCACATTATAGAAATATTGCTAACCTCTAGAGGATTAAGTTTCAAACATTATTCCATTTTTATTTTCTTAATCAAGAGTTTTTTTAGTGAAAATATTGGTATTATTAAATTAAAAACTTTGGAAATAAGTAATATAATGATTCTGTCCACGCATATTTGGATCATGATAATTATAAAGTATAAAGTAAGGGAATAGCATAACAACTTTATAAGATAATTTAACAGTATGTGAAATGATCTATATTATGCAAAAAATTATAATCTCCACAATTTTTACAATATTAAGATCTACTGTATAACGATATGTTTCAGAAATATTTTGTCACATTTACAAGGTAAGTTTTAATGATATATGAAAGGATCTATATAGTGCAAAACCTTTTGTTTTTAGATTTATTTGTGTTATAAAGGTCTTGCCTGTATTAAAATTAAAAAAGAAATTCATCAAAATCAACTCAAAGAAATGCAACAAAAATCAAACACTTATATTTTATTGTTCGAGCAAAATGATGAATGGAAAGTGGTTCATAAATGTACAAAATAGAAAAAATAATTTTCATTTATAATGTGTGCATTTGTGCACATAATTTGTGTCATTTCCTGTGTATTTACTTGACATTGAGCTCAAAAGATTTAACAGAGAGCTCATTTGTTTGAGTGGGATATTCTCATATGAAAGTCAGCCATTTTACACTTTTGATAACTTTGAATGTTTTTCTACAGAAATCTCTATGGCATTTTTCAGTAGCTCCACCTCATCATGCCTCACAGACAAGGCAATGAAATCACAGTATCTACAGGTATGTTACTCATCATAAAGAATAAACATTCCGCTGTCAATGGGTCTTCTTGATACTTGTCTGCTATTTTATATAAAGCACACATGACAGTTCTTCTGTTTCTCTGGTGTACACAAGGTATATATAAAGTAATGAAAAGGTATCTGGCTTATGTCGATGGATACAATGCCTATAGTTTTTCACCTTCATCTGAGTTTTAAACATGAAATTGAAGTCATGATTACGGCCAGCTAAGATATTTCTGTGCAGGTGGAATTCTTTGTCTTTAACTTAGATGATTATGTTGCTGCACTCTTATTCCTGAAGTATGTCTGTCCAGTCATCCAGCAGTTTTTCAGTTGCTGAAAGTAGATAAATAATTAAATGAGAGACTAATTAATTTCCAAGACCAAAGTAAAACATATTGCTTTAGGGAACACATAAATCTCCTCAGTTACATATAACATCCCCCTGTTAGAAAACATGCAACTGAGGGGTAGGGGAAAGTGGAGGTATTCAATAACCCTACTTCTAATGGCAAGTTTATAATAGGCTTGCTTTAGAACATATTGGGATGTCCAAAAACATAAGCTTTGATATCTTCATTGATGTCTATTGAAAATTACAGAACTTTAACTAATCTGAATACTGGGGCATATCGTGTAGGATAGCATGATGCGATGAAATCGCCTAAGCTAGATTAATAATTTTAATTATAGAAATGGAATATAATAAATGCTAATTTAAAGATATATATCAACATTTTTAAAAATTATATACGGTCAAACCTGGTTAAGACACATTTCAAGGGGCTAGAGAAAGGTCTCGTATTAAGTGAGATCGCATATAAAGAGTGATTTGCACAATAGTGCTGGAACTAAGATTATTTACACATTTAATCATCTAAATGAACGTTAGAGCTTTCATTTATATGTTTATGATATAAAATTGTGTCTTTTATGCATATTTAGATTAAAATTTAAATGCATAGTCAAGATTAATGAATTCTTTCTTTATATGGAATAATAAGTGAAAACAAATATGGGTTAAAATATGACTTAATTGCCGATTATTACATTACAACCAAAATAAAGCAACACAAGTAATTTTACAGGGCAATTCAGTCATTAAAATCATGTGTGTATTGGCTACAGAATGCCATTATAATCATTCCTTAATATTATTAGCATGACAAAAAGTAAACAAAACACAGAAATCATAAAAGAAATATACAACTGAATTAACATCTTAAGCGAGATTTTTTGCCTCAAGGGACTGAACGTATTAAGCAGGCATTATACGTATATTGCATATCACATATTAAGCAGGATCGCATAGTAACCGTTCAAATATTAAATGGGATATTTTTGGTTAGTCTAATGATGATTTTCAAGGGATCAGAAAAATCCCCGTAACCGCGAGTGTCTTAACCGTGTCTGACTGTATATAGAGAGATATTTATAAATTGCTTTTTGTCTGGAAGATTCCCAAAATATTACTTATTTTCATGCATGTATTTTGCGTATTAATTAAGGATTTTAGTTCAGTTTTATTTATTGTGTTTAAATGCAATTAGCCATAGAAGCTTTATGTATCTCATTCAGACATCTTTATTGATTCGGAAAATAATGTCTGATGCCAACTTTGGATATTTATGCTGTTCACGATTGAGGCATATTTTATGGCACTTCAAAATAAATGGCAAATAATTTATTGCCAAATTTATGAGACCAGCAAAGGAGGCAAAGGGGATGTGAAAATCCCTACAAAAAACATCCTAGGTTACAGCCTGCAGTATTGGTCGAAATCTCATCAATGAGAAAATGCCAAAACTAAAATAGGCATCCAGCATCTCCAATGATGAGAAACTTGCATGAAAATCTACATAGCAAGCGATGTCTACTCACAGGATTGACTACCCCCCCCCCCCTCACTCACAGATATAATTATCATTGAAGTCACTTCACCAATTTTCAGCAAAAGCAGTACTTCTCCAATCTTTTATCAAAATGCAGTTATTCTCTGTTTTCATGAAACATGGTCTCATGGATTAAGAGGACTTCTCTGTTTTGGGACTGTACATATATAACAATATCACTTTAGTAGGGGAGGGAGGGTCTGGCACTTTAATCGTAAAATATCTCTAGGGGGAGGGGGGTGTTTGTCTTTTGATACTATTATCATTTTTGATCCAACCAACATTTTCTTTCCTTTTGGTAACTTTTTCTTTGCATCGAAACAGTCTGTTATCTACTTTTATGAAAATACAAAGTTATTTAATCATTAAATAATTATAACTCTTTTATTCCAAATTATGGAATATGCCAATGTTCGGCATTCCTATTCTTCTGGCATATGAGCCTATAATGTGTTGTTAGAGAAACCAGGTTTGAAATGATACTTGGGATTTTTACTAATACAAAAATATGGAAGAATGTTGGCAACCTGTTTTTTTATGTGAAATTCTGCTTACTTCCCTTTCTTCTATGTGGGGGTACGTGCAAGAAGACATTATTACTGTTGCATGCATTATGTAACAAAATGCTATTATTTAATACTTTTAAATAGTGTTTCCTTAAAGTGTTATTGGGTGTAAAGTTATTTTCTGTATAATAGTGATATTTTAGTGACTTTTCTTAATTTAAATGAGTAAAATATGCGAATAATAAATGTAGATAATTGCAAATGTATGAAAAGAAAAAGAAAGAAAATAATTTTTAGATAATGATAACGATATCATGAAGGAGGGGGGAGTTTGAGGAGTGATAACATATCACTCACCCGCAAGCTGCACTTATGCTGATTAAGAAACTCTATTATGATATATAAGCTACAAATTTTACAACGTTCAAACACACAAATACATAGAACACCATAACATCAAAACCACATATGGCCTTTTCAAGGATTCTTAGCTCCCCTTCCAATGCGGGAAAAAAAAAAAAATAAATAAATAAATAAAAAAAATAAATAAATTCAAATGCGTTCAAAGAATTGATGCTGAAAACTTTTTTTTTTTTTTCGCACTGTGGAAGGAGGTCCAAGAATCCTTGAAACGGCTTTATGTGGTTTTGATGTCATGGTGTTGTATGTATTTGTGCGTTTGAATGTTGTAAAATTTGTAGCTTATATATTTAAAACTCATACAAAGTAATTGCTTCATAGATACCTCATTATGATACATGTGTATCTGTGCATGTACAAGTTAAAAAAAAAAAAAAAAAAAAAAAAAAAACTTTTATATTTTATTACTTTAGAACAACCAAAAATCATAGATATTTATCAATAATTAATTAACAGGTAAAATGAAGAACAAATTGAATAATGAATATTTAATTTTCAACTATACAAAGATTTTCAGTTTTTTAATATTTTGCATTTAAATTACTACTTAGAAATAAGCTACTTAGAAGAATGCATGAAATAAACTACGTAGGAGCTTTTTTTCTCTCCCTAGTGTCTAAAAAAAAAAAAAAAAAACATTCTCTGTAAAAATAATGTAACCTGTTAGATGCAAAACATTTGTGTAAATTGGTGCGGAAAATTGCTTCTACAGCTCAAAAGGCAGACATACAGTTATATACTCATATTATTCGAATAATATTTTGTATAAAAACAGCATTACATAATAGTTAATTAAATGTTAATTTCATTTAAAATGAAATTAATAAAAATAATTAATTGAAATTATATAATTACAAAAGTCATTATAAAGATGAAAAATGATAGCAAAACTGCACAAAAGCAAAAATAATGTCAAATTCGATTAAAATGGGAACATTAGAATTAAAGAATACTTTAAACCCAGAAATGAGTGACAATTATGAGTTTTATTTGCCATTTCAACATTCTCAAAGACAGACATTTTTAACATTATTAAGAACTTATGTGAGGATAATAAAAGCGTATAAATTTTTTCACACATGAGCACAATAACATCAAAATAGATGTTTGCTCACTTCACCCCTTCCCTCCCCCCTCCTGTGTGCGGGCAAGTGCAAGAAGACATTAATACTGTTGAATGAATTTACGTAACGAAAGCTACTATTAAATACTTTTTAATAGCACCTATTTCTTTTAAGTATTATTTAATATAAAGTTATTTCATATATAATAGTGATATTTTATTTACTTATCTTTATTTGAATCAATGAAGTGTGCAAAATATAAATGTATAACGATATATGTATATCACTGAAAACAAAAGAAAATGAATTGCACAAAGCAAAAAAAAAAAAAAAAATTTAGGCATTGATAACGATATTATTAGGGAGGATGGGGTGGGGGTGATAACATATGATATCATATGGAGTGGGGAAGGACGTCCAAAATTACCAAAAAGTTGATAATGTTATATATGTACAGCCCTAACACAGAATGATTTTTTAATAATATAAATTACATTTAATTAAAACATGCTTTATGTATACATATCTCATTTTAACTTTTATATTGATTTTTGTAAAAGAGCATTAGCTGTTTTACTTTCTACTTTTTTCACAATTTCTTAGATTGGAGTATATTCAAAACACTTCTACAGCATTCTAACTAAAATTTTTCTACCACTATTAAGTCTGCAGATTCTAATGAGCATATGAAAAACATTTTTAAAGTTTAGCTATACATGCATTACTTTCGAATTTGTTCTTGCATCCTGAGAGATAACTGGTAATTTTAAACAGTGAAGTTCATAGCAATGAATAAACAGGGTCTCATTTGAGTCGACAGAGCTCAAATCGATGAGTATTGTTGAAAATTCTTGAAGGAAGAAACAAGATTTTAGGAGTTTTGGTATAGTTTTGGACATGACCAAATACTTGACGGCATTTTCACCAAAAGTAAATGTTCATCACAACTAAGATTTTGGGCCAAAAACAAATATTCAGTCAAACTCTAATAAATACGCTTTAAGTTAATTTTATTTTAATCACACTTCTGATCAACAGACTTCTCTTTGACTATTAACTGGCTAACAATATCACTTGAATTATAAGACAATTTGCATTCTATCAATTGTAATATATAATAATTCAGCAAAATGAACTAATGAATAGGGAGACATGAAAAATAATCATTAACAGTCATATAAAATGAACTAATGAATAGGGAGACATGAATAATAATCATTAGCAACCAACCAGCCAACAATATTGATTGCAAATGAAGTTTGAAGTACAACAACCAAACCTAAACATTATAGCTAAACACATAATAATTTTATCATTTACTAAGCACCACAATGCTTAAATTGGGATTCCCATGCTTCTGATGAAGCAGTTAATAAAGCAGATGTTCATTCCTGACACAATCTTTGAAAATGTGGGAGCTCTTTGTTTAATGTAGAATGGAGTTACATATCTAAACTAATAAGGGAAGTTGTTTTTGGACCTGACAATGAAAATCGTCAAAAAACTTTTAGAGATTGATAATAAAAAGTAAGTGAAAAAAACCCACAGATACAACGTGTATCATTTCACAATTGCCTGTAACCACCAGAATAGGACATGTAAATTTGTCACATACTATTCAATCAGAATTGATACACAGAATACGAGAATAAAATACGATGCCAAATCTCAATAAGTATGCATATGCAATAATAGATAATCTGCATAAATATACTTTCAGATTAGGTTTCAAAAGCATACGGCGCCATCTAAAATGACATTGTAATCTAGGATTCAAACTATGACGTGAAATGGAGTTGCAAGCATACCACCTTGAACGACCCTCATAGCTCACAGATATATTTTTCACAGTCTATGGTTGCAACTATTGCAGATTGGCAACTATTTCAGGAGTTGTGGATGATTATGAAATGCCCCAGATTACAGCTTTCGTTTTGTTCACTTATCAAAGTTTCATAACGATTCTCATCGACAGGTCTGACAGCTTCGCTTGTAAAAAAAAATACAACAGTAAAATCAGACAACTGGTATCTTTTTTATACAGTTTTTAATTCATCAGTTGTAAAAACTTATTGATGAAGGAGTGGAAAAAAGATTTCTTCAAATAATTTTTTCTTCAATAGATAATATTTCCACACTATTACTTTATTGGGAAAATGGACCAATTATTTTAAGACAACTGAATTTTAAAATACTATACTCTAACATTGTTCACCCTTGGATGTTTCTTTCCATAAGCATAGCATGGTCGATATTTTTTTTTTTTGAGGGGAAGGGGGGGGGAAGCACAAATGCTTACTAATCGGTCATAAATAATATATATACATATATCTCAGTGGCGTGGCGTCCGGTCATCGCTGGATGCGGCGATGACCAAGCAATATTTTAAAACTCTTAATAAGCTTTTAAAACTATACGATCCAGTTTTAGCAGAACATTTGGAGTTCATGTATAAGTGAAGGTAAGATTTAAAGTTTCTTTTTTGAACATTCAACCATTGAATTTTAGAGTTAATAATTTTTCACCACAAACTTAAATAATTGCGATGACCACCGAAAATTTTCACGCCACGCCACTGATATATCTACCCTATATATATAAAATCCTAATGAAATGAATTTATGAAACGATTTCATGAAACGACTGAATAAACAACTGATTATGTTTCACAGCGATTTCTCCTAAAATATGGAATATTTTGCGATGTAATTAACACCAAAATTCCATATTGATTCGCAGATCTCAAAACTGGTATTAGAGTTTTTTAATTCGAATTAATTTTCGAAATATTAATTTTTTTCTAATTTTAAATACTTTTCTTTAATGATGGCAACTCAAATTTTAATCATAATATATTTTTTTTCTTATATTTTAGAAAAGGTTATTATTTTAAACTAATTTGGTAACCAGTTTGGCCTCCCTTAAACGTATGCTAAGAAATGTATCATATTACTTTTATTCATAATTCAATTTGTATTTCATTATCATTTTATTTAATACAAAACTTTCATTTAAAACTGAAATATGTAAAATAAATGGCTTTTTTTTTTTTTTTTTTTTTTTTTTTTAAATGAAACAAAAAGAAAAATATTAGGCACAGATGTCATATACGCAACGGGGTACATAATTGGCACCAAAATGGCGTTATTTTGCCTCACATGGTAACCTGGCTATTGTTGCTTATTTATTAATAAATGTTTATTTGAATTTATTTTCTTTTTATTTACAAAAAATGTTATAAATTGTTTTGTTCTATAGTTATTAATGAAACTTTTTTTTATTTATTGTTATTTCATTTAAAAAATAATAGAAAATAATTTAAAATACATATGTAACTGGTACTCGAAAATGAGGTTTTCGCCAAATTGTCGTAAAAAAAAAAAAAAAATCACGCTAAACCCGGTGCGTATATGACAATGCAACAAATCATGACATTTAATTTCAACTTCAAAGCAATGTTTTAATGGTACTACTTCTCCCGTCAACCAATTTCGGCAAATTATATAAATCGCCAAACCACTCGCTAAATTATTCAAATTGACATAATTTTTTATTTTAAATAACGAAAGAACAAATAAATTAGTATAACAGTAATAAAAATACAAATAAAATATCGAAATAAAAATCACTTGATGGCGTAAACACGTGTAACTTCCTTAAAGTCAAGTAAATGTGACATTTACGATCAACCATTATTGGCATTTAATCTTATAGTTTGGCGACAGATTTTTGGTCGATGGGATAACCAAGTAGCACCGCTTTAATTTACCACTCGAATAATGAAAAAATGCTAACTGGTGGGTTAAAAAAAAGCTATTGGCGAGATTTACAGCCAGCTAACATAAAAGTACCAGGAATTCTTTGCGATCATGGCAACTTTTATGTAGTTTTATTTGGAAAAATAATTTTGATTCTTTAATCAAAATGGAGACGTTTCTTATGAAAAGCGAAGGGATCAGACCGTAATTGTTTATGGCAGTTAATGACTTGGACTATTATAATATAAGTGAAATAATGGCGATAGAACAATATTTGGCAACTTATCACACCTGTGGCTGGCTAATATTAAACTACCAAAATGGCCGCTTAGAATATAAAAAGCAAATGGATCTGCCCGGAACTGTTGATGATAATCACATGACTTAGGCTATTATTAAAGAGATTGTTTTCAATTCTAAAAACAGCGCAAAGAATAATATTTCCTAACAATTAAAAATTTATTTACACGTGACTATTAAAAACAGAAAAAACACTTTAAAATTACCATTAAATGTGTTAAAAGTTACGAGTATGTGTTAAAAGCAGGAAAATGTTGAAAATTATGTCCTGAAAATTGTATTTACACATGAATATTAAAAGAGAAATAAAGCTTTAAAATAATAAATACATTAATATGTGTTTAACCTTTTCAGGTGCAAAAATTTTCATCCCAATATTCTGGTGCCAATGTGGCATTTAAGGATTAAAATTAAGTGGTCCAAAAATGAACCACCGCCCTTGAAAGGGTTAAAGCGTTAAATTTTACTAATTGTAGTAAATTGTATTATGTCAACCATTTTATAACGCTATTAAAAAATACCAGGAGGCAAAGACTCTGTTTACCTGATCTTCTTTAACCAAACATGAAAATAACCATTGGATGTCTTAACAGCAACTGATTCTGCTTTAAATTTTTGCAAATCAAAGGGAATTGAATGGAGACCCATTTACAGGGAGATCGCTACAGGTTTTTTCAGTATAATTCAGTCTTCTCTAATCTTTTTTAAATCAATCAGATTAGCGTGCTTTTAGATTCTGCAGTGTCTGAACGGGGGGCTTTTTCAAGAAGGCTCACGTTTTGAGCACTTTATCGCCAGAGTAACGGTTGGCGCGGGGATGAATTCAATGCTACGCACCCTTTCTTGTTCCTGACGTTTTACGCGTACCGAACAGCAACCCCATTCCTTTGCTGAGAGCTTTTTGATTTTAAAACAAAGAGCTTTTTCGCATTAAAATGCTTTTAATTGCACAATATATATAGTAATTCAAACATAAGTTATGTTTTTCAGTTCAATAGTATTTATTTGTTTCATTAATTCACTATGTTCGAAGAAATTGAGGACGTATTTTATTTTTTAGGAAAAATAAAAACAGACGTAAAGATTTTTTTGTTATAAATATAATTCTATTGATCATGTTTTTATGACACAATTGAACTTAGTTTTATTAGCATTACTGCTAAATTTAGTTTTTTTTTTTTTTTTTTTTTTTTTTTTTTTTTTTTTTTAATTAAGCGGCATAATTGTGTGACGTGTTGATTGCATTAATAAAACATATTTTCACTTAAATAATTCATTAAAAATTAATTGTTCTTAATTTAATTGCGATTAGACGTTAATAGTTGTAACTAGTTGTTACTAAAGTTGTCTACTAGTTGTTACGTAGTTGAAACTAAAATCAATTCGATTGTAATTAGATTGTACGATAAATCAAATTATTTAGCTGTATCCTGCAATTAAATCAATCAGTTAAAATAATTGCAAGTTGATGCATGCAATTAAATCAATTACTATTACATTTTAATGCTGTTAAATCTTTATCATTATTTGAGTTTTTATGAAAAAAACATTGGTCTGCCCTTAGTGCACAAAATTAAAAATCTTTAAAATTCTTCAGTTTTTATTTTAAAATTTTTAACATATTTTTAAATATTATTTTTTCCTAGTTGTTTTATTTGTTATTTTAAAATAGTCATTCATCATATTTGAATAAATCCTCCCCCCCCCCCCCTACACACACACTCCATTTTTCGTCATTCAGCACACATATTGCACTATTTATTAAGTTGAAGTGGCAATAAAATAATGATCAATCGTCTCAGGCAACCTCCCATTTCGAATTTTCTCTTCTCCTCCTTCCCCCCCCCCCTTCCTCTCCTCCAGCACACTATTTTTTTGACCATTTAAAATTGTGTTTTGCTCTATCTGTTGATTTTTAAATAACAAATAAATAATTTACCATAAAAAAAGAAAAGGAAAGAAGTAGAATGAAAGATTAAAAAAAAAAAAAAAAAAAAAAAAAAAAAATCAGGATTAACCTTTTGTACACACGTTTTCATTTTAATTCTTTACATTAAAAAAAAATTAAATCTACAGCTCCTCACTACCATACATAATTAAAAAATTTCTCTAGTGATTTTATTTGTTACTTTGAAGTAACAAAAGATAGTCATTCAATATTCCTTCTCCCCCACCTCCCCTTAAGAATTTCATGTCACATTAAAAAGGCAATTTCTAAACATCCTGGTTGGGAGTGTGATAGGTTTTTTTTTTCCTGGTTTAGCTTATTTTCACTCGACTTTAGGTGCTGTTTCTGCAGAATGCTTTGGTATTAAATTAATTATATAAGTTCATCGCAGAAAATATAGTAATTTTCTGCCACAGGTATTTTTTTAAATCTGCGTTTATATACATCAAAATGCACTGAAACTGCATTAATTCGTCATCCCCATAAATCCATCTTTATATGTAAATATCTAGATTTATGAAGGCAATGAGTTTTTGTTTAACAGGTATGGAATTAATAATACTCAATTGAATGAAAATGTAGATTTTGAGGGGAATCAAAATTTTAGTCTATATCATCAAAAATAATAAAGGCCTTTGATAAAACAGAGTATAAGAGTTCGTAATACAATTTCTTTCGAAGAAGATTTTTTTCATCTAGAACACATAATTGAAAATATTTCTTTAATTTAGATGGGACCTTTATTCTAAAATACGCTAGTTCGTCTTCCGCCATTTCGGTTCAAAACAAAACACAAGACGACGATTGGCGTTAGAGCTGGCTGAACGTTCTCGCTTTCGCCAACTCGCCAAGGCTGGTGCTGAAAACGTGAGCTTTCCAGAAAAAGCGAACGGGGGTTGGCGAGTGTAACTTGCAGGGGGCAGAGCTCCCTAGTATATACATACATATATATATTTAATTAAAATGAAATCACATGAATGAAACTCAAAGGAAAAGACAATATTAAAATCAAACAGAACACATTGAAAATAGAAAAAGGAGAAACTATGTGCATCTTATGGATTCGTCAGAGGAGCTTCATAAGAATAATTCATAGTAACATATTTCATCAAATAGTGTCAGCAATAAGCTTAAAAATGACACTATTAAGCTCCTTATAACATATAAAGAAAAGTGAACACAATAAGAGATTAAAAAAATAAACCATGATCCGCAAGCAATAGATAAAAAACTTTAAATAATAACAAACTCAACTCACCAGGGCAGAAAATGTGCTACACATTAATTAAGATGCAAAAATGCGAGTCATGCCAGATCAAAGCCAAAGGCAACGTTGAAGCATGGCAAAAAAGAGAAGAACAATAATAATAATAATAATACCGTGTATACTCGCATATAAGCTGAAACATTTTGACCTAAAATTATCTTTTGAAAAGGGGGAGTATGCTTATACGCAGATCAGATTTGGGGAGAGAAAAGTTTTAAATCACTAGGTCACTAGAAAATACATTTCACTATTGTTTTATCTTGCTTAGTAGATCGTTCTAAATTGCACCAACTATTATATTTAAGAGGAAAAAAATTCCATCCAACGTAAAATTTACGACTGGAGTACTTATCAGGACAACAACAAAAAAAAAAAAAAAAAAAAAGAAAAAAAGGATGAATGGATGGATGATAGAGGATCTGTGGACTGGTTGGAAAATGTGCAAAACAAAAGCCCAGAGCTTTATTTAAGAAACCAATGATGCTTGTATGGGATACATTTAGCACTCATACGACTGATAAAGTGAAAGAAAAAGTTGAAAAACTTAATTCGTTGCTGGTTGTCATAGTAGGTGGAAGAACACCAATGTTGCAAACACTTGAAGTTTGCATCAACAAACTATTTAACAATAGATTGCAAAAAATCTGGATTCAGTGGATGTATTTGCCAGATGTGCAGAAAAAAAAAAAAAAAAAAAAAGGCAGGAATAGATGTTATTGCCTCCTGGGTTAGAGAGGCGTGGATGTCAATTCCAAGGGAGATGATTGTGAAATCTTATAAAAACTGCCGTATTAGCAATACCATGGATGACACTGAGGGTAATTTTATTTAAGAAAGTGATGACGAAAATTCATCATAACCCAAGTCCAAATTTTATGACGAGGAAGCAACAGAACCGGATTTCATCGAACTTTTTGGAGATTCAGATAGCCATTCCGAATTTGAAGGTTTCGTTTCATGTTTCTTAATTTTTGATATAATTATTTTTGTTCGTTTAGTATTTCATTAAAAATGTTATTTTTGTCTGAAAACACATTGGAATTTTTTAGGGTTAGCTTATACACAGGTCAAGAATTTCAATATATTTTGTCATTCAAAATAGGAGGTTCGGCTTATATGTGAATGGGGTTATACACCAGTATATACGGTAAAAAAAAAAGAAGGGAGGGGCTGGTGCTGTCATCCAGTACCAAATAAAAAAACAAACTGCCAGAACAACAACACCCTATTGCAAAAAGATACAAATGCATGTGAGGGACAAAATAGCAAAAAACAACAATTAAAATAAGAAAGCAAGTAATCAATAGCATACAAAAAAATACTGAAAGACAGATGTAGACAATAACTCTAAAAAACACTGAACAGATAAAGGATACAACATCAATCAAAAAAGGAGTTAAAAAGAACAAAGGTAGAGACAAACATGTAAATATAAATCAACAACAAAGTCTACAATTTAAGGGGCAAAAATATAGCCATGCATGTGGAGCCATGATGCAAAATGCAGCATGACAAATGCGTGAAACCCAGTGTCCGCTTTCTTTCCATTTCTTTTCAATAATTTTTTTTAACTTTCTTTAGCAGTTCCAACCTCAATCCTTATAATGATATTTCGATACTATAAATCTTTTTGAGGAATTTCTCTTAACTAATAAATGACATTCATCAAACTTGTAGGACATTTGAAATTATTTTAAATTGCATTTTTAAGATGTACTATGGTTGTGGGAAGGGGTCACAAAAAATTATTCAATTAAGTGCTTGAGAAATCGTGCCTTGGATAACAACAGTTTTGGTTAACAATAGTAAAAAAAAAAAAAAAAAAACATGATCATTGCATCTCAAAAATGCAAAGAAATAGTAGAAGATTCATTATTGACAATATATATATATATATATATATATATATATATATATATATATAAAGAGAGACAAACATATTTAATTACAAAAGTGAGGAGTTAAAAGAGAAAAATTCTTGAGGGTAAAATCGTGATTTCTCATTAATGTGCAAATAAATTCTGAAAATATTCATAAACATTTCGCTCCGGCCAACTCAGACTTGAACCAGCAAACATAGGTACCAAAGATAGCTGAGTTATCTACTGAGCTTAATCGATCCATGCCTCTATCATAGAAATAGCTAGTCTTATTTAAATTGTACATGTTTCTACATGAAGTAGCAAAATTTTTAATTTAAATTATACTAATATAAATTTATCAGAAATCATGGATTAGTAATAATTTCCATAAATTACTTGTTTGAAATAGAATTTTAAAAGATACATAAATATAAGTCGCATATTTTCAGAAATTCATATTACTCAAAGAAATTCTTGTAAATTGTGATTAAGTAAAACACTTTATATAGGAGGAATATTTTTAATCTAAAAGAGTTGTGCCTCTATCATAGTATTGTCGTAGTATTTTTAATCCACAAGATTAAAAATATTAATCTTAATTTGAAATAGAAAAAAAAAGTAATAATATCAGCAAACCTAATTGAACTCTTTATAAAAGAGATGGAATATATAACATATACAGTACAGAATGTATACAGAATGTACACAAATGTATAACGTATAAACTTTTAAACAGGGTGGGCACAGCCATTGAGCAAACAAGGTGACCGCCCAGGGTCCTGCACCAGTTGGGGTCTTGTTAGGGACCCTGATCCTCTCTATCCATTTCAAAATAATTTTACTTTTGTATAAAATAATGATATTCATGCTCTAAATTTGTCTTTAAACATATTTTTTATGAAAAAGAGTTGGTATTAACTTTATTTCTTACGGCCAAAGTTGATATAATTGTTGGAGAATGTGTAAATTTAGGGATTCAGAAAGCAACGGTGAGCGCAAAAATAAATACTTAAAATATTGTAAAGGATGGAATGATTTAGAAATTAAAAATAATTATGCACATTACACGTGAAAGAATTTACATGATATCTTTCATACATTTTATAATCTATATTATAAATTATTAAACGATTTTTTCTAGTCTAGTATCACAGACACAGACATTGGGCCCTGCTAAGTGACTAGCCAGGGCCCCATGCAATGTTGTGCTGACCCTGACCATTTTTTCTGGTGTGTATGGCCTGCTCCTATGATTTGAAATTGTATTTCTCTATCTTTAGGTACAACTGCATAATCTTCGTGAAAACCCCCAGTTTTACAAAGAAATTTTCGTGTGATATTTATGTAGCATGAAAATACTGGTTGGCATTAACGAAGCTGGTAACCTACTCAAGGCCTATTAATTTTGCCAGGGGAAATTAGGGATGCACCGAATATTCGGTATATATTCGGTATTTGTTCTATTTGGTCATGTTACCGAATATTCAGTTTGGCTGAATATAAAACTATTTGGTATACCGAATATTCGGCTTGACCGAATAGCAAACTGTTCGGCCTGCCAAATATTCGGTTTGGCTGAATATCGAAATATTCGGCCCAACTGAATACTTATTTTTAAAACATATTTTTAAAAACCTGATACTACTTCTACGTTTAACAATCAACTTATAAAGATATTCAGAATAATTAGATACAGAATCATATATTTAAATAAAAGAGAATGTTTTTACATTATTTGTTTGATGTTTAAAGCATTATTTAGGAAAATTAACCAATCACAAGGATTTTCATAGGAATTAATTATGTACAAATGCAAGTTCCTGAACATTGTCCAGTAAATAATCTGTTTCTTGCTAAGATTTTAAGAACAACGTTTACAATCTCTGGAAATGATCGCCCACTGCAGACACCGATCTAAATACATTTAAAAACTTCCTTACTTAATCAAAGGGAGTAGAACAGTTATTCTTGCTGAGTTGCCACCATATAAAATTTGAATAGATTGTATTATTTATTTACTTTTACTTTACTCTATTCCTGACAAACAAATAATATATGATCCCATACAATTTTTCTTCCAATTTTTTTAAAATTTCTCATTGATTTTAAAATGTTTGTTTTAGAATTTAAGAAAATTTTATTCATTTGTTTTAATTCACACAAGAAGCCATGGAATTTAAAATTTTATTAATCAAAAAGTTTTATAACTATCCTCTTCTTAAATAACTCAAAGCAGATTTTTTTTTAACATAAAGTTTACTTGAAAAAAGCTCTTGATTATCAAAATGAAAGTCTGTGTTTTAAATATTATGTAAAATTGTTTTAAAATTTAACATTTTAATGCCTTTAAACTTTGAAATGTATTTGACAAGCTTCAGCTAGCCGAATATTTAGTAAGACCGAATATTCGGTACTTGGCCAAAATCACTATTTGGTGCATCCCTAGGGGAAATAACATGTAAATAAAAAGAAAAAAATACTTTTGATACATCTTAGATAAGGAAATACAAACAAATGTACCAACATATAATAATACTAAAATATATATGTTCTAAATTGCATAATATTTGTGAAAGGCCAAATAAAAATCATTAAAATATACAAACATAAGAAAATAAGCAAATGGAAAGTGACGACATATGCTATTGCGAAGCTTAACTGCAGGAACCTCCACAAAAGATTTAGAATCATACTCTCGTTTATTCAAATAATCTTTTTTCTCTTGTTCATTAACCGAGAGATCGCAATTCTTATGCTTAATTTTAAACTTTAATTTTTTAACTTCCTGTAAATTTTGAACAGTTTACATATTTCCAAAAAGGGCATTATATACAAGAATTTGAGAATAAAAGTTAAGAAAGAATTGGGTACTTTTCCGTTATAGCAACACCATGCCAAAATGCATGCTAATGTGCTATTTATTTCTTCCTTGACCGTGCAAAGGATTTTTATTACAAGTTGCACCAAACATTGTGATTTGCTATTTATTGAACATGAATCATCATTTTTTTAACATTATTATTTAATCATAACCTTGCAAAACATCGTAATTTGTTATTTTTCGAATCAAAAATATTTATTAAGTTATAACTTACATTTACTACTGACTCTGAGATGGATTTTATCATTTGGCATTTACCTGATGATGAAGAAACTGCAATAAAATTGTTTGAGAACTTTGGAAAGAATGCTAAGAAAGCATATAGGAATGCAAAAGAAAATATGGTTTGAAGTACTGCGATTGACATTTCTTAATGCTTTGATATTTATATATTTCTAGTGCTAAGAACTGACTTTGTCTGAATTTTTTGAGTTTCAACTCAAAATTAACCACATAGACCGGGAGGTGGCAGCACAGACAATCACCTCATCAAGTTCATTGCTGAAATTCCAGAATTAGTTGAAACTCGATTCACATATTAAAATGCAATCGGTCTGCCAAGTTATACCTTGGTGGAAAATACCTGAAAACCCAATTTTAGCAGCTGACTCATAGGTTTACCATTGTGTTTTCCTGCACACAAAGGTATGAAAACATGGAACACTGGGAGTAGGAAAGCACAATGGTAAACCTACGAGTCAACTGCTAAAATTGGGTTTTCAGGTGTTTTCCACCAAGATATGACTTGGCAGACCGATTGCATTTTAATATGTGAATTGAGTTTCAACTAATTCTGGAATTTCAGCTGTGAACTTGATGAGGTGATTGTCTGTGCTGCATCCTCCCTGTCTAACAACAAGACAGAGGACTGGAACAACTATTTGAGAGAAGTTTGTGTCGGTGCTTTGTGTTTATGACCAAATGGAAAAATCAGTGGACCTAATAAAATTGTAGAAGTAGATGAAAGTCTATTCACAAGAAGAAAAAAGTTATGTAGGATGTGCTATTTCCCCTTAATGGGTATGTAAAAAACACAAATGTTTCCTTACTCCTATTCCCGAGTGCACAGCTAAAACTTTAATGGCAGCCATGGAGAAAAATGTGGCTGATGAGAATATTATCTTCGCAGATTGCTGAAGAGGATATAAAACTGATGAATTGTGAGATGCCGGGTATGATCATTTCACAGCAAATCAATTATTATTTTATTGACCTTAACAATGGATGTCATACTCAATGTGTCGAAAATTTATGAGACATCTCAAAATGGCATCATAAAAGACATTTGGAATCATATCTCATAGACATAGAGTTCATGAGGCAATGTCTTTATTCAAAAAATGAAATTTACTGCAACGCTAAAAGAGACATTTACACAATTTCATATTTATTATATATGTTCTCATATGTTATTCATATTTTATTATTTTATTACTTAATTGTATAATATTTAATTTTTCTTTTCTTTTAATTATATATTTAATAAAATAGTTCATAAAAGCTTGGAATTTTTCAAATTTTATATTTTTTAAATGCTCTCTTTTGTAGTAACAACATTATTATTATTTTCAAATGTTTTTTTTCACATAAAATTAATTTTGTGCCAACTATTATGTTTGGCAAGAATGGTATTGCTATAATAGAAAAGTACCAAGAATTTGCATAAATTATAAGTATTAATTATCAAACATTCAAAATTTCTCTTCACCAATGAAAATTTATGACAGAAAAATATAAATATCTTATTTGGGTGAATAAAAATAAATGTAATACCTTTTACTCTTGCAGTGTGACAGTCATGATCAAGCCATTCTTTTAATGCAACATCAGACGGGTATATTCAAGCAATTCTTCTCGTTACATAAAAGCCATTCTCTAACGAAAGCTGACATTGCAACATTGAAAACATTTGGCTGTCACTGTGTTATCTAAAACAAGCATGATAGAGATTAGTGTGAAAATTTCTTAATGACTATCTGTAAAATAATTTTAGTCATAAAACATTGGAATTAATGTCAAAGGCTAAATAAAAAATAACTTTTCAGCTTTAATTAAGAATATTATGAATTGATTCAAATATATAGATATCAGTAAATCCCCATTCATATCATAATGGATGAGCTTAGTAGAAGATATTACATAACTTTTTGTCAAAACTTGTTTTAGATGAATTTGTTATGAGGTCATCTGTTATATGATAAAGCTAAATCACTATTGTGTTAAGTCTTGAATAGGGTATCAATGTTTCAATTGCTAAAAAAGTGTCAGATAAAAACATTAAAAACAATGAAAAAAGTTTCATTAGACTGTTTAGATATTTCAGCTCTAACCGAGGCTCCAAAACAAATAAGAATATTCTAAAATTGCACAATCTATGATGTAATGATTTAAAATGCCATCATTCAATTTTTACCATACTTTTTCAGATTATGCAAATTATTACTTTTCATTTTTACTTGGGTATTTATTTCCATATTCGTAACCATGAAGTAACTGACACCACTCTTTTGATAAGTTCAGTGATGCTGCATCATTACCAATTGAATTTTATGCATTACAATGGTTTCTCTTATACTAGATGAATATTATGGATTGGAAGAAACAATTACCTTATTGTTAGTGAAAGTTTTTTGGATGTTTTCTTCTTGATATAATCAAACTAGGTCTGTGGCTTTTCTATAATACTTTACATCAGCTACATGCTCTTTTTTCCTATACAAACAGCCCGATAAAACTTTTTTTACTTACACATTTTAGCAATTGAAAGAAGTATATTATTACAAGGAGTTATAATTCTTTTATACAGGCATCCCCCGGCTTACGTAAGTAATGCATTCCGCAAACTTTTACGTAACTTGTATTTTACGTAAGTCGAATCTCTGAATTGATTAGGTAAAATTTCGTAAGAAACTGCAATATTTATTATATATATATATATATATAGTATAAATGACGATTTCAAATTCTTGGCCAATTTCATCTGTTTAAATGGTTTATTTTTACAAAAAGTTTACATATATATATATAATATATATATATATATATAGTATAAATGATGATTTCAAATTCTTGGCCAATTTCATCTGTTTAAATGGTTTATTTTTACAAAAAGTTTACATATATATATATAATATATATGTATATATATATATATAACAATAAGAACAGCGATAATTTTTAATGACTTAGAATTTGGAATTTATGAATATAATATATATATATTATTTTATGAATAAAGAAAGCGTCATGCAGCAATATTTACTCAGATATAAGTTGTGAAAAAATATAAAAACAGTCAAAGAAAACTTTTCAAATAAAGAAAAAATTCTTATGGAATGCAGGATTTATAAATTTAACATTGATGAATTGATTTAAACAATTTTCAATCTACATTAAACAAACAGGTGAAGCTAAAAGAAAAAAAAACACTTGTTCCTCTTCATTGAAACTTTAAAATGACCTTTCGTTCTGGTTTGAATTCAGGTAACATAATTGTTATGGTTGAACCGAAGATTTTTTGTCTCATTTTAATTAGATTTGAGTTTGTTTTATTAAAAATTTGATTGTATATCCTCACCCACAAAAAATATAACTTTCACTAATATATAAAACTATATTAGGGTTGTTGTTTTCATCTGCATATTTTATTCATAAAATAAATATCAAAAGTATGCAAATGTATATAAAACGCGCTTGTGTGTTCATTCATGTAATTTTTGAGATTTATTATGTAACTGTGAATTTACGTAAGTCACATAATACGTGAGTCGAGTGATGCCTGTATTTGGGAATTGATGATTTAAGTCAAAGGATTTTTTTTTTTTTTTTTTTTTTTTTATCAATGATCAAAATTATATTCTTTTAATATTTAAAATGATGTGGAAACTATCTAAGATGTAAGTAATCTAAGGTGAACATAATTTGTGATGTTTCTGAAGATATTTTTCCTACCAAATAAATCAAAGAATCTTTAAATTTTTTTGAAAGGCTGTTAGGTAGCCAACTTCTGAATTCCCCTTGAAACTATGAACAAGCTCCTTAAACCTATAGGCATAAAATGTCTTCTTTATTTAAAATATCTCATTGGGAAATTAATATTTGTATTTTTTTTTTTTTTTTTTTTGTGCTCTTTTTAAAGGATGTCTCTTTTTTTCAGTTTTCAAAATATTTCTAAAATATAGATTTAATTTTATGTGAGGCATTAAAATGTTTAATAACTCCTGTGATATTTTGTGTATATGTGAGGTGTTAAAAGTGCGTAATCTTACTCACAGTTCGTCAATTTGTAACACATAAAATATTAAATTCAACATAGATTTTAGAAATATTTTGAAAACGAAGGAAAAAAGAGACATCCTTTAAGGAAAGTACACAGAAAAAAAAAAAAAATTACAAATATTAATTTCTTGGTAAAATATATTTTAAATATACAGATGCATTCTACGCTCATAGGTTTTACATTATCCTTGAAAATTTGGAAGTTGACTAACAGCCTTAAGCTTGTAAACAAAGTAAGTAATAAAACATTCCATATAGTAAGTTTATATTAGATATAACAGCACTTCAATTAAAATTGCTATTTAACTAAATCTATTATAATTCACATTATTATAACTTTTTTTGAGTAATCAAATTAAACAGTCTTTTAAAAAATAAGCACAGCAAGCATAATAAATATCTGGCAAAAGAATGATTATCTTATTTTTAAATTCTACTCTTTTAAATAAACGTATAACAAGAAATTAGAGCTAAAAGAGAATGAAAGAATGATAACATCTGCTGAACAGCTATTGAGAAAGAATGTATAAGAAATAAATAAATAAACTAATTAGTATCAAAATGCTTAGCATAGCACAGCAATTCTTAAGCTGGGGTTTGAGGGTCCATGAGCTTTAATTTATGGATCTGCCAGTCAAACAACATTTTATTTATGGATCTGCCAGTCAAACAACATTTTATTTATTTAGCACCATCAAACCCACTCAATGTTGATCAAAAGAAGCTACTATATCTAGCACAAGATACTAAACGTAGAAGAACTTTCTCTAAGGCATTTTATCACTTAAAACCCGACTAAACATCAAAAATCAATAATTTGAAATCCTGGTGTGATTTTCCAAGTTTTTAATAAATTTTCAATTAATCTAAATTTCTCCTGTTAAATTAATTAAGTAGAATTTGTAAGGATTTTCTATAGAATCAAGTGCTACTGATGGCAAAATTATTTTATATAAAAGCCTTTAAATGTATTTTTCTTTGACTTATTTTAACATTTCGTGAGTTAATTCAAGAAATATAAACAATAGTTCATTTGCAAAAAATAATAATATGCATTTCCTAAATTAATAATCGTGAAACATTTTTATGCCAAATATTAATTACGCGTATTAGCTTTCACAATAATTCTAAATTTACTATAAAGATGAAAAAAAAAAAAAAAAAAAGAAACACATTAAAAGATTTTTTACAGAAGATAATTTCGTTATTAGTAGAATTTCATTCTAAGGGAAATTGCTACAAATTCTACCTAATAACATTTAATAGAGGAAATTTAGCTAGACGATAATTTACTTAAAATTAGAAAAGTATGTCTCTAAAATCCCACCTGGATTTAAAATTACTGACTTCTGTTGATCTATAATGTTTAGTCCAGAAAAATGGTTTTAAGGGGAAAAAAATACCTTACAGAAAGTTTCATCTAAAAATTACACTTTTATATTATTTTGTTTTAACTTCTGCTAGTTTTAGTACCAGAAATGTAAATTAGAAGAGACATTTTTAAAGGAATTTGATCCGTATAATATTACATGTGGATACTATCCAAAAGTAAAACACAAATATACTGACCAATTTAATATGCAGGGTGTTCAGATATTCATTCGACAAACTCAGAGGGTTGTTAGCAGACATTAAGAGAAACAAAAATTGCAATGGAACATGGAATATCACCAACCACCTATTCAATAAAACATTCAGGGTGTTCTATCGTAACTGAACTTGGTTTGAGGGTAATAACTTTCAGAAATCTGAAATATATTATAACAAAACTTTTAATAGACATGCTCACTTTTGTTGTAAATGTAATAACCAGACCTGCCAACCTTTGAAAATGAGAAATCGTAGCACACAAAATTTAAATTAATCTGGAGGTTGGTTGGTTGGTTTTTCATGTTTCACAGCCACCTTTTGACATTCGTAAAAGGAATAAGGTTTTCGTCTTTCAACTCAATATAGTAAATTTTTTCCTCTGAGAATTTTTATACGATTTTTAGAGTTTATTTTCGTTTCGCAGCGTTTTTATTTACATTTGTAAAAGGAGCCTGGTTTCAACTTTTTTAGCCCAGTGCAGTAAATTTTGACGGAATTAGTGATTTTTTTTTTCCCGCCGTCATTTTAGGATATTCACAATGTTTTTCCCATAATCGTAATTCATATTTTCCTATCACGATTCTTTGTTGAAATACGCACTTTTCACCATGAACTTTTCACGAAATTCGCATTTTTTACGTGATCCTTTGACAAATTTTGCCTTTTTTTACCACGATCCTTTGACTAAATTAGTGTTTTCTTTCTGCGATCGGCGAAATTTGAGTTTTCTTACTAATCTTTCGATGAAATTTGCATCATCTTACTGATCTTTTGATGAAATGCGCATTTTCTTTCTGTGATATTTTGACAAAATTCACGTTTTTACCACGATCCTTTAACGAATTAATTTTCTTCTGCGACCAATTGATGAAATTGTTTTTTTTTTTTTACATGGTCATTTGTCGAAATTCGCGATAGTGTATCGCAAATCGTGCGATTTTGCACACTATTTCATACCTTGCCCCTCAAGGAACCCCCTCCAGAATTCTTAAAATGGCACCCCTGTTTCTAAGGAACAGAATTCCTGTATAAATATTTACAAAAACACGATTAGAGTGTTTTATGTTAAGAAGTTTTTTTTGCAGCCCAGAATTTTGTTTTTCTCATGAGCATTTTTTAATGTCCGAATTTTCAGACTAATGGCCAATTTTTTAAAACTTTTGGAAATGAATACTTGGAAATTTCGGAACAGAATCACTCCTGAAAAATATGCTGTGCGGGATAAAAATTGCAACTAGAAACAAAAAATGCTTTTCTGTTTTTTGCAAAAAAATCGTAGTTTAAGACCGATTTTTGTAGCATCGTAGTTCATAGGTCCAAATCGTAGCAACTACGATTTTTTCGTAGCAGTTGGCAGGTCTGGTAATAACATAAAAAAAGTGGTAGAAGTTTCTATTATACATGCTGGTAGTATGCACTTGACGCTCCACATTTTGGACTGTGATTACAAGTTCATGCGGCATTATCGATTGCGTGAGCACCCTGTTTTTCAGACCTTTTCGTGATGATGTTATACCATTTCACACAAAACAAGTTACATATCTTTACATTTCCATGGCAATATTTTTATTTTCTCAAAATTATTACATTTAAGACAAGTTTAGATAGGGTGAAATATTCTGTATTTGTGACTAAATACATAAGTGGTTTGCAACCTCATGTTCCATTAAAATTCTTGTTCCCCTTGATGCCCCCTATCAACTCTCTGAGCTTGTCAGATGAATATCTGAACCAGGATGTCTATTCCAACGCAACCACCCCGACTTTTCCATACGAATAATATAAAATTCCCAAAAATTGAACTTCTGATGAGTTATATGAAGAAATATAAAAAGCTGGAAAATATTTATATTTTGTATCAGAGTGTCTAGCAGAGTTCCAACTACAAATTTCCCTGGTGCTTTCCCAGGTTCTCCACATAATTTTTTTTTTTTTTTAAATCAGGTAATGAGATTTTGTGACGTTACATACAAAATGTTGCATAATAATTGCTTAGTGCTCCTATATTTCTTCATGACAATCTTTTTTAGCATGCTAAACATTTTTCAGACACACTTTTAGCACCCATCCATCTTGTCCTTTCAGGATGAAATTCTTTATCATATCAGTCACAAAATGCTTTGATATAGTTTATTTAATAATAATAATAAAATTCTTTGTAAGTCATATAACTGCTCTGTAACTAACCAACTTTAAGCAGATTATAAATATTTAATTAATTAAACTAACAAATGCTCACAAACAAAGATAAATAGGCAAACTGAATCACTTAAATAATCAGTAATTGTACAAAAAGTCAGTGAGAGTGAAGCTGGTATTGAAAATTTCAGAGTTATAAAGAAGTACAGAAAGGTTGTAAACAAAAGAAACTGCATGATAGGTTGAAATAATCGTTACAGTACTTGCAAGAGCAAAGTTAGATTTTTCCTGGCACTGTAATTTCAAATATTTAGTTTTATAATCAGAAAACAATTTCTGAAATTTTTTCAGAAGTTTAAAATTTCTCCGACTTTTTCTCAGAAATTTCAAATTTTCCCGACTTTTCCTCAGAAATGGTAAATTTCCAGGACTTTCCCAGTCCATAAAATTTCCCTGACTTTTCCAGGTTATCCAGGACAACCCTGTAGAGATAAAAATGTATCTACATTAGAGCTCTAAATCTGTTATGCTGTACTTAAACTGTAATAGTCTATAAAATTTTGAAGTGAAAAGAATGTTAATTTAAACAGAATTATATGGTTGTTGGAATTCTGCTTCATCTTACTATGAGCTGCTAATTTAGAAATGTTAGGTAAGAATGAAGACATTGTTGGAAATGTTTATAACACCAGCTTCAGCTCATTACAGATGGAGTGACTAGTCAGTAATGTAAATTTTCTTGTCTCCATTCTAGTAAACTGTTTCGATTTTAAGAATAGATATATTTATATAGTTATTCATAAGCAGAGAATCATTTCCCCCATAAAAGGTTTTCATATGTATTCAGATTAGTACATCTAATCTTAAAAATTACAATCATGATATAAAGACATTAAGTAAAAAGTTAATTTAAAAGGGAAACAAATTGCTGCAAATACTGGTACTTTTATGTTAGCCAGGTGAAAATCTCACCAGCATTTTTTTCTTGTCAATAACAGCTTTTGTTTTTTTATGTGTGCAAGTTAGAAACAGTACTTTGATGTTGAAATAAAATGTTTTGCTTTATGGCATTATTTTTATTTCTTTGTTTCTATTTTTTTTTTCTATATTTTAATTGAAAAGAGTGAACTGCATGTATTTTAAATACACCTATGTAATTTAACTAAAAGTACGTAAAGTTAGTTAGTAACTGAAAGTTACGGGGTAAAAAAAGTCACTGCCAAAGCAAACTTTTTTATCTAGAAAACAACATAGTCAATGCATCAATAACAGTTAAAAAATTCCTTTATACTCATTTTGACTGAAACATCATACACAATACATTTTAAAAATAAATACAAAATATATGAAAATATGAAATTTCAAGCTATTTTGAAAATAAACATTGGATATATATTAAAATAATATATCCATTGATATATATCAACGAACTGTGAGTTTTTCGCAAAAATTTCCATTATAGTACATTAATTTGAACTCAATTATGATAAAGTTACAGATTTTTTTTTTTTTAACACTTGGTAGAAAGCGCTAGCAAATGAATTTATTAAAAAATATATAATTTTTGCTCTTTTTTTTTTTTTTTAAGGTAGCGCAACAGGGAAAAAAATGAAACATTATTTAAATGATCCTTTTAGGATTTCTATATTCATTTCTGAACATATAATAGTAAATTAATTAATATTAAACTGTTAACTGATAAAAGTGTATTAAAAAAAAGACACTTTTTTTATATATAATTTATTTTCTAGATTTTAATCTTTAAAATGTTCCACTGATGCTGTTTCCCAGCAATTTGGCCTACTTTAATGAGCGTTTATTGGTGGATCATTAAATCTATTATTTTTTCAACCCTCATACAATTGTATGAGTTTCAGAGAACAATTCACAATTTATCACCAACGGAAGGCTAATTGTAAAATGAAACAAAGGAAAATACGAGTACTAGGCAATAACAAATAATGCCTATATTAAATGAATTTGTAGATTTGTTGAATATGCATTTTTTTAGAATTGCAAATTCAATTTTTGGTGTACATGCCACTTTTAAAATCTTTATGCTGACCATTCCTGATGTACAATATCTCAGTTATATTATACTAAATCTTGAGTTTTGTGGCGCATGCATAAGTATGTATACATATGTGGGTCTCAGTGTGTCCAGAAGTTCACTGCTAGAACTTAATGGATCATTCCACATTTAACGGTCACAAACAAATTCATTTTATTAACGGCCACAGAGACAAAAGTAAGTATACATACAGTGAACATGTCACCAGCCTTTTCCTGCAATACCCTGACACATTTTTTTTTCCACAACTATGTTATGCTCTTTCTTTACAAAAATGCAGCCAATCACATTATGATTATAATAAGAATAATAGAAGTACAGTTACAGACACATAAAAAAATGCAGTACAAGGGAAAATATCTTATACAGTAATTCCTTATACACACACACTCACTATGAATCATGGAAAAATCAAGAGTCACCATTTTGTTCCACAGAATGATCCCACTGGACACGAATCCATCCGTCATATTCTCCATTAACTGTTCCTTGAGTAGAAGGAGGACCATCCTATGTTAGAAAATCATACCAATTACTTTAATTTACGTCAGCTATATCAAAAAAATATATAACTCCTAATTTAATTGACACATATAATTTATAATGTCTAAAGTCATAACATTTTGAAGAAATAAATATTTAGACACATGGTAGTGTGTCTGCTCTATTTGCTTGACATACTAGTGTGTTACATGAACCATTTCAAACTGTTTTGCCAAATTTTGACACTCTACTACTGAAAATCTATTTGACCAATGTACTTGTAATACACAGTATGTAGTAAGACACCCCTAATTATCCAGAATCCAAAATTTTATAATAATAATTTTATAATCTGATAATCGATAATTTTATCACTGGTTGACTCACTCACTCATCAAAAACATCTCTGCTGCTGCACCTAAAGACTTCAAATTTGGTATAAAGTTTGTTTTCACTATAAAACTAAAAAATCAATTTTTTTTTTTAATTAATTAATTATCCACTTGAGGGTGTCCATTTTTACTTTAACATTACGTTTATTAGTCAAAATTTTAATTTGCAAAAAAAGCACCAATAGAATATGGGCTGGCCATGCAGCAAAATCACCTGAATATTAGCCATTTTCGGCTAATTTCAGAGAATTATTATTTTTAATAAAAACTTAAATTATTAGTACATAAAATTTACCTTTTGAGACACATTGTGAAAAAACAACAACATCTGAAGGGAATACATATATCGAAATATGCATATATTTCGAGCCATTTGCAGTTGAAATTTGTCTAATCCCTCAATTAAAAATGAGACAAAAGAGAATCATTCCTATGATTCAAATAAATATTGATCATTGATGAGTGGCTACCATGTGTCTAGGCAGTCTAGCTCTGGACAACCTCTCAGTATTTCGGGCTCTCAATGTCAGTGCTACAGGTAGTCTATCGATTGCCACTGAGTATAAAGGTACTCTACCAATTACTGCTGAGTTTAAAGGTACGCTACCTATTGCCGCTGATTATAAAGGTAATGCTTGCAGAGGACTATCAAGTATCATTTCGATGCTGTTCGATAGCGACACAAAGTTTTAAACTGTTGGATACTGAGGGTTTTGAAGATGCAAATTCTTGCTATGCTGTTGTAGTTTTGGTGGACGAATTCGAATAATTATAGTCTATTTACTTTCAAGTTTATATGCTGTGTGTCAAATAAATGTTATAATTAAGCAAAAGGTGCATTAGCATGTTGTTTTTAATTATAGTTTGAGCCAATACTTTCTTTCACCAGATTAAAACCTACATTACTAAGGGCTAAAAAGTTAGCCAGATTTTTTTGTTAGTGCTTCTTTAAATTTTACACTATGTGTTTGATATTATTTGTATAGCTTCATCATTTTATTTGTAAATATGGTCTGTTGATTTATATGTTAATGAGTCTGTAATGGTAAAACATAAAATTATTGCCATGCCAGGCAATGGAAATTGTCTGTTTTATGCTATAGATTTTACTTTTTCAATTCACTGGATAACCAAAGATCAATTCAAATTAGATTAACAATTGCAGATTATGCTTTTTCAAAGTCAAAAGATTTTTCTAGACTGACTAGTAATGAAAACAGTGAACCATTCAATTTAAAAATGGATTATCGTATATGCAGGGTTCGTTGATATATATCAATGGATATATGATAGATATATACAATATTTATTTTTAAAATATCAAGACTGTTGATATTTTTATATACTTGAGATTTATTTTCAAAATATCAGATGTTTGATATTTTGTATATTTGATTATTCATTTTCAAAATATCACTGTGCAAGATAATTTTGATATATTTTCAGCCTAAACAAGTGTAAATGAAATTTTCAACTGCTATTGACTGTGTTGTTCTGTAGATAAAGAAATTTTGTCACAGACAGTGACCTTTGTAGCCGAATAAGAAAACAAATATATTTTCCAAGCATTATGTTTGAAGCTTTTATTTTTAAATGTAGACCTAATAAAATATTGTCTTAGATTGTCTTTGAAATATTATCTTTGAATTAATTATCTCACATAATTTTATGTGAGACAATTAATTCAAAACAGCCATTGAAAGATAAACTGTCTAATTTAGATAATCAGTTATATACATCTTCATTACAAAATAACATTTTTTTTGATTTCGTTTAGTTGAGTCTAAACTGTACAACATGGTAGGGAATAAAAAATAAAACAAGCTTACATTTATGTTAAAATTCTTCAATTAGAAAAAACTATTTTGTAGTTATTAGAATATTGTTTGATTAAGTTTTCATGTTAGTGCAATATATTTTTGTTTCTAATTTATATTATGCTTGAAAATATTTATTGTCAGCAGTAAGTTGATTACAGTAGAGTCTTTACAATGCACACTTCTAAAATCTGCAATCTTCTGAAATCCGCTTGCACTTAAAAACGTAAACAATGAAATTCCCAGTTAAGAAGTATTCATTAAAATTTTTATTCCAAATATCAGCGAATGAAAATAAAATTATTTTTAACATAAATTTATGAGAAAATAGTAATGACACTGGATATTACTCAAATAAAACACTTATTTCACAGAAACCTACACACAACAAAATGTAAAACAATAGAAATTGATGTGAAGAGTAAACAAGCCCACAAAGGTCTTAGTAATGGCGCCATCTATTGGCCACTATAGAAAATAGTGAATTAATTTATTTTATATTTCATGTAAGGCTAGCAACACTCATTTCATTATTATTTTGCATTTGCTTTGAGTTGTATAGACCAACAGCAAATAACGACTGTTTACAGAATTCAAAAGAAACTTCATCAGAAAATGAAAGTTCTCAAGCAAAGAACTATACAAGAAATGTTTAAAAATTGTAATAAAAAATAATTTTGGGTATTAAAATTATAATGTACAGGTAAATAAAAGGGATTCAAGTTTTGATTTGCTTAAATTGAATTATTACAAGCTCTTTTTGTAAATGGATATAGGTAAGTTAAAAAAAAATAAATCATTTAATCCAGAATATGCAAAACTCTAAAATCCGCACAGCCTCTGGTCCCAAGCTGTGCAGATTTTTGAGACTCTACTGTATTTTGAAAATATCGGATATATATAGAAAATATCGGATATCTATCAAAATATTGGATATTTTCGAAAATATCAAAAATTTATGGACCCTGCGTATAAGTATGACTCAATTGCCTACATTTGGAGCTGCTTTGGAATTAAAAGCAGCCACACATTTGCATTCCATTAAGATTGAAGTTTATCAAGATCAAGATGGTATCCTGTTTGCTTTGTTTGGAGCCTCTTACAAAGCGTTTTCTATTGTTGGATAGTCTATCTTATGGTCATTATATTTGCTTACCAATCGATCATGAAAATTTGAATGAAATAATAATCTTGTATAGTAATGTACAAGTTGAGATGGCTGAAAATCCAAAACATATAGGAAAGTGTGTAATGAAGCGGAAACGAGGTCATACACATCTGTACTGTTTTATTGACTGTCCAAAAATTTAAAAAATAAAGAAATAAATGTTTTCAAAATTTGACTTGTGTATATGTTGTCAATATGATTATTGTTGTTTCAGAAACAATAAAAGTTTCGAATCAATACATTTCGTTTTGAAACATACACTTAATAAAGCAGTATTAAAATATTGATTTCTGTCGCAAATTGACAGCCAAATACTTTGCCGTAAGAAATTTAAATTAAATTGCATATTGTTTGGTGAATAAAATAGTCACTTGTAAACACATTAAAAACCATTAAGTAGTCTAAAATATATTGAAATTGTAGAAAAAGTAATGATATTTAACAAAAACATAACTGTGAAAAAAGTGAGCCAAGTTCTGTAAAAAAAGAAAAACAAAACAAAACAAGAAAAGATGTGATATGTAAGTGGGTGCCAAGTTCCAATAAAATTCACTCAAATTTACCTACTGAAGTATTATAGCATTGTTTAAATTGTTGAAAAATAAAAATTATTGATAGCATATTAATAATAAATCTAAAACTTGGCAAGTTCTTAATAAATGTTATGCCAATTATTTTCATATCTTAATAAAATGATGATGATAATATTAATAACAATGTAATTATAATAATTTTTAATATTGTTATTATTATAAACAAACAACTTCTGTTAAAGGTTTGATTAAACAGACACACTGTTACACTTCTGCTCATCTTTGGTTATCAATCTAGTGACCCTCCCTCCCCCCCCCCCCCTCTTGGGAAACCTCAATACAAACAGACTAAGACCTGACAAAGAGACAGATACATTTACACTTGTCCTTGGTCATCACTCTAGACACTCCACCCTTTTTAGGAACCTCGATACACTCAAATTAAAGCCTCCAAAAACATGAAATAATAAGTTTTGATATAATAATGTCATTAATAAAAATAAATAACTTGTAGGTAAAAACTTGCCAAGTTCTAGATTTATTATTAATATGCAATCAATAATTTTTATTTTTAAACAATTTAAACAATGCTATACTACTTCAGATGGTAAGTTTGAGTGAATTTTGTTTGAACCTGGCACACACTTACATATCAATTCTTTCCTTGGTATATATTTTTTAAAACCAAAGTTGGCTCCCTTTTTTCACAGTTATGTTTTTGTCAGATAAAAATTAGCAAAATTCAAAAAGAATACTTTGATAACATACTTGATCACCCCATTTCCAGTTAACTCCTCTAGCATCGCAAGTGCCAATTTTCATTGCTGCAGTTAATTCAAGCCCACTTAAGGGAGTTTGGCTCAATGCTTTTTCTTAAAACTTTCTTGTCCTACAGCATACAATGAAAATTCCGCTCCATGGAAACAATATTTGGATTGGGACCTTTTCTTAAAATAAATAAAAGTAATATTTTCAATAATGCAAAATAATATAAAATATTTAGAGTGGCCATACTTGTCATATACCATTAATATTTTCAATACATTCAGAGGAATTTCTATTTAACCAATGCTTATTAATACCTCATGCTCATACTCTGTGAATGAAAGTAAAAAGTGCAAACAGTTTTGAGTCAATTTTAAATAGAGATGTAATAAATATGTGGCCACTATTTGGCACTATCTTGTCTATAAAGAGCTCTTGACAAATACTCTGTTGGTAGAATACTGTTGGATATTTAACCAAATGAAAACAGGCTAAAAAGGTGCTCTTTCCTTCTCTTTTCAAATACAAACTTGCTAGTTTCAGGCACATTCAAGCAATCATTTTCCTATTTTAAATGCACAAATTTCCAGGTTTTCTTTTTCATACACTACAATAAAATCATTTTTCTATTTCTTTAAAAGACTAAAAATCTTTTGAAAAATGATGTCAAAGGAGGGATTTAATCCAATTATTGATTATAGATGTAACACATTTATAGAAAAATGAATGTGCAATATTAAAGCGCTTTAGAAATATATATAAAAAAATAGATTTTGTCATCAGTTTTGACAGATACAGCAGATTTCAGAATACTGCTACATGTTTTTTAACTAAAAATAGATCATATTCCTCTTTTTTATTAAAAAAAAAAAAAATAAACATCAGATAAGATTCTTCTTATATTATGACATTTCTTAATTTTGCTTTTGTTTTCCTCAGTAATTTAATGTTTCAATCAACAGTTATTACCTCTATTTCTTTAATGGTCTCTATTTCTTCAATAATTTCTATTTCTTTCTGGCACATTACTTCTCTGAAATCCCTCTCTTCAAATTTTGAAAGAAAAGAAATATTTTTAATTTCTTGATGTAACAAAAGTAATACCTGATCAGTTTCATACTCTGTGATTAGAGTATTTAAATATTCTGTTAGGTTTCCTTCATTATCGAAACAAATACTGTGTAATTTTTCAAACACAAGGCAAGTTTGGGCTCCAGCTTCATGTAACAGATGAGACAACTTTTGGGTGTCAAAAAGATCTTCTTTGGCTAAGAAATGATCCAAATACCTTCTTTTTTTGCGGAAACAGAGCTTATGAAATTTACTTAAAACATAAGCAGAATCAACACCTGAAAGATATAATATTCGAGACAAATTGCGCATTGTAAAACCTACATTAACAAAATCTTCTAAATATTTTGTTTGGCTACCCTCTTCATTAAAGCAAACTTTATATAAATCTTCCAGAGCACAACAAATGTTACTCCCTGCTCCACATAACATTTTAGATAAAAATCTTGGTTTAAACTCGATTACAATGAAGTCCCATAAATATTTTGTTGGATTTCCTTTCTCATCAAAACAAAAATCATGAAATTCGTCTAAACTTTTTGTTCCTTGACTAATAATACGGCATAAATCACTTGGTTTGAAGTTTATCCCTATTTTAGTGAAATTACTTAAATATTTTGTTGGATTTCCTGAGCTATCAAAACAGAGGTCATGGAATTTTTTTAAATTATCTGATGTTTCAGTTCCTGATAAACAAAGTGCAAGTGATAGATGACTCATTTTAAAACCTGCCTTAGTGAAATCCTCTAAATAGTTACTTAGATTTCCATTCCTATCAAAGCAAACTTTATGGAAATCTTTCAAAATTGAACAAATGTTAGGTCCAGCTCCACTTAAAATAGCAAACAAGTTACTCAATTTAAAACCTGCTTTAGTAAAATCCTCAAAATATTTTGTTGGTTTTCCTCCACTATCAAACAAAAAGCTATAAAATTTCTCAAAAATGTCTTTAGCTTTAGCCCCTGTTTTACATAAAATACAGAAAATGCTAGATATATCAGCTCCATTTTTATTAAGAATTTGTAAATACTTTGTTGGATCTCCATTTTTATCAAACCAAAGATTGAAAATATCGTCAAAAGATTGTTTAGCCTTAATTCCTGCACCAGCTAATATACCAGATATAATGAATAGATTCATGCCATTTTTATACAGAATTTGCAAGCATTCTGTTGGACTTCCATTTTTATCAAACCAAAGACTATAAAGACCTTTAAAAGTTTCTGCAGTTTTAACTCCTGCTCCTTGCAAAATATTAAGTATATCAGATAGATTTATTCCATTTTTATCTAGAGTTTGTAAATAATCTGTTGGATGACCTTCTTTATCAAACCAAAGATTGTAAAGTTCTTCAAAAACTTGTCCTGCTTTAACACCAGTTTTATGCAAAATAAGAGCTATATCACATAGATTTATTTTATTTCTAACTAAAACTTGAAAATATTTTGTTGGATTTCCACTTTCATCAAACCAAAGACTGTACAATTCCTCAAAGGTTGCTTTCGCTTTAATTCCTGTTCCATGTAAAATACCAAATACATTAGACAAATCTACTCCATGTTTAATAAAAGTTTGTAAATATTTAGTAGCATTTCCATTTTTATCAAACAAGAGTGTATAAAGTTCACTAAAAGCTGTTTTGGCTTTAGCTCCAGTTCTAACCAAAATACCAGATATGTTAATTATAGTTATACCATTTTCTTTTAAAGTTTTTAAATGCATTGTGGGATTTCCATTTTTATCAAACCAAAGATTATAAAGCTCTTCAAAAGTTTTTTTAGATTTAGATCTAGCCCCATGTAAAATACAAGTTATAGAAGATAAATTTATTTTGTTTTTATCTAAAGTTTGAAGATATTTTGTGGGGTTTCCATTTTCATCAAACCAGAGGGCATAAAGTTCATTAAAAGCTTTTTTAGCATTGGCTCCTGTTCTACTCAATATACTAGAAATGTTAGATATAGTTATGTCATTCTCTTTTAGAGTCAGTAAATATTTTGTGGGACTTCCATTTTCATCAAACCAAAGATTATAAAGCTCTTCAAATGCTTGCTTAATTTTAACACCTGCTGCACTTAAAATACAACATATACTGCATATATTTACTCCATATCTCTTGAGAGTGTAAAAGCATTTTGCTGGATTTCCATTTTCATCAAACCAAAGGTTGTAAAGTTGTTCAAAAACTTCTTTAAACTTACCCTTTGTTCCATATAAAATACCAGATATATTAGAAAAACTTATTTTATGTTTACGTAGAGTTTGAAGATATTTTGTTGGTTTTCCACTTTTATCAAACAAAAGATAATAAATCTCCTCATAAGCATCTTTACCTTTAGCCCCTGCATTATTTAATATAGAAGAAATATTAGAAATTTTTATCCCATTTTCTTTCAGATTCTGTAAATATTTTGTTGGCTTTCCTTCACAATCAAACCAAAGCTTATAGAGGTCTTTAAAAGCTTGTATAGAACCACAACCTGTTTGACCTAAAATACTAGACATATTACGGTGCACTTTGTTTTTATACAGAATATCAAACATAAAAGTACCATCTTGAGTACATAAAAAACTTTCAAATCTTTTATCATCTTGTGCGACAATTTTAGCGAACTTTCTTTTTGCTTCATCATTATCTTGCCGCATCATTTTTCTTGCTTTATTTTCAATACTTCTTTTTCTTTTTTGTATTTTCATTGTGATAAATAATATGACCAGCAGCTATATTTTTATCTTTTATACAGCATTGGAACGCTTACAGCATGTTATAAGTTGAAAACCAGACAAATCTTCAAGAACTCAGTATTTCTTAAAGTAAAAAAAATAAAAAAAGAGATTGTATTCAAGAACATTCTTGTAATTTCAGTTAATTTGGTAGTTCCTATAATTAATTTTACATGTTTAGAAACATATATAGGCTTAGATTATACTCTTCAAGGAAAAAAAGCATTCATTACAGTTAAAATAGGTAGCTGTTTTATTACTTAGATTCACCATTCTAAAATAAGTAGCTTTGATGGAGTCTGTCATGGTACTAATACTGTATGAAAAATATGCAGTTGATAAAGTATTAATAAAATACTTTTTAGCGTGATTAAATTTTTAACGATTAGTTAATTCTTCTGTAAAATTAGATTTCTTTAAGATCTTTTATGGGTTTTTTCTTGTATTCACCAGCATTTCTGCATCAATTTCTAGTTCTATTTTCTTTTAAAAATACTTCAGCATTGGCACAGTTATCCTACAGGTAGATTAGAGGCAAGAATTAGAAAGATTAATAGAATTTACTCTTATTTTGCATCTTGAAGTTCTAAGCAAAACAGCAAGCATATAGAAAGAAATAGCATACACATAACAGAAAATAAATGGTCAAGTGCGAGTATTACTCATGCACAGAAGATTCCGTACAATAAATATATAAATTAGTAACTGTATTATTACAAATAATCATTGCTAATAGAATAATAAGACTTTGTAAAAAACTATACAACATAGGGTTAGTTATAGCTGTATATACTAGAAAAGTATAAATGGATCTACCATGAAAGTTCAGAGAGATATGAAACCTAATTAGTATCAAATATAGCTATTCTGTATAACTCTTTTTTTAATCTTATCCTAATCTGTTCATGAGGAACTTAATTTGGTGCTGACAGTAAAAGTAATGTATATTTAAACTTCATTTGTCATTTCATAAACCCAAATTCAGCATAGTAATAATCTTTTCTTTTTACAGTTTACCTAAAACAAAACCCTTATTCAAAGTTTAAACTTGGCATTGCGCTAAGCACGCTTTGAAAGGAGGTGACAAAGTTGTCTTGGTCCATGCGGCGTTTTTCCAGATGTGTTTTTAGTTAACTTTTAAAGGCACGGGTGGCTTATTGAACGAACCATTCAATACAATATAGTCGCAAATCCCATAGTAATTATGTGATTAATTCTAATTAAATTAGTCTGTTTTTAGCAGTTATTGCTTTTATACTACTACTGGGCATTGCATTACACAATTATATCATTAAAAGTTGTTATTGAGGCTTTAAAATCCGATAGCGCATAGAGTATGCCGCACGCGTCTGTATGTATGTCCAAACTGTCTGTGGCTTTAAGGGTTAATATCTCGGGTAATTACCAACAATTTTTTTTTTTTAAATCATTATCAACAATCCATTTTTACTTCTGCAATATAGGTACCTCCAGCACTCCTCAACTCATCTGCTGAACGCCCGCACATTGAAATTTAAGTGTATTGAAAAAAATGTGATTTTCTAAAAAAGTATCTGACCTAAGGTGATCACTATAGTTTACCTACAAGTTTTAAATTAACTTCTACTATCCTTAATTTTTTCATAATTTTAGTTTCAGTAGATTTGGAAATAGAGGAGGGGGGGAGAGAACATATGTTCATTATATTTTGGACGATACATCTGAAAATATACCTAAAATTAAAAGAAATGTATTTTTGAGTTCAGCGTTACGAAAGCTTTCACGTGATATACAAATAAAAGATTTTTTTTAAAGTAATTTAATTAGCCCTCTACATCTTTCATAAATATATTTGTATATGTTTATAAAAGATTTTTTTTTAAAGTAATTTAATTAGCCCCTCTACATCTTTCATAAATATATTTGTATATGTTTAATAATCTGTAAATAAGTTAGTCAATAAGCCTTTATGATTTTCCCCAATTTGAACTTTCCACGTTCCATAGTTTAAGAGCAAAATGGCTGTGACAGACAGACACAGGAGTCATCTTATAATAGTTCTGTTTTAACTTTTAAGTACAGAACCAGAATTCAGGACATTTATAAGTGTGTGAAAATTTTGTGACCAATGGCTAATTTTGCAAAATCTTTTCCATGAGTGATTGATCAAAATTATTATTTTTTTTTTTTTGCAGCAGATGGACAAAATTGGCGATTGTTTTTCTATGATCAATAGACTAATTTTACAATTTTTTCTGCAACTGACTGACAAAATTCATGCTTCTTTCTTGTGAACGATTAACACGACATTCATGGTTTTTCTGATATGATTGATGAAGTTCTCTGGTTTTTTTTTTTTTTTTTTTTAATTGAGTTTGACATAATTCATGATTTTTTCCGAAGCCAGATTGATCAAATTCGTGATTTTTTTTTAATGACCAATTAATGGAATTGCAATATTTTCCAAAATCGATTAACAAAGTTCCCACAATAAATTAACGACATTTGCAATTTTTTCTGTAAATGATTGACAAAATTAGAGTTTTTTTTTCAATTACCAATTGACTAATTCTGCAACCAATTGACAAATAAAAAGCAGAAAAACCAACGTTTAAAATGCACAAATAATATATGAAAAGCAGCAAACAGCTGTTTCGAATCTACTTCCGGACTTCTCCGGTAGATGTCGCTACTTGTCCACCCAGTCGTTTCCACTGCTTCTCTCTCATTGGTTGTTTCGGCGCCTTCGCCACCCGCATAGGGTATAAAAGCCAGCGCGTCTCTGCCTATGATTTTGTTCAGCCTTGCTTTTTCTAGCACGCTGTTCCTTTTGCACTGAAGAAGAATCTCGCTAGTAGATTCAAAACAGCTGTTTGCTGCTTTTCATATATTATTTGTGCATTTTAAACGTTGGTTTTTCTGCTTTTTATTATTGTTGCACAAAGGTTTTATTTGCTATTTTTATAAACAATTGACAAATGTTTTAATTTTTTTCACCTACCAACTGGTTAAATTCATGATATTTTTCTGCAATTGATAGGGAAAGTTCTTGCGACTAACTGAAGAAAATTGCAATTACACACACACACACATACCTGTGAATGATTACTGATATTTGTGATTCTGCATATGATGGAAAAAATTCACGTTTTTTCTCTCAGTGAGTGATCAAAAAAGTGATCAAGTAGACAAAAATCATTATTTACCACGACCGACTATTGGAGAGTATTTTCCAGACTGATTTGTCAAAATCATAATTTTTTCTGTGATTGGCTGGTGAAATTCACATATTTTTTTTTTATGATTAGTGTTTCAACTGACATGTTTTTGAGAAACAAAAATTGTTTCAAAATTAAAATTTTTTTAAACCAATTACAGTACAGAATAATTTATCCAGAATGGTTGAGGTCAGATGTATTCTGTATAACTGGTTAAGCATTCAAACAACCTCTAGCTGATCAGATTTGTAGAATATATGTGGCTGTGACATATCTTTTGATTTGAAATTGATTACTCAGATTAAGAATCAATTTAAAAAAAGATTAAAGATTATTCAGAGTTTGAGAAAATGCAATTTATGAGAATCCCTTGGAAACAAAATTTCATCTGTTTTCTCTCCATAAACATATAAAAGCCCAATATCTAACTAAATAGATTTCCGTTTCAAAATTTAGTTGCTTGCATGAAGTAATTTGATGCATAATGTAGTTTTTCAAGCAATGCACATGTCAAATCGGCACTGTATGGCACTTTTTTTCTGAAAAGATTCTAAAATCAGTCAGTTGAAAATCTCATTCTAGATAACTGGTATTCTGGTTTCCGGATAAATGGTTCCTTACTGTAATTCCAAAATACTGATTTAGACAACTTCTGCAAAAAGTATAAATATATTACTCATGGAAAATTTCATTGGTATTTACATTAAAACCTGTTTTTAAGTTTAGTTCAGTCCCAATAAGTTTTCCCCGCATCTTTCATTCACCCCCACAATTTAAATTATGTTTTTCTAAAACTTTAATTCTATCTAAGAAAAAGGTTTAAAAGTTAAACATAGCTAACTAAAATCCAAATATAAACGAACCATTGCTCATAGAAAAGCAAAGTTTAAATGGTTAATTATGCATATTACTTTTTCATTTTTCATATTAAGAACTATTTTCAATGTAATTACTTATAAAAAATATATCCTGAATGCATTATTTTTATTTATGAAGAAAGTAACTTCACTCAGCAACCAAACTGCCCTATCAACAGTCATTGGAAATGGCAGGTTAGTTTGTATCACATGCTAGAGTTAATGACTGCATGTTAAACTTATTTGTCAAGCTATTGAATCATTATATTGTAACTATAACCTTTCTTATGATGTGCTAATGTTATTCAATTAACTATGGTTATAATTTGTTTATTGGTTTAAATAGAGATGAAGCAGATGTAGTTGCAGTGTACACTTGCTTGGCTAGCAGTATCTCCAAAATGTGTTCTGATGGAATACAGCCATATTGAAGGCTGCAGGCAGCCAATACATTTAGTTAGCGTTGTGTTTCTTCACTAATAGTTTAAACCTGCTGTTCAGAAGGATATTTAACCTAATATGCTAATTGTGTTTTTTATAATAAAAAGGAATAATTTTGTTTAAAGTTTAATCTCATTCATGAACTTTAAACATAAGCAGGGTTCGTAAATATCATGATATTTTCGAAAATCAAAAATATCCTATATTTTCGATATATATCTGATGGTCCAAAGGACTAGAAAGCATGAGAATGTATTAGTCCACAGACATAATCACTGGTTACATAAAATTCAATTAAGTCCCTTTAACCCTTTGAGTGACCCCACCCCCCCTCCTAGAATATAAACCAAACTTCCTTTGCAGCTATCCAAAATTTTCAGCATAATAAAATGTAAAATTATAATTTACTGAAAATTAAATAAACAGTACATAAAGAAAAACTATAAAATTATTAATTAGATATTTTATTTTCAATTATTTCAACTAAAGTTTAATGCAATTTTTTTTTTTTTTTTTTTTTTTTAAATAAAATAAATTGTGTGATTTGTGTTTGGTTGTGGTTTTCTTAGGGATGAGAAAATTTAAGTTTACCTGTGACCCTGAAAGAGAGGGGGAAAAAGTTACTGGTCCTGCAGACCCCTAAATTTTTCAAATTAGTGGTCTCGGACCAGCAGACCAACAAGCATTTTGAATGTTGATTTCTCTATATTAGACAGTTTATCTTTCAATAGCTGTTTTGAGTAAATATTGTGCCACGTAATTATTGGTTCTACATTCTACATTTAAAAATTCAGCTTCAAATGTAAAATTTGGAAAAGATTTTTTTATGGAAGGGGGTGGGGGAAAGGGGGAGAGGGGCAATAAAAACACCCCACCAAAGCAAAAGTTCTTATCTACAGAATGACACAATCAATAACAGTTAAAAAATTTATTTACGCTTGTTTTGACTGAAAATATCAAAAATATATGCAATATTTTGAAAATTACTGTCAAATATATGAAAATATAGAAAATATAAAACTTCATGATATTTTGAAAATAAATATCGGATATATATCATGATATATCCATTGATATAGATCATCAAACCCTGTTAAATAGACTTAGTTTTAAAATTATTTACATAAAAAAAAAAGGCTTTACTGACCGAATAACGGAAAAAAAAAGGACTAGTTCCTACAAATCAGACTTAGTGGGAGCCCTTCACGATACCATGCAGCTTAAATTCATTACCAACAAAATAAACTTTTGTGGTTAAAAAAAAAAAAGTTTACAATGCTTGTAAAAGAGAAATGATTCCAAAACTGACACAATAAAGAAACAATTTAACATTGCTTTGGGAATTATCTCAGACATGGCAAAATTGATAACAGCATATAAAAGAGAAATGCATTAAACATGTTTTACGGCACTTTAGATGGCGAAGAGATGAGTTTTGACTGCAGTATAGACATTTAATTTAGGATAATTCCTTTTATAATAATTTAAACATAGTTAAAAATAAAATAGAATTCAAACAATTTTATCAACAACTGAACTAAGAATATATTAGGAGCTATGGATGGTATAAAAAAAATAGCAATACATACTAAAGTCAACCCCATCTACAAAATGTGGGACTAAAGGTTGTACGGATTATAATGGAAGACGGTAGTATTCCGAGTGACGCAGCCTTAAGCCTAAAATCGTATCGTATCGTATCGTTAAAATCATATCATATCGTATCGTAGAAGGCAGAACTCATATATACAGCTAACTCGACATCAAAGAAAACGCGAAAAGCCGCCTTTTAATAACTCAGCAGATATAGGTCCTATTGTTCTGAATTTTCTAGAACAGTCTTATATCTGCAGTCTAATCGTATACTGAAATTTTTACATTTCTACATGCAGTATATTTTGAGATATACATAGCCATTTTTAAAGTGAAAACGTTGGTATGGTATGGAAGAAGATCCTAATTTGAAAATCTCGAAAATGGTTCTAACGATTTTCTTTAAATTGATATATAATATAAATCTGATTAATACGAGGTGAATAACACTTTTCTTTTTTCTGGGAAAACTCGTTTTATTTTAAAAATCATTATTTTAAAAAATCGCTTTTTTAAACTTTTCTCGTCTGTGATTGGTGAATAGGTTTGACGTCACTTCGTATGTAGGAGGAGTCTTAATCCATCTGCTGTGGGTATAAAATCAGAAACAAAATTTGCAAAGTCATTTTAGGTATTCTAAGTTGAGTTAACAATCTGAATGTAGGCAGTAATTTTTTTTTTTTTTTTTAAATATTAAAATTTTAAATGTTAATTATTATGTGTTTTAAAATATTAAATATATTAAATGAAATTTCGATTGATATTATCTTTCTCTTTTGTTATGAAGAAATTATTATTCCATATTACTGCTTTTTGTCGAAAAAATATTTAGATTCATTTTTAAAAAAGGGGAAATTTTTTTTAATTATATGTATTCAATATAATTGTTATTTATAATTTTTTTTTTTTTCAATTTTCAAAAAAATTATTTTCAATTTCTTGTTTATGAGCGTAGCTCGCGTCTTGAATCGTTTATTGAATCCATAAGATTGAATCTTGTTGAACTGAATCCTAAACCACGTTTGTTTGTTTACTTGTTAACGGGCAGAAATTCACAATAATGATGGATTTTGTGATTAAATTCGTCGTTTCCTTATCGATTCGTCGGTGCGTAGCGACAGGTATTTATTGGGGGGGGGGTGTTGTTAAAAAATTTCCCAACTTGAAACAAACTAATTTTCAACTCTGATGATATGTGCAATGGATGTTCAACTTACTTGATTGCTATTTGAGATCAAAATGAAGGGGAAAGAGACATCGTGTTTTTCTTTTGTAGTATTAGAATAGAATGCTATTTTAAAAGAAAATTTGTGATATTTGCAGATTATGTCTGGCAGGAAACGACCTATTGCTATAACACCAATCAGAAGACACGTGAATAATTTGTTCAGAGCACACGATTAGCTCAAAATGAATCATATTATCCCGACTAGTTGTTTTGAACTTCTAAAAGTAAAAATTTTCTTCATGTTCTTTTTGTTTATTTAGTAACTAAAGGTTATAGGTAAATAAGAGATATAATAGTTTTTTTTGCAAAGGTAAGATACTTGTTTTTATTTAATTCTAAAGTTAATATTCTTAAAAGAAAGCTTTAAATAATTTTCTTTTGATTTTTTTTCATATCCTGCTTCAAAGTTCGTTTTTTACAATCATGTTGTCAAAATGTATTTTTGCTAGCAAGGAATATGTAAACAACGCTCTCATAGGATTAACATTAACTTGAAGGTTAGGGATCTGCACTAGTCATGAGAAGAAACTGGAATTGCTGACGTTAAATCTATGGGAGCGTACATTTAAAAATTTCTCCCTTGCATATTAATAGTTTTAAATGATTATTTTTCTTGCTTAGAATGGCTGAGATTGAATTCTAACTAGGTTAGTGCTTACTTTTTCGATTTTGGTTGCAGATTTTTTTTTAAAAAGTTACTTTCAATTTCACAAATTTGAAAAGAACGCTCCCATAAGTTTAACATGAGCTTGCGAGTATCTTGTTACTTCATATATATATGCATACATTTTTGTATAAAACTATAAACAATCAATATCTTCATTTGGCACCAACCCCACCCCCCCCTCCCCCTGAAGTATGTGCTGGTTAGCAATGTTTTGTTTATAGGGTATGTTTTATTAACTTTTACATAATAATATAAATTTTGCTTGAAATTTCATGAACACTCTATTTTTGGGTGTAATTCTACTTCTGGGCTGCTCTGTCAAGCTTGTCAATAAATGCATAAGTAATTTGGCAAACACATATAATTTTCAGGCATGTTACTTTTCCACGAAGACGCGGAATTCTGCTTTTTCGGCAGTGAATTTTATTATCTCTGGGATCGATGCAAATATGCATTAAAATTTGTTGACATTTTTAATAGAGGGGGGGGGGGGGGGGGGGATTAGTGGGAATGGATGTAATGCAACAAAAACGCGAGTATGAACCGTGCCAAATTGAGCAAATTTCTTCAACCGATTGCGGGAAAATGCAAATTTCTTCAAAGAATCGCAGGAAAAGTGCAAATTTCTTCAAAGGATCGCGGGAAAAAATGCGACTTCCACCAAAGGATCGCTGGAAAAACGCGATTTTCATCAAAGGATTGCAGAAAAAAGCGTATTTTGCCAAAGGATCTTGTAAAATATGCGAATTTCGGCGAAAGATCGTGCAAAATACGCGAATTTTGGCAAAAGATCGAGTAATAGCGAATTTCTTTGAAAGGTTTGAACGCGAAATTCGTCGAAGGATCGTGAAAAAAGAATGTGTATTTCGTCAAAAAATCGCAAAAAAATGCGATTTTTGTTGGATGATAAAAAAAATGGATCTTTGGTGAAAGATCATGGAAAATGCGTGATTTTTGGCAAAAGATCGTGGAAAACGTGCTATTTTTGACGAAAGATCGTGGTAAATGCGTGAATTTCTTCGAAATATTGCACAAAAAACACTAATTTCTTCGAAAGATTGCAGAAAAACGCGATTTTCGTCAAGTGGTCGGGGAAAAACACTAATTTCGTCAATGTATCGCAGAAAAAGCGCAAATTTCATCTGAACGCTGCGAAAAAATGTGAATTTCGTCAAAATTCCATTAGGCCGTGAAAGTTCAGCTTTTTTTTTGCTGAGCCTGTACCATGTCTGAATTTTGGATTGACAACCTTGGCATAGAAAGTGATTGCATGTCAAATCGGCACCGACTGGCCTAGATACAGAAGACGAATTCTATTTTTTTTCATTATTTACCTGTAAAATTACATAATATTGGATTATACATGGAATTAAAAAGTATTGAATAAACCATAAACAATCCAAGTCTCTTAAAACTGAAGAACATTGTGTTTTCGATAACAGTTACATTGATGAGAGACGTCATCTTTTGCTTTGTTGAAGAACCGGGAGGGGGGGGGGGGGTGGATATGATCTTCTAAAGATAAAGAAAGGGTCAGTACTTAAAAAAATGAGTATGACTTGTAAAAACAGTGAAGTTTGGATGTATAGTACTGTAAATTCTTGTAGTAAAGCATAAATCTAAACTTTAAATGCATTTTTTGGAAAAGTTATTTTCAGTAAAAATTCCATACGCAAAACATGATTTTTCAAAAAGTTATTGGAATATCATTATGAAATTTAAAGTAGGTATAAATTTAGAAGAAATATTTTTTGTCTTATGGGTGTTTTTGTGGAATGATATGAATGACATGGCGTAGAAAGTGATCGTGTACCAAATCTCCATAGCGGAAACTGTGCAGCACGGCAGCAGCGCTGCAGTATTTTAGACATTGCAGATCAATCTAACAGCTTAAAAATAAATATTGAGCTTAAAAAAAAATCACAAATTTACTTTGTTTTAGGAGTTATTGTGTTTGTTATTAATTTTCTTTGTAAAATGTAAATGTTGCTTATTTTATGGGTTACAGTGAGTATTTATTATAGTAGCTTGGTTCAGTATTGTTGGGTCGCAGATAAATTTTGGTTTGCTGCAGATTGATACTGAAAATTCTGCTTCTGGGTGCCAAATCATCACTGACTAGCCTAGATACAGAAGACGAGCTCTGTTTTTTTATTATTTACCTGTAAAACTGTATAATATTGAATTATACATGAAATTAAAAGGTATTGAATAAGCCACAAACAATCCAAGTCACTTAAAACTGAAGAATATGGTGTTTGTGATAACGGTCGCATCTTTGATGTGAAATGTCATGCTTTGCTTTGTTAAAAAACTGGGGGGAGGGGGGGGGGCAAAATATGGTCTTCTAGAGATTAAAAAAGGGTCAGTACTTTTAAAGAAATGAGTGACTTATAAAAACAGTGAAGTTTAGATGTATAAGTACTGAAATTCTTGTAGTAAAACAAAAATCTAAGCTTTAAATGCATTTTTTGGATAATGTAATTTTCGGTGAAAATTCCATACGCAAAACATTATTCCTCAGAAAATTATTGGAATATTAGTATGAAATTTAAAATATGTTGTTTACACTAGTGTGAAGGCAATGGACTAAGGATTTAAATTTAAAATAAATATTTTTTGTTTTATGGATGTTTTTGTGGAATGACATTGATGAATTTTATGAAAATTAACATGTAAACAAGTGCAATATGCTATAAGTTTTGAAACATTTCAAACGTTTCTTAGATTTTAGTTCATTGCCTTCACCAATGTCATAAATATGAAATGTACAAACGAAACTAACATACAGTAAAATTTTCGGTACTTTTCGGTTAGCCGGGCGTCAGTGTTATAAATACATGGATATACATACATATCATCATCATCATCATCATCAACCGTTTTCAATCCACTGCTGGATGTAGGTCTCCCCCAGATTTTTCCAATGTTTCCTGTCTAGTGCTTTAGTCATCCAATTTACACTGGCTACTTTTCTGATTTCATCACTCTATCTTACTTGAGGTCGTCTTCTTGGCCGTTTTACATCTATGGGATACCACTGTAGGGTGTTTGTGCTCCATCTATTGTCTTGTCTTCTTGCGATGTGCCCAGCCCATATATATACAACACTGGCACCGGCTAACTGAAAAGTATCAAATTTTCTTTAGAGCATTTTGGGCCAAATTTCACTACAAATTCCTCCATTAACCAAAATTTTATCAATGAAGGAAATATTTTTTGCTTTTTTTCACATTTTCTAGTCATAATCTTAATAAAAATACGTTTAAAAAATAATTAAATAGCTCAATTGCTCTGTACATAGTCAGACACCTGAAATGTTGGATAAAAAAGTGTCTGTTAGATAAGTTATTTCTATTATGTTTATGACCAGGGATGGAGAATTTCTAGAAAATCTTACCAGCCAAGGATTTCTTTCAACAGCCAGTAAAATGCAATGTACAGTTAAAAAATTTTATGACAAAATTACGCAACTCAAAATAGTTGGTTACTATTACTGTCAGAGACCTGGTGCTGGAACCGGAGCGCTCCGGAGCTGTATTTTCCATGGAGCTAGAGCTCTAAAATTTACTCTGCTCCAGGGCTCCTTTAGTTTATTATTTTTTTCTTTTTATCTTTTTTTTTCAGTCTTTTAAATGTCCAGGTTTAAAATATTTTAATTACATCATTATTCAGTATTTTAATTATATAATTTTTTAAGGTTTTTTTAAAAATTAAAGATGTAAAACTTCTCACAAAAATATGGTAACACTACTTCACTTCTACTTGAGCTAAGTGGCAACACTATTTGAAAACAAATATGACTGCCTGTTGTTTACACGTACAATTTTGGTTGTTTGAAAAGCGTAGAAGAAATTTAAGATTTTTGTGTTTAAAATTCCACCAAACTTTCTATTTTAAAAGCAAAAGCTAAAGGATGTCACATTTTCTGAACAAGCATTTCAAGTTTGTTGAGAAGAAAAATGCATTTTGTCAGATCTTTAATGAAGGTAAAGAAAGAAAGAATTTGTAAGCAAAAAATTAAATGTGTAAATCAAAAACTGCAACTCAGAAGTGCGAAGTCGGCGCCGAGTTGTAGCAGTTCCCGGAGCCGGAGCCACAGTATTTTATCTTATAGTGGAGCTGGAGCATCAAAAATTTTCCGGCTCCAGGTCACTGATTACTGTAATGCATTTTCATATATTTCTTTCCTATAAAATTGAGAAATATAAACAAGAGATGAAAGTTTAATATAAAATAGAATTTTGTACCATGTTTACATCCCAGTAATTAGGAAAGTTGAAAAATATAGCTAACTACATATTAAAAAAAAACGTTTTTGGCATACCTGTATAGTTTTCAGTTTTCAATAACTATCTAAAAATTCACTCATCCTGTTAGAAAATTCACTCGCCGGTGGCTAGTAAAATGATGCATTTTCCTACCCCTGAGCATGATATTGTTATTTTATTTTGATGTCATAAACACACTTCTCAGACTTATGGCAAATTATTTCACAAGATAATTCACTGATGATCTAGCAACCAATTTTTTGATCATTTGTACTTATTGAATTATGTAAAACTACTACATGAATCGTGATTCTTGTTAGTCCAGACATAATGCTTTAGAATAATCACATATAAGGCATTCAAAAGTAGGTATAGGTACATTAGCAAAAATTTTACTAAAGGAAATATTCATGTGTATTTTAAAAGAAACTAGAATTTTGTTGAGATATAATCAGTTACTGTTAAAGTTTCATCGGAGCTTGAGCAAAGCATAGGTTTGCATTAAGCCTAACCAAAGAAACAAAGGTCAAGCTCAAATTGTTATTTTCGAGTGCTGGGTACAAAATGTATGAATTTTCTTAAATCACAGTTTATTTCAAGCAAAATTTGTTATTTAGTGAAAATTAACACATCATTTAAATTCATCTATGAACTTAAATGTTAAAATGAGTTTCATTACTTACGTTCCACGTATTGCAGATAATAGATGTTTGCAGATTATGCATTTTGCGGAGTTCACAGAGTTTACTGTATTTCACTTTATTATAAGTATTCATTATGATTTCTAGTCCATTATTACATTGTTGCTCAAGAAAATTTAAACATTTATATCCCATTTATGTTTATTTCTGCATTTGAATCACTTTCAGCACGATATTGTGTTATTTTATTTTCATGTCATAAACACACTGCTCAGATTTATGTCAAATTATTTCACAAGAAAATTTACTGGCTGTCTAGCATCCAATTTTTTGATCATTTTTACCGTTTGAACAGTTGAAAGCGCTACATGGATCATGATTTTTTTAATTCCAGAAATAATTTCTTGGAATAATCACATATAGCATGCAGAAGTAGGTATAAATACATTAGCAATAATTTTACTGAAGGAAATATTCCTGTGTATTGTAAAATAAACAAAAACTTTATTGAGATAAAATAAGTTATTGTTAAAGTTTCATTGGTGCTTGAGCAAAGCATAGGTTTGCATTAAGCATAACCAAACAAACGTCAATGCTTAGCTGAAATTATTATTTTTAAATGCACGGTACAAAACTCATCAATTTCAATATAATTCATACAATGTTGAAAAAATTTAAGACTTTTTGTGTATTGCTATGCAAGAGTTCAAGCAATTAACAATATAAAGCAGAAATGAAATATCTTTATAGTAACTGTGTGCTTTTCATAGAAACATGTAAAAAGGAAACGTAAAATCTTAAAAACATGGAACGCTTAAATTTACAAATATCGCTTGTTTTACACTTACTGATTGAAATTTTGGCTAAAACGGTTTCAGTTAGATAAATTATTTTTCTATTTTCACGGATTAAAAAGTTCAAATTTTAAAAGATTTCTTTAACTCGATTTTAGTTAATGAAATCTTGGAATATGCACACACAAATTGTTTTCATAAATTCTTGTGACACTTTGATTTGTTTTATTTATTTATGGTTGTTTAATAAACCAAAGGTGGATCTTAATGTGAAAAAGTTTTTACATGTACTTATAAAAAAATAAGAATTTTTCCTATCAATTTCAACATATTTCATACAATGTTGAAAAATTTTAAGACTGTTGGTGTATTGCAATGCAAGAGTTCAAGCAATTAACAATATAAAGCAGAAATGAAATATCTTTATAAAAACTGTCTGCTTTTTCATAGAAAGATGTAAAAAGGAAATATAAATTCGTAAAAATATGGAATGCTTAAATTTCCAAATATTGATTGTTTTACACTTAATTATTGAAATGTTGGCTAAAACAGTTTCAGTTAGATAACTTATTTCTATTTGAATCATGTTTATGAGTAACCTATAGTGTTAAATAGTTCAAATTTTAAAAGATTTCTTTAACTTGATTTTAGTTAATAAAATCTTGGAATAATGCACACGCATTGTTTTCATAAATTCTTGGACACTTTGATTTGTTTTATTTATTTATAGCTGTATAATAAACCTAAGGTGGATCATAATGTGAAAAAGTTTTATTTTACATGTATTTATATATAAAAAAAATATATATATGTCGTCAATTTTAGCATATTTCATACCATGTTGAAAAATTTTAACACTTTTGGTGTATTACAGTGCAAGAGTTCAAAACATTAAAAATATAAAGTAAAAATGAAATTCTTTTATAATAACTGTCTGCGTTTTCATAGAAACATGTGAAAAGGAAACGTAAAATCTTAACAACATGGAACGCTTAAATTTCCAAATATCGCTTATTTTACACTTGATAATTGAAATGTTGGCTAAAACAGTTTCAGTTAGATAAATTATTTCTATTTGTATCATATTTATGAGTAATCTATAGTGTTAAAAAGTTCAAATTTTAAAAGATTTCTTTAACTCGATTTTAGTTAATGAAATCTTGGAATATGCACACACAAATTGTTTTCATAAATTCTTGTGACACTTTGATTCGTTTTAGATGGAGGATTGTAAAGGTCAATGGAAATCACGACTATGAATTTATTGCATTGGTCTTTATTTTTTTTTTTTTTTTTTTTTGTGATTTTATCTTTTTATAACTAACCTAAAAAAAGTAATGATATCAATACAAAAACCCTTAACGGGTTAAAAGTTTGTGACGCAGCACTTTATCTTTAACTCTAAGAATTTTAAATTTGGAACTTAAAAATAATCATATCAAAGTTTGAGTGACGCAATGCTATTAATTTACCTATACATATATATATCAAAATTTATTCATTGATGCTTTATCATTTACATCTCATAAATTCGAATTATGAATTTTAAAATATATGATATGAAAATTTAAGTGACGCCTTGATGTTGCTTAAAACGATTAGTTTTAAAATTCAATTTAAATTTTCTTTTGGCTAAATACATTTACACATCTAAACAATACTTTTTATTTTCAAATGCACTGTTGAATATATTACTTTCACTGAATCTATATAATGCACTGAATTGTATTCATTTGAATAAATTGATTTATCTTTTGTGCCACGCTATACAAAAATCAAAAGTAAAATTTATGTAAATAGTTTTTTGCGTCATTGTATCGAAACTAAGTTAAATGTATGCAAATGGATAATATGACCAAAAAACTATTTACATAAATTTTACTTTTGATTTTTGTATAGCGTGGCACAAAAGATAAATCAATTTATTCAAATGAATACAATTCAGTGCATTATATAGATTCAGTGAAAGTAATATATTCAACAGTGCATTTGAAAATGAAAAGTATTGTTTAGATGTGTAAATGTATTTAGCCAAAAGAAAATTTAAATTGAATTTTAAAACTAATCATTTTAAGCAACATCAAGGCGTCACTTAAATTTTCATATCATATATTTTAAAATTCATAATTCGAATTTATGAGATGTAAATGATAAAGCATCAATGAATAAATTTTGATATATATATATGTATAGGTAAATTAATAGCATTGCGTCACTCAAAATTTGATATCATTATTTTTAAGTTCCAAATTTAAAATTCTTAGAGCTAAAGATAAAGTGCTGCGTCACAAACTTTTAACCCGTTAAGGGTTTTTGTATTGATAAAATATTACAGATACAAAATAAGTCATTAATTGAAGGAATTAAAGTGGAAAGATAATGAAATATAAAAATCAGCAAAATTAACTTTTCATTTTGAAATACTACATTCAACATACATATAATGAGTAAATACGAGTATACCAGCATATTTTATATACAAAAGATATGTTTGTATGTTGTGCAGCACAACTGAACTTGGATATGTCAAATATTATAGAGGGTAATAATTTTTTGGGGTTACCCATTTCATTAAATTTTAGAATACAAATACATATAATTTTGAATTTATGAAACATACTGTAGTAAAAATAAGAAGATTTTTTAACAATGTTTAATATTTTTGAAAGTAAAATTACAAGCATAAATGTTTGTTATTTAGTCACGTAAAACATGTATATAATAAATTAGAAAAAGTAATCCATTATACAAGTCTGACATTTCTTCATATACATTAAATAAAATTACAAACTTTCATCTTTTCAATTAAACATCTAGATCCCATACAAAAATTATGGGGAATCTTGGTTAGCCAAGTTTATGCTAACGAAAAGCAGTTTGATTCGATTTTTGAATTGAAAGCAGCCATTTTTAAAACAAATACCCATTTTCACATGCAAAAACCAGGCCAAATCCTTCCCAAAGTGTCTTTTGGAAGTCATCGTGTTAAGGGGAAGCAAATAAGGTACTGAAAATTAATGTACAAATCTTTTACAGCCGAACCTCGTTAATGCGAACACTCAAGGGGAAACTTTTTTTGTTCGTGTTAAAAGTAGGTCATGTTATCCGAACATAAATACCTTACATAAAACTGGGCGGGGCAATCAGAGACAGTTCGTGCTAAAAGTAATTTGCGTTATGCATGTTCATGTTAACGAGGTTTGACCGTATATGTGAAATTTAAATGATGAATATAATGGTCCTAAGCTTTTTTCCACCAAGTTGTGTTATGTAAATATTAATTTTTGCTTATATTTTAAAAATATTACTGTAATTTAAAACAAATAACAAAACTTGCATAACTTTATCTGTATAGTTTTGCAATAGTAGTTTTTCATTAAAGTTAAAGCTTTACTGTTTTTGTTGGTGGTCCTAAACTTTTTTCCAGCAATGTATATCAAGTTTTTAATTCCATATCATTTAGCTATGAGCACAGTTTTATATTGGAAACATCAATAATCCAACAGTGATTGTGACCTTACTAAAAAATTCCTCAAATTACATCGAAAACAAATAAAGAAAAGAATGGAGATTATAGTTAAATTTTAAATGATAAACTTTTATTACAACTTATAAAATATACTATTGCAAATATTAAAAACACTTTTCTTCAAAGAGCTGCTGAAAAATAAATTTAAACAATCATGAAATCAAGAAATATGAAAACCAAGAATTTCTGAAAATATGGATAATTACCTGTGCACAATCACCTCTTATAATTTAACAAGAACTTTTGTAATAATATTAAAGAGAAAGATTTAATAAGAAAATAATTTTTGAATTACCTGTCATGCTTTGCATAGTTGTAAGTCTTTTCAGGTATGCAAGACTTTCATCTACCAACTGATTCAAGATGCCAAGAAGTATTTCTATGATTTCTGAAATCGAAAGAACTTTTAGTTCAAGGCAGTTAATTATTACAGGTAATTATTACAGAAAAAAAAATTAATATTTTTTCATTATCAGTAGCTTTGTATGTGTTTTAAACACATACAAAGCTACTGATAATGAAAAAATATTAATTTTTTTCCCTTATAAAAATGCACACCCACTTAGTTTTTTTTTTTTTTTTTTTTGATTTAGCAACATATTCCATAAAAATATTTGGTATACATGATCATGATTACTTTCCCACCAACCATTTATGAAAATCAAAATATCTTGCCAAACAGTGCAATTTAATGGCAATAATGCATAAGCATAATGACATGTTCAACTGCATGCTAAATGTCACATGTGCTGTTGGCAAAAAAGAACAATCAATACATTTTAATTTACCAATCGTACAGAAAGAAATGAAAATTGCTATTTAACTGAAAATTATATCATCTTTCAATTTATGTAAAAAAAAAAAGAAAAAGCTTAAGGAGTTGTATTCATACTGAAATTGGATCAAAATCCGAATCAAACACACAGTTTTGATATATACAGTAGACTCCCTTAAATCCGCGACCCTAAAATCCGCGTATTTTTTCAGATGTAAACAATGAAATTTACAGTTAAGTTGCAGGAACAAAATTCAAGATGGCGTCGAAATCAGTGGCTATCGAAATGTTTTTTTTACTAATTTTTTTGTTAATCATTCTCTTTTGGTTATTACAGTTGATTTATTACTAAATAAATTTACATTACTTTTGACTTTGATATAAATTAGCATATCTATATGATGACATATCGATCTTACGATCGCTTTACCGATAGATGGCAGCATAGGACTTTAGAAATCGAATTGAATCGATTTCGTCAGTAGTAATTTAATATTTTTCTAATTATTTTAATAATTACTTACGTTTAAACTAATAAATTATTTTAATATTTTACTTATTTTAATGTTTCACTTTATTGTAAGCATTCATTATAATTTCCCTTGCTTAACTACCAATCAAATTAATGTAGACATTAAATGGGATATCTTTTAACAATTATTTTAGGAATTATGGAGCTTGGAATTTCTAATGCCAAATATACTTGTAATCGTTGCTAAACAGATTGCAGTGTTGATAGATCTTTAAGCATAACTCAAAAACCTGACAGAATGAGGTGTAATGGATTCATGTAATAAAATTTTCTGAATTTTTAAACAGAATACCTCTTCTAAATACTTCAAATATGCAAATCTAAAATATCTGCCAAATAGTTTGAGTTATATCTAAAAAAGTGAATGCTCCATAGTTTGTTTTGCATCTATTTTCAATGAATTTAATATTCAAAGTTCAAAACTTTAAATGTGCATAATTCCAAAACCATTTCACCAAATGACCTCTTGCTTGGTACCCTAGAGAAAAATTTACTGAAAAAAAAGATGTAAAAAGTAGGTTGTTTGCATTGAAAATTTGTGTTTGGTACAATTTCAGTATGAAGATGACTCCCCGGCCCCACAAGCTTTTTATATTTTTAGCGTAAACAGAAAGCAAAAAAAAAAAAAAAAAATCCCTGCCGGCTCGGGCCTACAGGCAGAGGTAGATTTCGAAGTTAAGTACTAAATTAACCAACAAAACTTAAATCAACATTAGAGATAAACCCAATTCCTTCACTGAGAATGAGCTCTAGGGAGCTAAACATTTTGTGAAAATTCTAATATGCACGAATACACACCCGCATGTATATGGAATAGGTTTAAAAATGGCTAAAACAAATTCAGAAAACCTCAAAGTGTTAAAATATGTTAATATTTCCATAGTCGGGTTTTTATAATGTTTTAATATGTTTCTTCAAACTCATATGACATTACACATTCACCTGCTGAGGTACATTATATTTCCAATATGATGTAATACATATATTTTTTTAATTCGTCAAACTGTTTATTTCATTTTGAGTTTTCATTCTGAAATCTTGCTCTAGAAAACTTATGACATAATATTCAATTTGTTTTCAATTCGTCAAACTATTTATTTAATTTATTTTTTCACATGAAAAATCTTGCTATAGAAAAGCAATTGCTGTGGTGAGAATTTTATTGTTTTTTTTTAATTGTTGGCAACTGCTATAATGAAAAATATTTATTTTTTCCTGTTATTGTTGTGTAAGAGATGGCTTTATCAGAATCTTGTTAAGACGGTATTCAAAATTTTTAACCCTCCCCATTCCATTCCCTTGGGCCGATTTTGCTCATTTTTAATCCCCACCGAGATATTAGCCATCTCAAAATTGTTGGCGAGTTTGAAGACGTTCTGTACATAATTGCGACTTTTATCATGCGGACAAAATTTAGTACATATATATATATATATATACACTGCTCAAAACAATTAAAGGATATTTGAAGTTTTATATAAAATAAAGATATAAATGAAATTTTTTTTTGCCGAAAATAGAAGAAGAGAATCACACATGCAAATTTTTCTGGTTTTCAAACTGTGGAGTATGCAAATTTTGAGTTCGACGTCAAAAACGTCGCTTCAGCGGCAGCGAATGAAATTTGACTTTCAACTGGATAAAAGAGAATGAAGACAAGGATGATCGGCATTCAGTGATTGCTTTGTTTCGATGAGTACGATGTCTCAGCGAAGTCATTTGACAGATTCAGAAGCTTTGAGAATTGTTGGTAGGTTAGAAGGGGCCAAACTCAAGCCGAAGTAGCGCAAGCCATTGGAGTGTCACAAAGTGTCATTTCCAGGATCTGGAACCGTTTTTTGGAGAGTGGATGTGCAGGCCGAAGACCAGGGCAAGGTCGTAGACGGGCAACAACGCCCAATGAAGATCGGTATTTAGCGTTAACAGCTCGGAGACACCGAACCATGAACGCTACTCTTCTCCAACAACACCTTCGCTCGGCTACAGGCACCACGATTTCAACTCAGACTGTCCGAAACCGGCTCCATGCTGTAGGTCTGTATGCTCGCCGACCGATGGTATGTGTTAGATTAACATCAAGGCATCGTCGAGACCGCAGGGAGTGGGCAACCACGCATGTCAACTGGAGGAGAAATGAATGGAGCAATATTCTGTTTTCTGACGAGTCCCGTTTTTCTGTGCATCCGGATAATAGGCGTATTTTCATCTGGAGGGACCGTGGCAGTAGGAATAATCCTGCGTTCGTGCAAGAAAGTGTCAGATTTGGCGGTGGAGGAGTGTTGGTGTATGGTGGCATCTCCATTGACGGGCGCACTGACCTCTACATCATTCGAGATGGAGCTCTGACTAGTCACCGATATAGGGATGAGATCCTCAGACCTATTGTAGTCCCTTACGCTGCAGCAATCGGAGATAACTTCATTTTAATGGACGATAACTGCAGGCCACATCGTGCAAACCTGGTGGAGGATTTCCTTTTCGAGGAAGGAATCGTTCGAATGGAATGGCCAGCGTGTTCTCCAGACATGAATCCAATCGAGCACGTTTGGGACGCTCTAGGAAGACGAGTTTCTGGCCACCAACAACCCCCACAAACTCTCCAAGAACTGGAAAGAGCTCTTCTGGAAGAGTGGGGCAGAATACCCCCAACTCGTCATTAATAGCCTCATTGAGTCCATGCCTCAAAGGTGTTCAATGTTGCTGGCCGCCCGTGGAAACCATACCCCCTAGTGAAAATGATTTTCTTTGAAGAAAACACTTTTTCTTATTCTTTTTTTCTCATATGCACAAATTGTGTTTTTTTCCTTTAGTACACAAATGCGCAATAAAATGCATTTTTTTCTGCCAAACATGTGTAATTTATTCTCATATAACCTACTATGTCTGTCGACCATGTATCAATCAGCTAAACAGTTTACCAGATACAAAATCCACCTAAAACTGCAATATCCTTTAATTGTTTTGAGCAGTGTATATATATATATATAAACTTTTTAGGTGGGGGTGGTTTTGGGATCCTGGGGTCATATAATGAAAATTTATGAAGGAATTTTTCAAAAGTCGCAGCGTGGTAACAACTGCAATAGGTAGTATTTCTTACGAAAGCTACCTAAAAGATAATTTTCAGTCAAATGGCTAGTTTTTCCCTAGGATAATTTGGTGATTAAAATGGGGGTGTTTTCTTTTCTCGGCTGACTGTACATATTTCATTTTTATTTATCTTGTGGATAAAATCTTTTTCTTTTTATAATGAAGCATTAACTGCTACATCTGCTTTTTCTCTCGCATTTTAAAAGAGAGGGACAGACTTTTCCCACCAAAAAGGGATGTAGGATGTAGGAAGTATTTTCAAGATCATGGGATTCTGGTATCAGCTAAGTATACATTAATGGGACTATTTAAAAATGGATAAACAACGGGTAATACAATATGAATAATCATGACAAGCTAATTTATTAAAAATGAACATCCCAATTTTTCATTCGTAGTAACTGCACTTATTCAGAAGGAATTAAATGTGGAAAATATGTTACTTGTATTTATACATTTTCTAACTAAATAAACAGCAATCTTTCCCTTCAAACTTACATTATTATTAGAGTTGTTTCAAACTGTTTGTAGGCAGATTTTGTTTAATATCTTCATCTATTTGAAACATTTGAAAAATTGGCTAGTCAAAAATTAATTCAGGTTATATAAACTCAAGGAAATATCTTATGTTTTGATGCCACTTATATAGTATTAACAAAAGACTAATGTTATAGAAAATGGTTCATGGGAAAACAAACAAATACAAATATTTATGTTAATATAATTGGAAATGCAACGTTTTTGATAAATTAGGCTCTGTAGAAATAAAATTCAGCATATATTCCAGGATAAAAAACGGCAAACACCAATTTGGCAGAATGCAGCACCTGATGGCCCTTTTTCACTCTTTGTAAGAGTCCCATAGCCCTTACTTTCATTTCAAAGTGCTCTGTGGCCTTCACTCAGGGTTGCAAAAGAGCTGGCTAAAATTTAAAAAAGCCACACCGGTGGCTTTTATTGGTTTTAACCGGCTTTTTTTGGCCAAAATTGTCTTTTATATAGTGAAGCATTTTAATTATAAACTACACATTTCAAAGAGCCTTTTAATTAGTTTTAATGACATTTAATTGACTTAGAATATAATAAATAAAAAAAATTCTCAATAATGAAGACATTAATACTGGATAACATATAGATAGTAGAGCTGCTAGTGATTTGTAGTCAGAATTGCAAATATGTCAGTTAAATTTTAAAAGGGCCATATCAACTGCTTTATCTGGTTTACACTGACCTTTAACTCCAAGCACATCCCCCCCCCCCCCCAATTTTTTCATTTTCACTGCTTTATAAAATTAAAGAGGACAATGTTTACACGTTTTATTATTTAACTAACTTTAAGAGCTATTAATATACAAGTTTTGTTTTATTTTATTTCTCATAAACATTTAAAATCATACATAAAATTATAATAAAAACACTATTTCCAATATTAAAAACAGTTATGAAAGCATATGCATAAATAAAAACAAAAAAAATCCACTCCATAGCAAAAAGCTTTTCAAAATTTTTATTTAACAAATTTTATTTGTTGATTTTTTTTTTTCTGTTGTTTAATTGTTCTTTCTATTTTATTCACTTACGTACTACTAAACTCTCCTCAAATATTATGTCCTTCCTAATTTCACTTTCAACATTGTTCATTCTATGACTTAATCTTTCTATAAGAACATGTAAGAATACTTCCATTTTGTCATTATTTAATTAAATATAATCTTTAAAATGTGTAGTATACGTGGAGCTATGTAATGTAGAATTTCAAAAAGACCACTTGGAGTATAATTTATATTCTTTTCATTATTTATAATTTTCTTTCAGACATAATGCCTTCACAGTTGCTTTCTAATGGTTATAAAAGACTTATTTGACAAATTTAATAGAAATTTATAATTTTTGTAGCAGAAAATATTTGTAAGTGTATTAAAAATAAATTAATCCAAATTTAATATGAATTAGATATAAACGAACTTTTTAAAAATAAAAGCCAGCTTTTTGTAAGTGGTTAAAACCAAAGAAAGCCAGACAACTTTTTTTGTCCAGGCTAAAAGTCGGCAATCCTGCTTCATGTACAGTCTCACTGTGCTTGACCACTGGTTGTTTGTCCAAAATCTACCATTTTGTTTCCCCGTACCAGCATTTCCACAAGTACAAGTGCTACAGATAAAAGAGTGCTCTAAATAAGTTCACAACGTTGCAATAGATTGCATTGTACCCCTTTCATTGAAATCTCCCCCCCCCCCCCTCTTCCCATCAGTAGCTATTTTGTTCTAGAGTCAGCACTATAAATCAATATCAATAAAATCAGTTTTGAGTTGCAAATCTTTGGAGGGGAGGTGAACACCACAAAATTTGCCAATTACAATTATATTTAAATCTTAGAAAATGAATTAAGAGTCAAAAATGTTCTTAATTGTGTTATTGACAATATTAACACTTTGCCGGTAGAAGACTAAACCCTGTCCAGAACAGAACAAACATTGAAAGTGGTAGACTAATCTCAAGTTGAGTGATCAACAGCACTGAAATACTACATTCTGTGACTTTACAAGAAGGTGCATTTTATTTTATTATATTTTTTATATTGCACTTTTTGAAAATAAATTTCCACAATTCCAGTAGTGATGAAAGTGAAATAATCAGTGTGTTAATAAATTTGGCAGATTTTTTTTTTTAAACTAAAAAAGGATGAACTTAATTGATTTATCAATACATTTTGGTATATTCAATACTTTTTCGTGCTTTATTCTTAAATGGAGTTTGTCTTATGCAATGATAATGAAGCCACAGATTATTATCTTTTCAATTCTCGTATGTGCCACCTTTTCAGAAATATTGGGTGGCCTCAATTTTTTTTTTTTTTTTTTTTTTTAATAAAATAACACATATAATTTTTTTTTCGGTTTGTGTGTATGCGCGTGGAGAGAGAGAAGTGAGAAGTGAATGACTAAAGATAATAATTCAAAATCATATGTTTTTAAATAAGCAATATTAATACTTAATTCACAATGCATTTTTTCTTAATAAATAAGTGCAAACATACATAAATTTTAAAAACATTTAAAACAATCAAGATGTTAAAAAAAAAAAAATTGGTGTCAAAAGATGTTGAAAATTGAATTAAGTATTCATATTGCTTATTTATTTTATTAACGTGAATATGTTGCTTCAACTTGAATATAGAATTTCTATATATATTTTTATATGTTTTTCTAAGAAAATTTTTAAATTATTATAATTCAATTATAATTTTATAAATAATTTTATAAAGCTATATTCTTATACGTTCTTCCTTATAAATACATTAATATTTATTTTAAATAACACTGGAATTGCTAACTACTGAAAGTGCAAAAAAAGCAGACATTTTAGTCACCTTAAGTGCTTTATCAATTCAAGACATCAAAACAGATGGCAAAATAGGCAGGACATTTGTTTTTGTGAGAAATTTAATTATACGTATGCTGAAGGGATTTTCAGTGAGTCTAATTCATGTTCTTACAATATTTCAAACAAAACCATTTTGAAAATGTTAATAAAACCAAATTTCATTTCAGCGATTAACCAATTAAAAAAATAAATTATGAATTAAATCAACTCGGGTTGGGTGGGCGGAGAGATAAAATTATTGGGTAGGCTCGCGCCTCATATAAGTTGGTGCCACTGCATGTATGTATGATTTGTATTAAACTTTTGTTAGTACTTTTTGTAAAATTAAAAAGGAAATTGAATTATATTGACTAGTGTCAATTATATATGAAGAAGCACATTTAATTTACAAAAAAGAATACTTGCACAAATTCTACTAATTAGATATTTATGTGTTACTGAAGTTCTAACATAAAACAAACATTTAAAAAAGTTAATTTAGGAGTGCATCTTATATACTGGGAAAATATCACAGTTTAACAACTTACTCTAAATAGTCATTTCAATGGATTTCAGCTATTGTCCTATTTTAACATTATGTTAAAAATGAAGTTGATAATTAATGCAAAATTATTCAAAAACAAAATGGTGATTTACTAGATTATTCAGATGTATTGCATATATTTCAGTAATAATCTATACATTATAAAACAAAACTAGTTGGATGTGCCAATCCCAAAACTTTCTTCTATCTTATACATCTTAATATTTCAAAACCTAGTTACACATGTTAATACTTCAATATTATTAGTTCAATACTATACCAACTTTGATTTTCATCTTAAATTTCTGCTCAAGTCAATTAAACGGACTAAAAACGAGTTAATCTATATCCTGATATTTGTTAAAATTATTAATTTTTCCTTATTCTGTCGTTATCAGCTGTTTGCGAATAGCCGGAATAGCAGGAAGCGAGTTCCCGCCGCTGCATGAGTCGCCGATGCACAATAAAACTACGAAAAATCAAGAAAAGTATACAAAAATCGCTAGCACCCTTTACCGCGCAATATTTCCAAATTCAAGGAGAACCTGTTGGCCAAAGCCAAAAACTAGCACAAACATTTTGGTTCAATTGTATGCATAATTTTATACGCTGTTCGATGGTACAATAATGAAAATGGCACAGAGATCGGAATTATAGCGCCCCCTTCTTTCGGAATTTTTTCAAGTTCAGGGAGAACTTGTTTGCCATAGCCAGAAACATGCACAAAAAATTTGGTTAAATTATATGGATAACTTCATACACTTTTCGATGGTACAATAATGAAAATGGTACAGACATCGCAATTATAGTGCCCCCTTCCGGCAGAATTTTTCCAAATTCAGGGAGGACCTTCGTGACATGACCAAAAATAAACACGTAAAATTTGGTTCAATTCTATGCATAACTTCATACACTTTTCGGCGGTACAATATTCAAAATGGCACAAAAATTGTACAAAAATCGCTATTACAGCGCCCTCTACGAGCGATTTTTTTACAAATTAAGGGAGGACCTCCTTGCCATAGCCAAGAACTTAAAATTTTTTTTGGTTCAATTCTATGCATAACTTCATACACTTTTCGATGGTGCAATATTCAAAATCGCACAAAAATCGCTATTACAGCGTCCCCTAACGGCGAATTTTTTGCAAATTCATGGAGGACCTGTTTGCCATATCCAAAAACTTAAAATAAAAATTTAGTTTAATTCTATGCATAACTTCATACACTTTTGGACGGTACAATATTCAAAATCGCACAAAAATCGCTATTACAGCGCCCTCTACTGGCGAATTTTTTCCAAATTCAGGGAGGACCTGCTTGCCATAGCCAAAAACTTAAAATAAAAATTTGGTTTAATTCTATGCATAACTTCAAACACTTTTGGACGGTACAATATTCAAAATCGCACAAAAATCGCTATTACAGCGCCCCCTACCGGCGAATTTTTTCCAAATTCCGGGGGGACCTGCTTGCCATAGCCAAAAACTTAAAATAAAAATTTGTTTCAATTCTATGCATAACATCATACACTTTTCGATGGTACAATATTCAAAATCGCACAAAAAACGCATTTACAGCGCCCCCTACCGGCGAATTTTTTCCAAATTCAGGGAGGACCTGCTTGTCATATCCAAAAACTTAAACCAAAAATTTGGTTCAATTCTATGCATAACTCCACACACTTTTGGATGGTACAATATTCAAAATCTCACAAAAATTGTTATATCAGCGCCCCCTACCGGCGAATTTTTTCCAAATTCCGGGGGGACCTGCTTGCCATAGCCAAAAACTTATAAAAAAATTTTGGTTTAATTCTATACATAACTTCATACACTTTTTGATGGTACAATGGCGACAGACAGACGGACAGACGGACGGACGGACAGACGGACACACAGACAGACAGACATTTTCTATAAACATGTTTTTTGGAATCTCTGACCCCTAAAACATGCAAATCCGTCGAAAACCGGAAGTCGAAAAAAATTTCGATTACAATACTTTCTTCTATTGAAGATAGAAGAAAGTAAAAAGTCTTTGTGCATAATGCTGACGCCACATTAATGGTGGAAACATTCCGAGCAATCACTTTTGTTTTTAGCAGAAATTTATTAATTTCTAAACATGGCACCATTTCAATTTCTACACAATCGAAAAGGGAACAAGATGTACTTTCAAGTGGAATCAATCAGAAAACTGCATCTCAATTTACGGATTTTTTTTTATGGCTTTAAAAATAATTTTCAAATCTATCAACACTGTACATAGCTCAATTACACAGATTAACTTCTTACAATATACATATGAGGACCCCAGAAGCCAAGAGATACAAGTGACAAAATTTAGATTTGGATTAAATTGACTTCTAAATTGGAACATGAATAGTAATTGACTAAATTAAAATATGAAACCGTTGCTTATTTCAAAGCAGTCTTTGAATTCTTATTTCAATAACTGTGAAAGAAAGGTGCAATGCAATATTTTTTTAAATTTAAGTAGAGATTAAAGACCTTAAGTAGCTGACCTCTACAACACAGCACATAATTAGAAAATCACTTATATTTCTTTCCCTCCAAACAAATAGCATTATTTCCACCAGACAGCCTGTGCACTTAGCTCAGTTTTTTTCCAATTTTGTCACTTATACCCCTCGAATTCTGGGATCCTCATATGATAGTTCAGCATTTGTTTCTGGCTAATATTCCAGAACAATATTAACATTTCATCAATAAATAAAATATAAATATAATTCAAGTTTAACAGAAGATGTAAACACTGAAATAATAAAAACGGGTGTAAAAATCATTGGTCATTTTTTTACCCGACTGCCAAGAAGGGTTATGTGTTTCACACGTATCTGGGTATATGGATATCTTTATACACTCGAAACATCCCAACGGCTGGATGGATTTTAATAAATGAGGTCTCTATAGATTCGTCTTAATAGTCTGATGGTTATAGGTAAGGTTTTGTTTTTATAAATTCAAAATGGCGGCCGTAAAATGCAAAATGGCAGTAGAGACGAAAAAAAATATTATGAGCCATATTGGGTGGCATATCATTGGATAGGTCTTTCAAAATGAAGACGATGTTTCATTGACTATTTTACAGTCAGAAGCTCCGTTTAAATATTACATAACCTGTAAGTTGTGTAGGTAGGAGCTTTAGCTTTACTGCAACTCTAACCTTCACAGACATCTATAGGCCTCATCAAAACAGTGTTTATAGATTGGAACTATCAATTAAACACAATTTAAAAGTCATCAATACAAGTAAATAAAAAAAAAAAAAAAAAATAGGTAAGTAATATAAAAAATAGTTTCACATTGATCAGAAATAATTAATTAGTTCGCTTTTTGTGCAGTTGGGTCTTTTGATTTTATAAATTTAATTTTTACTTGTTACTATTAATCTCTGGCATGCAACTAATACAAAAGTGTCTGTGGTTTTTTTAAAAATTTCAGAATAGATAATTGACATTTTCACATATAAAAATGCTTTTTTGGTGCTATTGGACAATTAAAAACAATAATGAAAGTCATGCGTCCAGCATAGATTATGAAACACTTTCCAACACATCCAGAATAACGTAACAAAATGCTACAATTTATTAAAGTGAAACATGTCTAAATAAACAATTTGGAAAATGCATTTAAAAACTGAATTTTTGCAATTACCATGAATAGTCTACAAAATACCAGAATTTTTTTTTGTGCAGCCTTTGGTATGATCCACAAATTCATATGTATATTACATAGTATGTTAAAAATTAGCTCAATTTAAATGCATAACATAACTGAAATTTTTCATTCAGCAATTTCCATCAATGAACGGAAATGACTTGAGATCTTTTGTGTAGCCCTGTACAGGATCTATAGAATTTATACACATTAAGAAATATGTAAAATAGTTAAATTTTAGAACATGTATCACAACTGAAAACGCATTTTCAGCCCTTATTCTTCATGGGCAGTATTGTAACCAAATACTTTTGTGTGTCTCTGTAAATGAATGATAAATTAAATGCACACCAGATTCTATGGTAAGTGTTTCGTAGTAATAGACCTCGGTGATATATGCAAATTTCAATATACAGTCGAACCCCGTTAATACACGCCCTGCTTAATACGCGAATGGCCAATACGCGAAATTTTATCAGTCCCTGGGAAGAAAAAACTACGTTTAATACGCGAATGACCTCGGTTCGAAACAGACTAGGTTTTAGAGGGAATATTTTCCCAAGCATTTTATACGACAAATCTTTAAACTATGAATGCTTTTTTCTGTCAAAATTTAATGCAACCATGAATAGCTTTACTAAAAATATCAATTTCAACCCCTCCCGGTTAAAGCAGAATTCTTTCCCGGCCTCGATTACTTCGTAAAGTCAAACAGTCCAGGAAGAGAGAAGAGAAAATTTTACCGTTAACGAGCGCATTGTAAAATAAGCAAAAATGCTGTTTTTCTCGTGACCAGAAAGAGCCTGAAGAAGATCCTCCGATAAAAATAAAAAAGTGAACTTTTCCCACCACGAATAAGAAACTTGGTGATGCCCTCTCTTAACATAGAGCGGTGGCGAACCGATAGACTACGCTGCAATCGCAGTTTAAACACGTGAGTCTTCCCATTCTCTGCCTGGTCAGTACTGTAATATCCTAAAAAGGAAGAGAGTCGCTTGTCACTATCGATAGAATCTAGTCTACAATTTCCATCTGTGCTTTTAAAATTATAATCTAGTCTATACCATGGCGGAAGAAGCAAAACATATTAAAACAAGGGCTCTCTCCATCACTGGGGTGTTACAAATTATAAATCACTACGATGCCCAGGATGCCACGAATAAGTTTGCGTTCCCCAAAGGAAAAGCCTTATCGAAGTCAACTTTAAAAACTTTGTTAAAGAAGAGGGATGCCATTGTTAACCGAGCTGTTGTTGGGGGAAGAAAGAAAAAGAAAATAAAAACCGCCAAGTTTGAGGACATGAAGAAGACCATCCTAGAGTGATTTGTTAAAGCGGGCTCTACGAATATCCCAATAAGTGGTCTGCTAATCCAAGAAGAAGCTTCTGAAGTCGATGCAAAAATGGGATTGCTAGATTTCAATGCCTCAAATGGATGGATGGATGGATCAATTTAAAGCTCGCCACGGAATAAAATTCAAGCAAGTATGCGGTGAGTCAGCTGCTGTCATGTCAACAATGAAGACATCGATTGTTGGAAAACAAAAGTGCTTCCGTAGCTTATAAAAAACTAAAGCCGTGATATTTACAACCTGGGTGCATTTGAGATTTTTTACAAAATGACACTCATGAATATAATGGCTATGGAAGGAGAAAAATGTCATGCGGATAAACTAATGACCGTTTTACTCTTTTGCTCGGTGCCAACTCTGATGGATCCGGGAAGGTAAAACTACTGGTCATAGGGAAATCATGCAACCCGCGATGCTTTAAAAATGTCAAGAATCTTCCCTTCCTGTACGGAAGTCAGCACAGAGCGTAGACGACGGACATCCTTTTTCAACTAGGGTTCGTAATTTTGTCCGGCGTATGGGAAAAGAATCACGCCATCTCATATTGCTTGTGGACAACTGTCCTGCACATCCAAAAGATAACGAAAGCCTGAAGAATGTTCAAGTAGAATTTCTACCTCTAAATTCAACCAGTGTCACTCAGCTAACGGGCCAAGGAATAAATAAAAGCGCCAAAGTAGTTTACAAGACTCACCTAGTACGATGATATCTTCACCAAATGGAACACGGAAGCAACCTTTCATACTATGAGTGTCGTCCTATTACAGTCCTCGACGCTATGCACATGCTTACCACAGCATGGGAGAGTGTCACACCAACGACGATTGTAAATTGTTTTTGCAAAGCGGTCTTCGTAGCAGGCTAAGTAGCGAGGACATGATTTATAAAGAGCCATCTTTGCACCCTAATGTTGAAGAAGACTGGCTAGGCACACAAGAAACTGGACAGGAAGATTTTGTCAATTTAGACACGTTCATTAATATTGACAAAGATCTAGTCACCTCCAAGCTCTGAAGTCTGGATGACATCATCGCCGATGTAACTGCAACTGATAAACCGGATGAGGAGGAAGAAGATTATGAACCTGCGCGTCCGGCCCCATCCCCATTCTCCAAAGTTACAGATGTGTTCAGTTCAGTGTTGCCGCATGTGGCAGATTTTTTATTTAAAAATATTAAATTCACATCAGAAAATTTTTAATAGCAATTTTATTTTACTTTATTTATGAAATATGTATCATCTTATATAAAGCGAAAATAACTATAATAAAACTTAGTGGTGAGAATTTGGAATGCCTAAATAAAAAATCAACCAGATGCGGCAACATTGGTTCAGTTTTCTCAGATTGTATGCCTCGTCACTGGACGAAGGGCCGTCGACGTTACCATCACCTGAACAGGGCTTAACTCATTAAAGCTGGTTGGCAAGAAAACCTGCCAGGTAAAGCGGACAATTTTTTAAAAATTTGAATACCAGTATTTTAATTTGGAAATTTTCATATCATTTAATCCCAGATTTGAGCGAGTTTGCAAGTGGTGTTAGGTTTTCAGAATTTAGCGGAGTATCGAGCAGCGATACGCCATAAGTTTTGTGTAATACTAAATAAATCTTCTACTGAGAGTCTTGCCGTGTTACAAGAAGCCTACGGGAAGGATTCTTTGTCCAAGACTCATATGCTTAAGTGGCACAAAGCCTTGAAAGACGGAAGAGATGACGACAATGACGAACAACACGCCGGGCGCCCATCAAGTTCTGACAATGTGACTAAAATTAAAGCTCATTTAAGCTCCGATCGTCAAATGAGAGTCCGAATGATTGCGGAGACATTGATACTTACAAAATCAATTGTGCATCAAATCGTCACGGAAGAGTTTCAAATGCAGAAAAATTGTGCCAAGCCGGTTCCTTCAAAGGGATTCAGTTCCTGGCAAAATACAGCAACGCTGGTCCTGGCAACGCTTTCCCAACCATCGTACAGCCCAGATCTGTCACCGCCGAACTTATTTCCATTCCCTCGGTAAAAATCCAGATTAAACGGTCATCATTTTGACAAAAATTGGTGGCAGAGTGATTGGCAAAGGTGTATTAATGCAGGAGGAGGCCAATTTGAAGAATATTAAGTGTCTGTAAAATTATCTTCAAATAAAAAATTTTATGGAATTAGTCTCATTACTTCCTGGAAAGATCCTGTAGCTATTTTGCCAAAATGTAATTTTTATGTCATTATTGACTTTATTAAATTTTAACTTTCGTTTTTTATATTGATTATTATTAACACTGTTCCCTATTTGTTCTGTATAGCTAGCAAGGATTTTAATTTTGTTAACATTAGTTTTAGTTAAAATGGTTAGCAGAAATTTTTGTGTTTGTTTTGTTCCATTTTATGTGTCATACATAAAAAATCTAAATTTGAATAGACTTATAAGATTTTTACCTAAGACAATAACTCTTATTTGAATTTTCAGCTTTCAAATGTTCTTGGGTCATTTTCAAAATAAGTACAATTTGGTGTCTTACTGTTTTAAAATCTATAATATTTGAAATAGGTAAAAATTTCAAACCCATAATTGTTCTTTATTTCTTTTTTTAATAATATAAGTGTTAAACCAAGTAATTTATATAAAAATAAATTAAATTGGCTAAAAAATAAAAATAAATGATTGACTTTTTAATGGGAATCATACTTGTCTCAAATCCAAACTTTGATTTTTAACATGTTATAATTTCTAATCAATAATCACTATTTTCATTGATTTGGGCAATTTTATTTGAAAATAATACAAGTTTTGGGTACTTATAGCAATATGTCTGAAAATTGATTTTAATATGGAATAATTTTATGAAATAAGACTGTCTTACATGTTTTGTGTCACTGGTCTAACAACTAATATTTTTTAGTTTTAAATACTACTCTGATGATAAAAGTTGAAGCAATTTGCTTTTTTATGTTAGCAACACTGTTTGTAAACAAAACAGTGGAAAAATAGCTGCCTCCATGTGGTTTACTGTTTAAAAAGGGGAAATAATATTCCTAAATCAGCTAAGTTCTTTTATTATGAGTCACTGGTCTAACAAATATTCTATTAAACAGATAACAGTTAAATCAATTTAATAAAAACATTATAATAATACAGTAAAAAAACTTTTGTTTAACACCCTAAATCATAATATTACTATTTTTAAAAGAGGAATAAAAATGTATTTTTTAAGAAATGTCACTGGTCTAACAGTCACTGGCCTAACAATATATTTGTTAAACTAGTGACAAATCCTGTTATGCCAGTGACACAATGTTAAACAATAAAATGATTTCATGTAAAAAATGTATTTTAAAAGTTATAATAATAATATTATGACTATTCACAACTTTGATAAAGAATGTCTTTGGGTTAAAACAAAAATGTCAACAGTTTTTTTCAAAATGTCACTGGCCTAACGCATGTCATTGGTCTAACTAATACTTACTTTTAAGTAATTAACGTATTTGTGTTAATGTGTCAGTTAAGTTCAGCCACTGCATTATTTGAGTTAGAATTATCTTTTATTAATCGTAGTAAAATAATTTGTGGAAAAAGTTGTACTTTAAAATTAAAAAAAAAAATTGCTGAAAATGTACCTTATTTTGAAAATGACCCTCTTGCGTAATAAGCACATAATGATTAAAACAAATAAAATGTCATTTTATGTTTTAAAAATGCTAAAAACTGCCAAAAAAATTCGTTTTATCAGTATAGGTTGTTATTAGATGAACCACTGGACGAAAATTCGCGACCTTCGCTTAATACGCGAACCTGTTTAATACGCGAATTTTGATAGGTCCCTTAATTCGCGTATTAACGGGGTTTGACTGTACTTAAAATAGTGTAATACCATTAAAAGCCACTGCAAACGATATTCCTCCATAGGCCGTAATGTAATGGAATTCTTTTGGTGTCCCTGTAAATGATCCATAAGTGCTACATATTTCATTTTATATTTCGAACCTGCCACAGTAAACATTAATAACATACATCAATTTCATGGCAATCTGACATTTATATGAGTTAGAGCACGAATTCATAAACAATTTTCAAGTATGTTGGAAAGTGTTAAAAATAGATAAGAAATGTAAAATATTAGATTTTTTTTTTTTTTTCACCTATGCTCTGTACACTGTACAGCATGTTCTGTAAATAGGGCTTTCCAGCTTGGATCCCATGGTAAAAAATAAGTCACTGAAAGAGAATTTGGTATAAATAAGTAAAGCATCAATGCAATGCTAGCACAAACATGAGTATACACTAAGCAAACCAAATAAAATCATAAGAAGATTTTGTATTTTAGATTTGAAGAATATTCTTAAGAGGCTACTTAACTCATGCAAAAATACCTGCTCATTAATGTTTAATTCTATGGAAGAAATTTTTCAAGCTATCTTATTTGCATTTTGCTATTTTCAAATGATTTCTTTTTTCTATTGGCTAGTAGAGATCGATCTCTACAAAGACTGTTCTTTACTTTTTCAATTTTGTTTGCAGGTTCCTTTTTTTTTTATTTTAGGACACTTTTAATTCTGGCACTGGTTTCAAAAGTGAAAGTAGTCTCATAAAAAGAACTGCAAAAAAATCGAAAAAGTAAAAAAGGGCTTTTGTAGAGATGAACGACATCCAGCCAATGCAAAATAAATCATTTAAAAATATTGCAATGCAAACGAGATATATCTTTTAAAAAAATTCTATAGGATTAGCGAGTGGGTGTTTTCGTGCGAGTGAAGTAGCCCTTTAATTAGAAGGGGAAATAAAATGAGCCTAAATATTAAAAAAACAGCAAAATTGGGTTTCATTAAGCGTTTTTCTGAAAGCAATTTAAAATTCTACTATTTATTCCCACACTAACTTAGTTGTTATTTCTTCTAAAATGTTCTTGAAATGATGGGTGTTTTTCATCTTACTTAAAATGCCCACCTAAAGAAATCTGTTGACACAGACATATTCTTTTTTAATGTAAATCAAATATCATTTTTCTAAACAAAATATCATTTTAAAAAAATATATGCACCAATTTTTGCTCTCTAGCCACTATAAATAATCAACTATTTCAATTATCTCTCTAACCCAAAAATGTCTTCTTCCCTTCTATATAAATTAAAAATAAATTAATATATATAATATTAATATACAGGGAATTCTCGATAAGTCGAATATTCGTTTAAGCCGAAGTTAACACGAAGTCCTGACCCCTTGATTACAAATCAATGTTAAACTTTTTCGTTTTGTCGAAGTCTACATCTTTTAAGTCAATTTTTTTTTCAGAAAGAGAAATAACAGTATTTGGACTAATTTCTTAATTTTTTAGCCACAGCTCAAAAATACTGACATTTTCTTCTAGATAAAACTTTTCTGCACTCCTTCGCGGGTTTTAAAGGACGCTATTTTTACTTCCCACCTTGGACAGTGAAAAGAGTCTGCGAGTTTGCAATTTTGGTGGCAATCGTTCCCTCTCCCCCATTCATTTCCCCTTATTTCTCACGCTTTTATAGAATTTGTTTTCTTTTTTTTTGTTTTTTATCTTTCGATTCCAGCTTTCATTCGGGTTCTTTGTTCTAATGTGGAGTCTTGTCATTTTAATATTTATTGCTTTCACATCGTGATACATTTTTAGTTGGGTCTTTTAAGAGGTTGAAGCGGAAATTAGAAATTCTTATTTTAGAATGAAAAGTAAATTTGATAAAAGACATTGAAAACAATCCTAATTTAATGAAAAATATCTAGCCCTGAAATATGGTATCCTTCCCCATACTCTATCTACCATACTGAAAGATAAAGAACACATTTTCAAAAGACATAAGTCAAGTGTCAACCCAAAATGCAAAAGGATGAATGCGTGAGCCTTCCCTGATATTGAAACAGACCTCGTAAAATGGTTTACATCTTACAGTCCGCAGAAGAGTGTAATTCCTTTAAGTGGTACGATGTTACATAAGAATGCTTTGGATTTCACAAAATTACTGAATGTGGAAGGATCCCCTGCAAGCATGGGATGACTGGAAAAAGTTAAAGCCAGACACAACATTGTGTTTCGGACATTAGACACTGGAGGAAAAGATGTGTCTGATACGCTGTATGAGGAATGGAAGACGGTTTCATTATCCATACTTCTTGCAAGCTATAGTGCGGGCGACATTTACAATATGGATGAAATGGGACATTTTTACAAGTGTTTTCCTAACAAGACAATGATGTTTAAGAGGTAATCATGTTCCGGTGGATAGTTAAGTAAAGAACGTTTTAATGTGCTTGTCGGAGCAAATGCTTCTGAAACAGAAAAATTATCTTTACTGGTTATCGCTAAATACAAAAATCCTCACTGTTTCAAACATAAAAAGTCACTTCCGGTAAAGTACAGATCCAATAACAAGGCTTGGATGACACTGATATTGTTCGAGGAGTACATCAGAAATTTGGATATAGTGTTTCATGCAAAAAAGCATAAAATGTTGATCTTCGTTGATCCGTGTACAACTCACGATCAACTTTTGAACTTGAAATCTATCAAGTTAAAATTTCTCCCTTCTAACACAACTTCTAAACTACAACCAGCTGACCAGGGAATAATTAAATGTTTAAAACAGTCCTAGAGAAAAAGGGTGGAAGGCAATCGGGGATGACGAAAATGGAATAAATTAAAAGCTATTAGACTGATTTCAAGTCCTTGGAACAACGATGTAAAACAAATCACTATCAAAAATTGCTTCAGTAGATGTGGCTTCTTTGAAAGCAATGCGCACTCATGTGTTGTGAATGAAAATCTACACAATCAAATTATTTCTGAAAATGACGATAATGAGTTTTTGAATATTGATGAAAATGTTGCAGTTTGCGGAGAAATTAATTTTTCAGATATAATTGAAGCAATGAAAAAGGTGGAGAACGATCCTGAGTCTGAGGATGATGAGGAAGTAAATTGCGTTTCACCTCCAAACAATCAAGAAGCACATGCGGCAATGACGACACTACAGCAGTATCTCGACGGTGTGGACGATTGTCTTTTCCTTTGTTTACATACTTTCTGACGTGTGAAAGACATAAAAGTTTCTTGAAACAGTTTTTTTAGGAAACTTGAGTTTGTAAGTACCTTATATGAAGCATTAAATTACATATCTCTTTAGCGCTCATTTTGTCAGACTTCCTTATTACATTATAATTACAATTCCTATTTATATGATTGAATTATTTTTCATATATTTTCTGTATGTATTTAAGGATTTTTGATAAGTCGAACTTACGATAACTCAAATATATTTGCCGGTCGCTTCGAATTCGACTTATCGAGAATTCACTGTATATTATATTGGCCTAAAAATCTATTGAAACAGAGATGACACTTTATCTTTATTTTATACAGGCCAAATATCTTCTTTTATGAACAATTACATGATCTTGTGTCATGTTACAATTTTTATAATTTTACCTTAAAAATTATGGAGGAACAAGAACAGTTGATATGATATTGATTGAGTTAGAATAGTGATTAAAAACATTGATTTTTTAAAAATATGTTTTTCAAAAATTAAAAAGGAATAAGGGAAAGTATTGTAATGAAAAGCAAATAAGTAGTAGACTTTTACATATTTTTTATTTATTAAACTGAGTGAAACAAAGCTCTTATGCAGCAACTATTTTTTTTAAAAAAACTCAACTCCTTCTAAACTATTTTCCCAATGACCATCTAATTGAACACAGAGATAGATACCATAGTTATCATGGTTCACGTAAAAAAAAAAAAAAATCTGACAAAAATGGTGCCCTGGAGGAATATTTATAGATTATAAGTGCCTTAGACTTAAGGTTAAAAAAAAAAAAAAGTCACTAACTTTTTTAAATCTCTAAATCCATTTTTATTTCATTCCTATTGCCACAAAAAGTATCTGTGTATGGACAACATCTATATTACAAATAAAGGACAAAACTGGGAAATTTATTAGTGGCCAGTAGAACTAGTTTTAGAAGTGGCCACAGTAAACTTTTAAAAAAATTTCTTTTAGTATTAATCTAAAATATAATAGCCCAAATAAATATGTTAATACAGGGTGTCTACAAATTAGTTGGGCAATTTCATAAGTTAAGAACTTCTGAAATATTAAATGAAATTAACTAGTTGAAAGCCAGACTAGTAGTAATATTGTATGACCCTAACACCATCTATGAATAAACTTCAGCAATATTACTACTAGTCTGAGTTTCAACTCGTTAATTTCATCTAATATTTCTGAAGTTCTTAATTTAAGAAATTGCCCGACTAATTTGTAGACACCCTGTATATAAACACATTTCAAACCTGGGTTGTAGTGGGCAGCTGCCTGGGTACCCATTCAGCTACCCGCCCGGGCTTCTTTTTTAATGCAGGTTCTTTTACAACCATAAGGGTAGCAGTGGGTAGCTGCCCAGCTACCCACCTGGGCTGTTTTTTTTTTAAACCGGGTTTTTTACAACGCTGTTTCTAATGGAAGAAAATAGAATCCTTAATATAATGCAAGAACATTTTATTCTTTCCTTGTAGGAAAGTGACCATAAGACGGCAATTTTTCAATAGCCACTTTTCTCATTTAGTGGCCCCAGGGGGCTAATGCAGGGGCATGTGGGACAGCAGCCCCGGGAACCAGGGTTGGCACAATTTAAACCAAGTTGTTTTAACCATGGTTTAAACAAATTGGTTTTTTTAGAACAAATTAAATATAATATTTTCTCTTTTTTGTAATTAAGTGTTTTAAATTATGGATGGAAGTAATTTCTACATTTAACACTTCATCTCAGCAGTCAACATGAGACATAATGAGTCTAGGTCATGTTTCTATGCATGTAGAATGAAAATTAGAATGTGCTGATGAACATGTCTGGCAGAGTTTCCCCCAGGTTTAAAAAAGGGCAGGGTGTTGCTTGTGGGAAAAGGGCACTTTTGGATTCCGAACGGCATGTTTAGGATTTTTAAGGGCATTTCTTGAAATTTTTAAAGGCATCCTTTTGATTTTTAAAAATACTTTTTAATATTTAATAGACAGAACACTATTTTAAAGACAGCAATGAATCAGATTTTACTATGCAAGTAAATTTTTTAATAAACAAAGTAGTAAAAGCACTTTTTTCAGGTGGGAGCAACAAAGGAGCTAATTTTTTAAATGAGGGGCAAGAGGGGTGCTATTTTGTAAATCTAAGGGCAGGCAGGGTGCAGCACCCTCCTGAAACTGTCTGGGGGAAACTCTGTGTCTGGTACTGTATAGATTTATCTTAAAACATACGAAATTAGGAAAGATAAAATAGATAAATAATTTTCAATATTTAGCATAAAATATTTTCATATAAGAAAATGTGAATTATTTACAGCAGTTAATAAGAAAATACAATGATCTTTAAGATTTTGTGAGAGAAAATTTTGAGAGAAGTTGTGAAAGAAAATTTTCTGGATTGGGGGAAATTATTCTTAATGAACTTAAGATACGAAGTTGAATAATACAGCTTGCAAAAATTGAGTGATAATTATAGTAAGTAAACTCGCATGACAATAATTAAATTATTTTATCAAAAGATGAACGCTTGGACAATAGACATTTTTTTTGTTAGGTACTCCATGTATTTAATTTGTTTTTTATTCAGACGAAAAATGTGAGATGTTCTATGGTGAGATTTATATATGTATTTATTATTGTTTTTGATGTGAGGTGTGTATTCGAAGTTGCTATGGTGATTGTCTAAATAAATGTTGTGCTTTGTGTATTTAAAGAAGTTATGTTTATTGTAAAATAATTATCATTATTTTAACTAAAATGTTAAAAATAACCAACAGTTATAGCATTTCAATAATACCAATCGATCTTTTTTGCTATTTGCTCAATCTAATGGTCAAAAAGGTTGACTTGGACACTTGGAGTTATCACTCAGAAAACAAAATAACCAGAAGTATTTGTATACTTAAAAAAAAAATAACAGTAATAACCACAGAATAATACATTATATTCATGAAACTGCATCAAATATTTATAGATTATTAATCAAAAGATTCTTCTTATGATTTACAAGGTATCAATGTTTCACTATATGTAGAGCAGTTTATTCTTTGAACATAAGACAAAGTTGTTACTAATATTATTTAAATTGGAAAAATGATTTCAATTTTCTACTTAATTGGCTGTAACTATCTACTATGAATATTTTCAAAAGAAGTTATATTACGTATATAATATCCAACAATGCTTATTTTATCAACAGATATGCATCTGTATGCAGTAGAAAGTTATATTTAAAAAAAACCAGTTTAACACCAAAAAAAAAACTTGGTTTAAATCAAATAAACCGTTTCTTGCCAACCCTGCCGGGATCCACTTTTTATTGGGCCCCACATAATAAACAGGATTCATTAAAATGTTCCAAATGGTTAATAAAATTAGCCAAAAAAGATAATTAATGTATTTTCAAACATTTAGGAAGGGAGTGCAGTCTGCCCTCTTTGTTTCTTATAACCCTCCACCCATGCAAAAATACAAACTATAACATCATTACAAAACTAAGCATTAAAAACTTAAGAACTACGAACTTAGTATTCTAATGTTTTCAAAAGAAATTCTTTATTGATGTTTTCCTTGTAACGAGGCAAGTTAAAATAATTAATTATGACCCAATGGGGACATTTCCTGTTAGACATCTTATAACATAATTACATAAGCAAAATAAAAGTTTGCAAATAAGTACTCCTGTCGAAAAATCCATCATTTTTTCTACACTAGTATTTTTTCTTAAAGTTGTGATACCCCGTATAAATAGATGTGAATAGTATCTCGTACGAAATTTATGCATACATACAATATGTATGCGGTTTAGCAGTAGCCACTTCCACATTATTTGCAAAAAATTTCTATGGACAAATAAAAGGGGGCCCCTCATAATGATGATGCTTGCCCCAGTGCCCTACATAGCCTATGTTGGGCCCTGTGCGGCTGGTGCTAATTTTACCCTTTAATTAAAAACCAAAAGTGAGTAATGCTGATGTCATGCGGGCAATGGCAACAATCTGAATAATAAATTTTGGTTTTTTGCAAATTCAAGAATTTCTAGACATCACACAATTTAAATTTTTACACTGCAAAAGGAGAAAAAAATGTACTTTCAAATACATTTTGTTTAAAAACTGTATCTCAATTTACTGATATTGTTTTAGTTATAAAAGAACTTTCACGAATGCTTTATTGGGATGAGTTCCATATCCTGTGCCGGAAGATTTTTGGCGAAAAAAAATCTCGCCAAAATGCTGATTTGGCGATATGAAAATTTTTCCAAGATTGCAGAAAAACATCATTTTTAAATCTTTATATTATTTATAAATCAATGATTTTGCACCATTTTTAAAGATAGAAAATGATAAAAACATGGATTTATAAATTACACAAAGATATTAAAAAGAAGTTTTTGCGCCATCTTGGAAATTTTCTTCCGATACAATTACACAAATTTTAGCAGCATTCTAAATAAATGTCCTTTTTGAGATGAATACTTGTTATTGTCAGGGGGGCTCTGCCCCCCTGAACCCCCGTTCTTAAAACAACTTTTTATAAATTTCAACAATATTTCAAAAACTATTATTTTTAATGTAGGTAAAATCTCGCTCACAACTGCCAAACAGAAAAAAAAGTATTAAATCATAGAAAAAATGTATAAAAATAATTTTAAAATGTTTACACACAACAACAACAAAAAAAAAAAAACAATCAGCAAGAATTTAATGTTTATAAAATGATCCCAGTTAGGGTCTGAAACAGGGTACCAACTATTCATCTGAAAAAGCACATGTCTAGATTTATTTAGAATGCTGCTAAAATTTGTGCAATTGCATCAGAAGAAATTTTCGAAGTGGCGCAAAAACTTTGTCTATAAATCTTTATGTAATTCATAAATCCATGTTTTTACATCATTTTCTCTTTTTAAAAATAGTGTAAAATCATTGATTTATAAATAATATAAAGATTTAAAAATGATGTTTTTCCGCAATCTTGGAAAAATTAACGAGACTTTACTTACATCGACCGGCGCAGAGAGTAATCCGGTGAGTGCAGCGTCGGCGTGGCCGCGGGAGCAAATTCTTATCTAACCGAATTCAAAATTTGCTGACTAACAGTTCCCGTGATACTAGTAAACCAATGAGCTTCAAGATCTCACGTCATCCAGTTGGCCGGTTTTGAAAAGGCATTTCCGAAAAAAAGCAACCCTAAAGCCATTCAAACGATCCGAAATCGGACGAACAAACTTAAACCAGATTGAAACATTTATCGCCAAACAAAGCGCGCCAAAAAAATCGCCAAATCTTCCGGTACCAGATATGGAACTCTTCCCGCTTTATTTTTAAAAATCTATCTCCATCATATGAAGTCCACTTTCATAAGATTGACACATTTGCATTTAAAACAATATGAATAGTTTAGTATTTGTTTCCAGCGAATACTTTATAATGAAATTAAAATTTCATAAATAAATAAAATACAAATTTAACAGATAGGGTAAGGTGGTTACATCGTTTACAACTGTAGCTAAATGCAAAACTCTGTTTTGGGATTAGATAATCGCTCTGCATACTCTTGTACACAGCAAACTCTTGCACCACCTTACCCTATGTAAATAACATGTGCATAAACACTGAAATAATCTAATCAAGGTTACTTTAATTTTAGTGAAATTTTAGATGATATTTCTCTTTACAAACAAAACTTCATGACTGATGTCACGAGAATAAGCATCTGGAAAATGACATCATTGTCATGTAAACAATGTAAATCAAGTTTTTATGATTGAAAGACTAAGTTTCTGTTTTAAAATAATCCCATACAAAATATAATTTTATTAAATGCTATCACATTTGGTTGAATTATATTCCAGTATTGTCAAACATGCACAAAAGAAAATATACATTCTCACTTACAAAGCTGATATTTTTTATTATCATTACTTTAAAGTAACGTCATTATGTTTGATTATCATGTTAACGATTTATGGGTGCAAATGCACAGAACTTTACTATTATGTTCAATCTATTTTAAAATATTACATTTTCACTTATTTTAAAATAACCTAAAGTTTGAGAAATCTAATCGATTATTCATTAATAAAAATTCCCCTCCTCTTACAAAAATAACTGCCAAATATCAAAAGGAATGCACATTTTAGAGAAAATTACGAATTTTTAGAATTCATGGGTGGAAGTTGTGAGAGGCGTTCATATTTTGACTTTTGAGCATACACCGTGAGTAATCAGGCTAAAACTACAATATACATAAACACAATTTTATATAAACACAATAATTTAATTTTATACTCTTTTGACATAATTAAATTGTATAGGTAAAATTTAATCATGCCAAAAGTGTATTAAATTATGTCAAAAGACATTTAAAAAAAAAAAAGTATAAAACAGATATACGTATTAGCGAAACCTGAAAGAACAAAGGAAATATATTCGATTAAAAGAAAACGATTTAAAACAATTTTCGATTAGCGATTCGTTCGATGATTCTTTATTCGATCACATTTGAGGAACAAGCAAGGTTCTTTTCTACATCATGGAAACTTCTTTGTTCTACATAAGGAGCGTGTTCAGAGGTGCACTTTGCGCCGCGCGCGCGCTCAGAAGTTTATGCCATGGAGTAGGTCTTATCGAAGAAAGGAATTTTAACATAATTCAATTATTTCATTATTTTTATGGTTCAAAAAAGGTAAAACCAACGACTATATTTCTTCATCCTTCCAAAACATGGTTTTCGTAACAGGAATACATGCCTATGTTCACTCAGATAAAATCTAAAATAGTTGGGAAAAACATCACGTGACCTTCTTTATCTACTTTAGCCCATTTAGCATTTAAAATTAGTTAACCAACCGCACGCAAACTCCGCGCGAGCTGCTCAAAAAAATTGTGTGGGCGATTTGATCACGTGATTGTGCGTTTTCTGCTTATGTGTTATTGGTTGTGCTTTGTTTGGTAGGTTGATTGATACAATTTAAGAATTCAACTGGTGATCTAAAAATCTTAACTTTTTAACAATTTTCTTTTTATTTATTTAAAAATGATTTATCAGTTGATTTATATCTTTTGTGATAAATAGAATGCTGTTAGTAAACCAAGATTCTGATATCAACATATGAGATTTGTTTGTAATCTACTATACTGGATGGATTTCAATGGAATTTGCACTGTTAGTTAGACAGTTTTTCAGAGTAGGTTTTAATATATATATTTCTTATTTTATGATTGCATATTTTAATACCGTGTGGATAACAGACCAAAATACATCATAAAACATGAGAAATAAATGGCATTCAAAATTCTGTTAATATAAGCAAAATACTTACTTATACTTTCAGTAAAAAATTTATAAACATTCTAATCATACTTTATTCATTACAAACTAGGCAGCAGACCTATATATTTTATCTCTTTAAAAAATATATGTACAGATATTTTTAGTTAAAATAATTTACAACTATTACATTTTATTTTTATAATGTTCAAAGTAGAATATGATTTCTAGCCTAGTCTGGATAAAAATTCACTCGTAAAGTAATCAAAAAAAAAAAAAAGGAATTATTCTACGTGCAAAAGGATATTTTCGCACAATATATATTATTTTTCATTTGGATTTGCTTAATGTTTATATCATTATACATATACATACTACATATCTAATCACTTAGAAACAAAACTTTGAATATTTAAAAGGCGTTCAGATCTAAAACTTTCATCTCGAAATACCTCATTTTCTCACATTTAAATGAGTATTTTATTATTATAATAAAAATACACGTACTTCTGTATAACAAAAATAAAAAATATATCTTCATCAAAAATATCTTATTCATTATGAAAAATATAAAACAACCAATAAACAAAACAAAAAAAAAATTGTGACACAATGTAGGACTGCAGGGATTCGAACCCACAATCCCTAGTCTCGAGTTCACTGCCTTATCCATTCGGCCATCCAGCACACGTTCCTTTTGCAACAAAATATCTTTATAATTAGCACCTTAATTAATCAAATCCATGATCTGTTCCTGAACATACTTTGTGTTATTCCATACATGATATGGACCCACTCCATGTTCCTGTCTCCTGAGCTCGCGCGCGTAACGCGCGTGCTTCTTGAACACACTCAAGGTTGTTCCATTTGAAGGATAGCCAATCAGAGTTGAGCAGAACTGAAACGTCACGTGGCGGACAAGATCGGAGAGAGACCGGCCGTGACAATGTAAATAGATGAGTAAAAGAACGGAATATGAAGTAAATAATTTTTTAAAAAACAGATCCTCGAAAGTAAATTGAACGAAATCACTTTCCTTAAAATAATTTGTTCAAACACTGACTGGAGTTAGTTAAATACAACATACATAATAGTTAAATAATATCGCGATACATTTGTTTCATTCAAATACTTCAGTAAATTACATTTTTAATGCGTAAAATTACAAAGAAAAACTTTTAAACTATTGTAATATAAAATGAATGGATGAATTATATGAATATAATGACACAGCAGTAATAATAAAAAGACTAGAATTATCAAACAGAATAAATTAAATAAAACTCACATCAAAACTTTTAACAATAATCCATTGCCCGATTACTACCCATACAACCAAAGACTGCCTCCGGACCAGTGGTGTAGTCGAGGGGGGACGCGGGGGGACGGCGTCCCCCCACTTTTTTATTTTATTTCAAGCGTCCCCTTACTTCTTATTTTCAAGGGGGACGCTAAGGATGCGAGGGGACGGAGACTTTCTTGATTTATAAAATGTTTAAAAAAAAATTGATAAATTAACAATTTTATGAAGTAAAGAATTGATTTTTTTAAACTATTTTAGTTTTCTTTAACAAGGGGCATTAAAAAAACAAGTTGAAAGGAATTGGTGAGAAAGGGATGTTTACTTGCTCTTATCCACCATAATTACCAGTAGTGAAATACCGCGCTAACGTTAGTTCCTTCGGATGCATACATTATTTTTACAGGGAATTCGCTAATCGAAAACTATTAATCCCCTCTTGTGCCTAACAGAAAGACCACACAAGCTCTCCGAAAAAGATATTTATACACCGCAGTCTCAGTTTAAAAAATATCCAAATGTTTCAGTTTTGAAAGCCTGGTCATGTTTTTCTCACATGACAATTAACAACAGCATGTTTCCATTAGTCAGTAAAAAAGGTCTTTAAAGACATTCAAGGTAATTGACATAGCTGTCACATACTGTTGGTTAGTAGGGGTCCTCAGATGGATGGTATGGTGTCGGCAGTCAAATACCAAATAAATCACCAAAAAGGACATCAATGCAGACCAGCAACTCCATATACTGTGGAGTGCGAGAATCCCCCATAACCATTATTCTCCCTTCTCCCATCTCCATTTATCATTCACATTGATAATTATTTCTTGATTAGATACAAGGATTACCTCTTTAGACAGAAAAAAACTACAAGAATTGGACTACCTTAAATTCTAGCCAGTATCGAGTACCTCTGAGTTAACACTTTTTTTCTAGTCATAAGTATTTTGTATCATAATTTCAAATACTTATGGAAAAAACAATGAAACGATATAGGCAGCCAGAAGTGGAAAGCTTTATAATTTCTTCCAAACGTTCTCGGACAGAAACAGATGCAATTGAAAATCAAAAATCCGATCCAAGAGAATTGTAAGTATCTTTTGAGTTTTGATCGATAATATTTTGAATTGTATGCTACGTTATAACATGAATTTTTGATAAGGGTTATATATTTTCCAAATATCAATATGTTTTTACCTGACTGCCAAGAAGGGTTATGTCTTTCACGCGTATCTGGGTATGTGGATTTCTTTATACCCTCGAAATATTCCAACGGCTGGATGGATTTTAATGAATGAAGTGTCTATCGATTCGTCTTAACCGTCCGATGGTTATAGGCGAGGTTTTATTTTTATAAATTCAAAATGGCGGTAGAGACGAGAAAAATGTTTTACGCACCCTATTGAGTGGCATATCATTGAATAGGTCTTTAAAAATGAAGACGATATTTCGTTGACTATTTTACAGTCAGAAGTTCCGTTTAAATATTACACAACCTGAACGTTGTGTAGGTAGGATCTCTAGCTTTACTTTAACTCTAATCTTCATAGACATCTATAGGCCTCATCAAAACAGTGTTTATAGATAGGAACTAACAATTAAACACAACTTAAAAGTCATCAATACAAGTAAATTAAAAATATAGGTAAGTAACATAAAAAAAAATAGTTTCACATTTATGAGAAATAATTAATTAGTTCGCTTTTCAAGCTGTCGGGTTTTTTGATTTTTTAAATTTATTGTTATATAACTATGTCTGTTGTTGAACGGGATGGAAAGCAAAATGTGAAAAAGAAACATGGGCGCAAGCAATGGTAGTTGAACAGAATTGCCCCTCTCTGAATTTCCTTTCTCGCTCGAAATTTTCAAAAAATAATAAATTTTGTTATTCTCAGAGGATTTAAAGTAATTCAACAGTAAAAGAAAGGATAACCAAGAATTATTCATCAGGGATAGGGTCTATCTCCCCGAAGCCCCCGTAAAAGACTATTTTTAGTTTTGTTTTTCTTTTACGTTTGTGTATTTTATTTCTAAACTCACGATTAAAATACATCGGGTGTTAAGAAAAAAAAATCAGTCTGTTTCACTAGTTTATTTTGTAGAAAAACTAATAGAAATTTAATTTTGGGTTTTTAATATACATCTTATTTGTTTATTTCTAAATTATATTTTTAATAAAATACAGATTTTATTGAAATTACTGCAATATTGTTTAAAAATGCCTGCAATCTCTATAAAATTCACAGCAGCATAAAAAGTACAAGATTAAAATAAAACATTTTAATTTTTGATTGCCACACTATCTATATATATTATCGTTATTTACTATTTACAATAGAGATTCTTTAAAGAAAATTAAGTATGTAGCACTTGTAGTTCGTTTACAGGTATACATAGCACTATTCCATTAAATTATGCACTACGGAAAGAAAATTCTTTACATTGTATTTTAATGATGTTACACTACTTCAAACATAATGAAATTGATATAAATGTAATGCATAACTATATGATTAATATAGAATACGAATTGTGTAGCTTCTATCGTTTATTTACAGGGATACTCAAAGAAATTACATTGCATCACTCTCGGTATATAGTAAATGTTTGAAAGGGGTTTTGTGAAATTGATATACATTATTGAGGAAGGAGTTAACGTCATCCACAGAAAACATAGAGAATGTATCATATCAATTTTCTTTAATAGTGTATGAGCAATACTGCATGATGTGCGTTTTCAATCTTAAATAATTTTTATTACATTATGAAAAATGAATTCTATAAAGCATATGTAGTGCAACAATTCGAATTATTTAATTTGTGTGTGCGGGATTAGAAGAAAATGCATTTTTAAGAGTGTTATGTATTTTTTAGCACAACTAATTTTTACTGTGCGAATATAGTACAAATAAATTCAGATATAGGACTGCACTTCACAAAAGATATGGATACAAAATTATTGTCGTCAATAAACGGTAATTGCCAGAAAAACTTTTTTTGGTTGTTTTATGCGTTTTCCGCTTTAATTAGACTTTTAGGTTTCTGGGTGGTATGTATAAAATACAAAGATTATACACTAAAGAATTGCATGTTAAGGATGTTGTCAAATCCAAAAGGGCAACTTCCTGACATATGTTTTACTTTATTTTTGTTCGAATATGCATGAAACTAGCTGGTGTTGTTGTTCAGAAACTATGTCATCAAGCTGTTTTTTCCATTTTTTTTTTTTACAAACGCAATAGATTTTTTAGAAAATAGTGTCAAAATGGACTTTTTGAACGGAATTTCCGCGCGAAAGGCGAAAAATCACTCAAGAGCGGCGAAAAACGGGTTTGTCATGTGATCGAAATCGCTTATAACTCAATGGGTAATTTTATTGATCAAAAAATGGAAAAAACAGTTCAATTCCAAATCGCTTCCATGGCCAGGGTTTCCAATTTTATACCTTTCTGTTAAAAAATGAATTTGTAAATGTGTCAGAACGTTTTGCGCTTGTTGGGCAGAGCAGTTAAGAACAGCCTTAAGGGATTACTTTACTCACGCGAAAACACCCGTTTTTTTATGTTAATCCTATGAGAGAATTTTTTTTAAATATCTTGTTTTACTTTCAGTGTTTTTAAATTATTATTTTTATCATTAAATAGATGAGGCCGATATCTACGTACTTTTTCGATTTTGTTTGCACTTTTTTTTTTTTCAAGTTTGATAATTTCGCTTTCGGAACCGGTTTCGAAAGTCAACGTATCCTCATAAATAATTTTTAAAAAAGTAAAAAAGACTGCGAACAAAATCGAAAAAGTAAAAAACGGGCATTGTAGAGATCGGCTTCATCTATTTAAAAAAAAAAAAAAAAAAAAAATTAAAAACACAAAGTATAACAAGATATTTAAAAAAAATTCTCACATAAGTTTAACATTAGCAAGCGGATTCAGTTCCTGTGAATGAAATAGTCCCTTAATGTCTGTAGACAGTAATTACTGGAAAAGGCTTTAACTTTCTTAAGTATTTTCTAAGATATTTATTTACATTTATCACTGTTTTTGGTATGAAAAAAATAATTATAATAGAATGTTCTTGATAGCATTAGAAAATGTTTAATCTATGTATGACGCATGATTTTTCATTATAGTTAAAGTTGTATTTGGAGTAAAAAAAGAAAAAAATAGTTGTAACAAATTATGTTTAATGAATTTATTTTTCATTTTGAATAAATGCGTACAAAAAAAATTAATTATTTATATAAACAATATGTACTTTTTTTAAAATTTTTAAAGAAAATCTTATCTATAATACGATATTTAAAATTAAAATTGAAGTAACATGTGTTATTAGTGCTTTCTAGGAGGCGCAATACCTATTCATTTTACTGAATGGAAATGTAGTAACAGATGTTACATTTTTTTATGACAAATGCCGAATTAAATTGCACAAAGTTAAAAAATAAATATTTTAATTAATCAGAACATATTTATAAAACTATTGAAACTAGGGATGCACCGAATATTCGGTATCTATTCGATATTCCGCCATACTATCGAATATTCGGTTAGGTCGAATATCAAACTATTTGGCCAAACCGAATTCTTAAAAAACCTCTTAAAAATATTTTTTAAAGCCTTACACACCTTCTACTTTTAACTGTCAATTAATAAAGATATTCAGAAAAATTAGATAGAATCATCTTTAAATAAAAGAGAATGCTTTTATAATATTTATTTGCTGTTTTAAAAGTTTCACTTAAGAAAATTAACCATTAATGACAACCTTCATAGGAATTAATTATGTGCAATACAATGTTGAATTCAGACACTTTTCTCTGGGAGGGATTTCTGTGGTTCCGAGGGGGGGGGGGGGATTTCTCACGGCCTCCCCCTGAATTCAACACTGTATACAAATGCGAGTTCCTGAGCATTGTCTAGTAAATACTCATTTTCTTGCTTTTTCGAAAATAGGATAACAAAATGGAAAAAACTTTCAGGGGTAAAAATAGGCACCAAAATAGGCAATTTTTTGACCAGCAAACCAGGACCGCAAATTTTAAAGATATTTAAAAAGTGCAGTAATTTAGTTCACTGACACGACCGAAAATCACTTTTGTTCTTTCTTTTGTTCAAACATGAAAAACATTTTTTTTTTAATTCTACAGTAAGCTATTCAACAAATAAAGGAACTTTAATTAAATTAATTTTAATTAAATTTAAATTTTTCATTTAAATTTCCATGCAGTTGAAAATGAAAAGCAAGATTCAAAATCAAGTATCTACCTATGGGTGATATACGCCCTAACGTTCAAAACTACGAGCGTCCCCCCACTTTTTTTTCCAGGACTACACCACTGCTCCGGACGTCCTATATGGTCCTATATAGAGCCGGGCGGTCCGATACCCGTCAGATCCTGTACAGAGCATAATTCGGACGTTCGCAGGACGCCAGAATCCGGACGAACCATCCACGATCGTCCGGTGTTGTCCGGAGAACATCCGTGTCACCTGTACGCATGCGCAAGAAATTCTGACTTCAACTGCTCTGTCCGTTTGTTGTTGAAACGAAATATCTTTTAAACAATTGTGTTCTCTTACTTATTTCTTTTAATAATGATTGAATTTATCCTAAAGGTAAGTAAACTTTCGAATCTTAACTTTTTAGAGTGAACTTTTGAATTTTGCACTAAAATATAAGGCTTTTGTCATAATCTATACCATGAGACAGGCAAATTTTCATAGAAAACATATAAACAGTTATAAGCATTTTTCATATAAATACTCGAAATGATAATGCTGTATGATCGTAAAACAAACCTTTGTTCATTATATTTATACTGAAATAGTATTATTTTTAAAGATAGATATTTCCTGAGTCACCAAAACATTGTTTATGACCCATTGTTTGGGTGTTGTGTTAGATATAAAAATACATTAAACATCCATTTTGTTGATGACGAACAAGTAAAAATATTCATAAAGCTTTAACTTCAACTTTTAAATCTATTTAACTATTAAATTTATTTATCTTTGAAAAATCTAATAAAAATACTCGTAAAGTATATTTTTATTTCAAGAATAACCTGCTTATAAAATTAATTTTGTATAAGATAAGGATTTTTAAATTCTCTAACTAAGCCTACATGTGGCCCAATAGCAAAGATCCAGTTGGGGCCCCTCTGTGACACTTTAGCAGCTTCAATTTGTCTTCATTTATACATATATACTGTATTAAAAAAGTATGTATATATACTAGCTGGTTTTTAGCTTGCTTTTTTTTGGATGGGGGAGGGGGGGGGTTCAGGGAGACACACAGAACCCCTGAAAAAAAGATAAAGTACGCTGTTTTAATTCCTCATTTTAAAAAATGTGTTTTTATGTTACATTTCTGTATTGTTTGTTGTTTTGATGTGTTTAAAATCTGTCTTGCATTTTCAAAGAAAAGATTTTTAGAATAGCTTATTTCATCTGTCTGTTTTTCATTATAAATAACATTTTAGCCTTGTCTGTGTTCCCTCTAAGTCATTATTTAAAGACGCAGTACCTGTCTTTTTAAAATCGGCAAAATACACCCTGCCTTCTTTTTTTAATATAGTGAAATGTACCCCTATTTTTGCAAAAATATCTCATAAAACTCTTCAACAAATTGCAGTATTTCGAAATCCGTGTGCCCTAGAGCTTGCAAAAATTATAGAACTTCCTTATTTCTTTAGGAAAACAGGTTATTCAATCTTTGTAATCCAATTGTGTTTTTTAAATTTTTAATCCATAAAATCATTTAAAGTTAATGTTTCTTTGTTTACCATTACATAAAAATCACTTTTTTTTTTTTTTTTTTTTTTTTTTTTTTAAGCAATCGCTGCTAAACATGGTAATGCAATTTCTCTTGAAAAAATAGTTCAAAATATAAGAAACTCTCTATATCTCAAGTTGAAACATCATGTAGGTGCAAATATTTGCACCTGTTTAATAATAAATGTTTTTGAATTGTGTAATCACATTGTTTTATTTATTTTATTTAAAGTATTCTTCCCTGTATTTATTTTCTGTCTACAGTAAACACTAGGCCTGGTAGCAAAATTTTTTCAAATTCTTGCTCCATCCCATATATTTTGTTAGTTCTGCAAGCCCAGTAGCAGAAACAATGCAGCACGGCAGCGGGCACAGTAGATTATATTAAACCTTGCAGATTAATCCACCAAGTTAAAAAGAAATGCTGGGGTTAAAAAATAGCTGAAATTTGCTTTAAGTCGCTAGATTTATAGTATTTATTGTATCCTTATATTATATTTTCTTTCTAAATGGAAATTTTGCTTACTTTAGTGTTTTTGTCATTTCTTATGATAGTAGGCTTATTGAGTCGCACATAAATTTTAGTTTGCTGCAGACTGATGCAGAAAATTCTGCTTCTGGGTCTGCAATGTGTACATGATCTTAAAACTAAAAGTAAATAATACCATTTTTCAGACATAACATTTTTATTTTGTAATTTTTATTGGTACTTTTGTAATAATTTTTACTGGATGTCTAAACTCATTATTAATTTCAGTACTTCTCCGTTATCCCATCAATCACTTTTCTTAAAAAAAAAATTATTGCCAAAAAATTTCAACAACTAATAAATAAAAAATAAGAATGTTACCATTGAAATTGAAAAAAAAAAAAAAAAAAAAAAAAAAAAAAAAAAAAAATCAGAAAAGCTCTGTTTACTAATTTGCTAACTATCAATTTTAAACGATATATTTTATAATATACTATTATTGAAAACCGAAATAAAAATCTTGGATATTTAATACATTATTTTTCTTAACTATCCCTCTCGTCTGGTGAATGTTTAAGTGATATCAATTGAAACAGATCTATTATATGAAACTATATGCATCATAAATTTTGTTCAATAGCTTTTCCTCTTTTAATATCATTTTGTTGCTGTTTAAGAACATAATTGTTATTTTAATCAACAAAATATCTAATAAATCAGTAAAGCATCATTAAAAACAGATATAAATACATTTGACACCAAGTAAGTGTGACGTTACAATCATGTAATTTTGGCATTCAATTTTATAGTTTGGTGGTAGCTTTTTCGGTACTTCTCCATTATCTTGTCGACTGCTTTCAATAAAAATAACTTTGGCCAAAATAGGATTAAATGCCAAAGATATATGATTGTAGCATTGCATTCACTTGATGTCAGATGTTATTTTAATCCATAATATTATATATGATGTGTTTATGTCATCTTATATGTGTTTGTCATCAGGGAATTTTTAATTTGACCTTTTTCTGTATTTTTAATGGTGTTTTGTTGGTTTACTAATTATTTCATTAAGATAAGAGTAAAGCTTTTAAATGGCGTGGCACTATGATATTAAATGAGAAAGAGCTTGAAAAATTTGTGATTCATAGTTACCTACAATAGATCCATTTTAACTGACCATTACAAACATTCACCAGCCGATAGAGATAATTAAGAAAATAATGTAAACAAATAAATATCCAAGATTTCTTTTTCTGTTTTAAGATATTGTTAATTTATTGTTTAACATTATTGATAGCTGAAACTTTAGTGAGTGAGTCTTTTCCAAATTTTTTGTTTTGGTTTTTTTGTGCAGGGGGGAGGGGGGTGTCCAATGGCTTCATTCTTCCATTTGTTTACTGTGTATTACAAATTTTAAAATTGGAGTTTGTTACGATAGAATAGTTTTTTTTTAATTTTAATGAAAAGGGTCAAATATCCAAGATTCCTTTTCTGTTTTCATTAATTTTATTGTTTAAAATTATTCATAGCTGACACTTTAAAAAGTGGGGCTTTTCCAATGCGCTAATTATTTCAACCCTGATCGTGAAAGGGATTTTTATTGAAAATAACCATGCGATATTTCTAAGATATTTGTAATTTTATGCCAGAAGTTTAATATGAGTTTTATTTTATTACTTTATTGAATAACAGTTATTTGTTCACATATTTTAAGTATATATTTGGGATTTAATAAAATAGTTTGAAAAAGTCTGTAATTTTCAAATGTTATATTTTTAAAATGCTCACTGTACTATCAATTTTTTCTTTAATTTTTCAAATGTTTCAATTCACGTGATTTTCATTTTGTGCCAACTATTATGCTTGGCAACAGTGGTGTCTGTATAACGGAAAAGTACCTCCATTTGTTTATTAGACATTACATACAGTTTGTTAAGATACAATAGTTTTTATTATTGTTTTTTTTTTAATGAAAAGTTGTCAATGGGTAGAGCTTTTTTTTTTTTTTTTTTTTTTTTAAACCTCGCACAATATTATTATTTTACGACTTTATTTATAAAATTATATACACACACATGAAAATTAATGGTTCATATTTTAATGTAATAGGTATCACTAAAGTCAAGAATTTCTTTTAAGCAAACAATAATGTTGATTATTTTCTCACAGCTTGTTAGTTTCTCTCCTGCATAATGCAAAAGATGGGATAATTAATCTGTTAGTCACAATGCTTGTTTGTAACGAGCAAGGTCATATAATTTTATTTTACTTAAACTTGCAGAAGTTTTTCTAAATACTATATTAAGTAATCAAAATTAAATATTCCTATATTTAATATATTCGTGCTTAGATTTCCTTACTGTTGCTAGTTTATTTTACGATTTGATTCAAATTAAATTTGAAACCATTTTTTCTATTACATTGTACTTTACTTGACAAAAATTTTAATCTTATAAAGCTTAAAAGCCTTATCTTTCTAAAAACTGATTCATTATCTGTATTATATAAAACTAAATATATTTAAAAACATTAATATGTTTGTTTACATCTTGAATTTATTTAAACATAATAATAATAAAAAAAAAAAATCAATTGATTTAAATCACGATTAAAACAAAATTGATTTAAAATAAATGAACCCTGCGATGGAATAATGGAGAAGTACTTTAATTTCTTTGAATTTGTTTAGATCGAATGTAAAGATAATAGAAGCTGCTTAATGCCACGTGATCATTTATATTAAATTTTATTTTGAATTGATTTGACTTTTGTATCTTCAGTTATTTTATTTATTTTTTGTAGGCACAAACTGTAGGATCCAAAAAGTCCCAGCATGGATAAATGAAGGTTAAAAAGATACTGCAAACATCCAGCAGTCAAAGCTCAGTTCTACATAAAATGTTAAAGAAATTAAATTTCAAAATTGGTAAGTTTTTTTTTTTTTTTTTTTTTTTTTTTTAAGTATTTCTGAATAAGGGTCCATAACAATAAAAATTCATATCAAGTCTATGCATATTTGTATCTCCCTGTTATATATTCTTTAATTATACTTTTCTGCAGCAAAATTATAATTGATATTTTTTATTGATTTTTTTTAATTGATTATAATTAAATTACAATTGATTTTTTTTTATTGACATAACTGCAATTTTAATGTAATCAAATGATAATCATAAAAAAACATTTAACTATTTTTAGTTCAAATGTATCTATATATTAATTAAATTAAACTTTACAAAGAAAATATAAACAATTTTTTGCAGCAAATTTAGTCGAAAACAACTTTTATAAGTAAGTGAAAATCCATGTTTTATAATTTTCATTAATAAATATATTGAGAAAATTAATTATTATTTATTAACATGTATATTGAGAATCTAAAACTTAAAGTAAAATGTAGTTTTGGTTTGGGTTTAGACTTGGCAGTTATATCAAAACTAAATATATGGGAATTGAAAATTATATATTATATGCGTTCAATTGTGGTGTCATTTTGGTGAGAAACCAGGTTTGCCGGCTTTTTTTTTTTTGGGGGGGGGGGGGGGGTTAACCACTTTAAAAAAGCTGGCTTTTATTGTAAAAAAGCTGGCTTTTATTGAAAAAAAGACGGTTTTTATTTTTTAAAGTTGGTTTACAGCTAATTCGTTTTAAATTTGGATCAATTAATTTATAATACGTTTATAAATATCTCTACTGAGTAAATTATAAATTTCTATTAAATTTTCTCAAATAAATAAGTCTTTATAACTGCTAGAAAGCAACTGTGAAGGCATTATGTCTGAAAAAACAATTTTAACCATTCATTAACATATGCATCCTTAAATTTAATTTCTGAAAAACTCTGTTAATTTTGCCTGAGTTTTTTCTTTTGAAAAGTATTTTCTCTCATAATACGTCTCGCATCTTTGCAATGCACCAAAAACTCCATGCGCATTATCTTCTAACTATAATCCGCGTCAGATTGTTTCAAATGATTTTAGCATTTCATCATACGAAGTTTTGTTAATTCTAGCATAATGATCATTTCCATCATCTTCATATTCGTCTTCATCGCAATTCATTGCTGTATTGTTTTTATTTTTCACACTGTCGAAAATATCCAATTCGGATAGTATTTCCGAGGTCTCAATTTCAGAATTAAGTGAAATACAATCATCAATCAGCACATCATGGTTAATTTCTTCTTTTTTTCTCGCTGTATCCACATTTTTTTTAAGTTACTCTAAGGGATTATCGTCTTTGTTGTCCATACTTACCGAATTCTCACTGCTGACAAAGAAGGCGCCTGGTAAAACCAGTTCAAGGTCGTTGAACATCATAAAATGTGTTTAAAGAAAGAATAAGTTTGAAATGTCCAGGAATATTTTGAGAAATGGGGAGAAAAAAAAATTGATCACAAGAAAAAGTTCGTTAAATAGAGAATGCACTTCGCTATTTGGAGGTTATTTTACGAAAAAATTCGCAAAATGTTCTTGGTTCCAAGGAAAAGTTCACAAAATAGAGGTTTGTTAATAGAGGTCCGACTGTATATTCTTAAAAAACAATATTATGTAGATGAGGGATCTATAACACAATCCAAATTTGTTTTTGAACTGCAGGGATATTGATTGAAACTCTTTGTATTATTATTTTTTTTTTTAACTAGTTCTCCTGGAAATTAGTCAAATGCAACTGAAAAATAATTTCAACAGAGACATGATATATTACAAAAATTGGTATTAAATTAAGTTGGAAAAGCTACTCTCAAAATTCTGAGACTGAAACGCTAAACTTTTAAAAGCTGGCTTTTTCTTCTTTTTTTAGAATACATTCATTTAAAGTGAAAATCATTTTGTTTTTTGAGAAATTTAAAAAGTTTTTATTTTATATTTTTTTAATTAATTTTAATTATGATCATGACGACACAACTTACAAATAAACTGTTTAAGATAAAAGTTCCAATCAAGGGGGGAGGGGGGAAGTGATAGAAAATGTACGTCAACTGGGAACCTTAAGGCTCCTGTCCCTGCCAGAGAAGGCACTCAAGAGCTAATGTGAATCATTTGGGGAGGGATTTTTCTAATATCTCGTTTGCATTTCGACATTTTAATATTTTTTTTTTTATTCGATAGCTGAGTTTCCATCTCTACATCGCACCTTTTTTACTTTTTCAATTTGAGTTGCAGATATTTTTTAGAATGACACTTTCATTTTCAGAACCGGTTTAGCAAGTAAAAGTAACTTTATAAAAAATTTCTGAGACCAAAATCTATGATTTATATTTAAGAAAAAATGAAACAGAGCAAATGTTTGGTCAGTTCCTAACCGAAATGCTAATACTGACATCATACTAAAGCGTCTTTTGTAAGCCAGAGGGGGGGGGGGGGGGTAATTTGCTAATTTTTTATAAAAATTGCCAATTTTTGTAGAATGAAAGATTTAAAAATAACATTTATAATAATGCCAGAACCACAATAATTTGTTCCTTTAAAATTGCAATCCTTTATATACTTCACAAATAATACTATGTAGATGGGATCTATAACACAATCCAAATTTGTTTTTAAACTGCAGGGATTATTGATTAAAACTCTTTGTATTTTTTTTTTTTTTTTTTTTTTAACTAGTTTTGGAAAATAGTCAAATGCAACTGAAAAATAATTTAAACAGAGACATGATATGTTGCAAACATTGGTGTTAAATTAAGTTGGAAAAGTTGCTCTCAAAATTCTGAGACTGAAAGGCTAAACTTTTAAAAGCTGGCTTTTTCTTCTTTTTTACATTCATGTAAAGTGAAAATCACTTTGTTTAGATTAAAAAAGCTTTTAATATTTTATATTCTTTAAATTAATTTTAATTATGATCATGATGACGTAACTTACAAATAAACTGTTTAAGATAAAAGTTCCAATCAAGGGGGGGAAATAAAAAATGCACGTTAACTGGGAGCCTTAATGAAGCATAATAAATTTGATTATGTGAATAACCTTAAATATGTCAAAGCAATTCAAATTTTTTTACATATGTTAATTCTCAAGTAATTTTTTATGCATACATTTTTTTTTTTTTTTTTTTTTTTTTTTTTTTTTAAAGTAAAAAGATTGGGAACTTTTAGGTTTGCCAGGTGCAAATCCTGCCAACTGCAATTTTTTTCTCGTCAGTGACAGCTTTTATTTTTTGCTATGGAAATTAGAAATAATACTATGATCATGAAATTAAATATTTTGATTTGTGGTCTTTATAAATTTTTGTTTTTATAAAACTTCTTTAAAAAGACAGTGTGAGAATTTACTTATTTTTTCTGTATTTTAACTGATATTAGTAAAAGGCATGTTTGTAATTTAATGAAAATTATGTATTTTAAATGAAATAAGTGAAGGGTTTATATTTAAAATTAAATGAATTCAACACAAAGTATAAAAGGAATTTTTGTCAATTTATCACCTGTTATACTAACATAAAAGTAGTACCAATACCAAGTTAGAAATTAAAAATTCTCTTATTTTCTTTTACACAAAATTTTGTTTAACTCCTCTAGCCATAATGATATTTTACTCTGAATTTTAATGTTTTGAAAATTATTTGTTTCAGATGCTGTTGAGAAAGAAACTTGTATCAAGGGCACACATTGAAAGAGTATTAAAGGCATAGTTACAACATGTATAAGAACGTAAATGTTATGTAAAAAAAAGTCTATAAATGTAAATTAAAGTACTTTAAATGTATTTGTTGGTGTTGTTATTTTACAGTATTTTTTTCTTTCTTAACAGTGATTTAAAACATATGTACTTCAGCAATTGCATTGTTTAAAACTTAAAATTCATGCATTCTAAAGCAGCAGGTAAAATAATTGTATAATTATTTTTAAATATTACATCCATACTGGAATAGAAGATGTAAATAGATTTAGTTACAGGAGTTTATTAAGTATTTTGTAAAGAATATCATGATGTGAAGTGATTTTAATATATTTTTTGTGTTTAATGGCAAGCTTTTCATTTATTTACTATAAAAAATAATAAGGAATTCAATGGATCTCAGACATAGAACAACTAGATTGAATGTACTATTTATTATTTCATTAAAACCAAAACTTGACAGAACAAGTTATCAGGTAAGAAGTTTTAGATATAATAGAATCTAATGGTATAAATATTATGAAACTTTTATGATCTTGTGTGTTTTTACTTCAAGCTAAAGAGAAGAGAAAATATACCTAATTCTACCCTACCTAAAAATAGAAGTTTTTATTGCACTTGAAAAGAATGCCTATTTAATTGCTTTCATATTTAAAATCTGACATTATAAAATGTTATCATTATTTTCTTTTGATTTATCCTAAAAATTAAATACTAAAAATTTTTGGTTTGTTTAAAGTAAATGTAATATATATAATTGATTATTAACAGAACTTATTAATATATTATTAACAGTAAATATTGAGCTAAATGCTTACATACTTTTAAAAAATGTAATGTATTTCTCTTGAATTTTAATTTAAAGAAATGTAATTAGTTCAGAAAAAAAATATAATAAATACAAAACATATTTGTTACTTGAGAATGAAGTACTATTTTCATTCTGAGTTTTCATTATTTCTTCGCCATGGAGTAGGTAATGTTCTTTATCTGTTTTTATAAATCATGAAAAAAAAAAAAAAAAAAAGTATGAGAAAATTGATACTGCAGAAGAATCGATAAAAATTCTGAATTTTTTTGTTAAAATGTCATTTAGTGCATACTCAAATTTTTCATTTTAAATGAAAACTTCTTGCACATTCACAATTTCAATTTTGAAACTAAATACATGAAATTTTTAAACAAATTTACTACATTTTTCAATTCTCTCAAATGAGACATGTCTTAAATTGTGGTTGTCTAAATACACGTACACACATGAAGTTTGCTGACATTATTTTAATATGAAATTTTATTTCTTTTAAGTAGGGTCTGTATTAAGTTGTAACCGATGTTTTCGATGGTGGCCTTTCCCCTGTTGTATCTCAAAAATCTGATTAAAATAAAAATTTTGTCAGTGTTAAAAAACAAAGATTTTATCCTCTTATTTATTTATTTTTTTTAGAAATATTAAAATTGCTATTTAACTTTATTTTTACCTATATTAAATAAAAAAAAACTGCAAATTTGATGTATTTATGAATTTAAATGACTGTGGAAAAGTATGAGGAATATCAAAAGAATGAAATTAAATTTATTTAACACATATATAACAATTGGTGTTGAATTCAGAGGCCGGCCCAGGAGGGAATCCTCCTCTTTCCCATATAGAAGGTTTGAGATTTATCCCTTTTAATGAACGAAAGTGCAATTTGACCCCCAGATCTCTAAAATACACCCCCTCCCCTGCCTGGAGCCACAGAAATCCCTCCCTGAGAGGTCTGAATTCAATACCAATAACAATATTTAACAATTTTTTAAACTGTTCTAAGAAAATGAGGAATTTTTTATGCATTCAGCTATTACTGATAAAATTTGTTATTTTTCAAAAATTTCAATTCGGTTACTTTTTCATCACTAATTTTAATGCAGATTTTGCTTGGGAGTAAAATTCATTTGTTAGAAAAGTATATTAACTCTAGACCAATAGACCCTTGCAAGGCTTTCGCACTGTAATCTTTACTGTAAATTAAGTGCATTTTTCCTAAATTTATATTTGCATTTTTTTTTTTAAACCAAACAAATTGTACTAATAGGAGTATACTATGTCAAAAGCTTTTCGTATAAAATCCAACTCAACTTTGTGTATTTACCTAAAAAAAGGGGTGTTGAAATCAGAAAAAATGTGTATGATGATATTAATCTAAAAGTATAAAGAAAATTCAGTTTGTTATATTAGATATGGGCGAAGAATCCTATCCAATGATACCCCATTCATCGTATGCTACTTATTAGTTGAAAAAAAGAGATGTTGATAACAGAAATAATAAATAATTTTTCTCTTGAAATGAACTAGTATTTTCTTCGTATTCATTTTTCATGCTTATTTTTAAATATTTTTAGTATCATTTATTTATATTGAAGGATTCTTATATTTGCGAAAAACAACAGGAAAAATAATCATACAAAAAGAAATCTATTAAAATATATTTTTTAATAATATAAATATAAGATTTTAAAAATCAAAAAATGAAGGGGGGTTGCAATCGCCCCACCTGTCCTTTCTAAATGATGCTTCTGATTTTTATTAATTTTATTGTACACTGACATTTCTATTAAAAAATAGTGGTAACCTGGACAACAATTGTCCAGGCTACCACTATTTTTTAATAGAAATCTTTCAGTGTGCGCCGTCGCTCAGTTTAAGTTAAAATTAATAGAAATCTGAAGCCTCATCTAGGAAAAACAGGGTGGGGCAATTGCCCTTCCTTCCCATTTATTTTATTTTTTTATATAAAGCGTCCGCTACTGATCCGAAGAGCATCCTATGAATGCCGCGTGCCGGACGAGTAGAGGATGAAAATTCTATTTGTTTTATCTGGTCCTATGAGCGTCCTACTGTCATCCTATGAATGGCTGAAAATGACGTCCGAAGGACGTGATTAGGTGTCTCTTTCTGCTCCCCCGCGGACGTCCGCCGGATAACGATGGGATATTGTAGGACGTCCGACAGACGAGGCAATATACTGCATAGGACGTCTTTCGTATGTCCTCAGGACGTGTTTGTGTTGTATGGGTAGATATAAGTTTTCAAAAAATTTCGAATGTCATTATGCTTATTCAGGATCAAAATCAATATGATTCAAATATCTGTAACAATATATATACACAGGGCTTAGTTTCTAGAAAAAAAAGTACTGGAGCTCTAATATTCTGCAGTAATAACAAGAAAGTTTATAATCTCCCCCACACACACATACGCATATTTATATTTCATACACTATTTCAAATTTTAAAGCAATTTCGTCTTCCTCAAAAAGAAATTTATATTTTTGACATATCTTTAGGCATTAATATCTAATAAATGAACAGAGCAAAAACATTAAAATCAGGAGTGGGAAATTTTCAGAAAATCCTACTCGTCAGAGTCTTCTTTGTATTGGTGCGCAGTATTTATAAACTCTGGTCCGTTCTGACTAATATTTAAATATTCACTAAAAATAAAGAAGTACTGGAGCTGCGCTCCTGTGACATTCGGAGCAAATTAAGCTCCGTGCAGAGCTAGAAAGTTAATCAGAGAGAATATTTTAAAAACACGAACAAAAAGCAGCGAGTAAACACGGCAGAAACAGTTGCGACTAATTCTGACATTCCTCATCGCCATTCTGAAACCATTGAAGAAAAAAAAAATGAAAAAAAAAAAAAAACCCTACACTGGACACACTATGTCACATACGTAAGCGCTTTGGTAGGAAAGAACGCAAAAGATTAGAGATGGGAAAGAAAGAAATAGAAGTTTAGGCTTTGATTTTTTAGAAACACTATTTCCGCTAAATTCCGGAGTGAGCGCCTGTGAATTCAGGCCAATATTTAAATTTCCACTAAAAACAAAGAGGTAGCGGAGCTGAGAATCAAACAGAATATATTAACGATAATATCCAACGTAAATTAAGCACTGCTTATAGGGTAATATTTCAACCCTACATTAATTTTCATCTTAAATTTCTGCTTCATTTTATTAATCAGAGTAACACGAATATAATATTTAATAAAATAAATATCATCGTTATTCTGTTTGCGAATCGCCGGGTTAGCTAGATACGAAGTGTATGTCGCTGTGCATCAGCAGCCGATGTACAATAAAACTACGAAAAATCGTTATCACAGCGCTCCCTTCCAGGGTTACATATCCATTTTCAACTGGGATCTGGCGTCAATAGTAAAAAATATGCGTATGAAGTTTGGTTCAAATCTGTGCCTAACTTTTTATGCTTTCCGGTGAATCAATAATGAAAATAGAACAAAAATCGCTATTACAGCGCCCCCTTCCGGCAGAATATCACCAAATTTAACCTTGACATGCTGATCATAGTCAAAAATACATAACTTCGTATACTTTCCGATGATATAATGAAACATACATATAGACGGACAGACAGATATTTTGTAAAAAACATGTTTTTCGGAATCTCTGACATTTAAAACGTGTAAATCCGTCGAAAACTGGAAGTCAAACAAAAATTCGACTACAATACGTTCTTCTGTTATAGATAAAACAAAGTAATAAAAGATAATGCTAAAGCAAATGATTTAATAGAGGAATTTTTTTTTAAAGGTAAAAAAAAAAAAATCCCTATAACAAAAGAAATTTTTTTAATTTTTTATGCAATTTTTGACGTTTTCTTTTTTAAATTTTTGCGGCGATTTTTCCATATGAGTAAAAGGAATCCGGCTTTATTTTTTTAGCGCACTATTGTATTAAATCTTGTCATTTTTTTTCAATAAAGTTTATTCGGAGTTCGTACAGAGATTTTCGCCTTTTTCTCGAATTTTTGATGCGATTTTTAGAATTTTGAGATTTGTAAAAGGAACTCGGTTACCAACTTTTAACGAAATATAATAAATTTTCTCCTCTGCGAGTTGCGAACTTTTTTCCCCCCACTTCATGGCGATTTGTCTGCATTTGTGAAAGAAATCTGGTTTTAATCTTTTATTCTAATATAGTAAATGCTGTCCTCTTTTTTTTTTCTTTCATTAAAGTTTATTCTGAATTTCTCGCGATTCTTTTATGCAGTTCTTAGAGATTTTCGCGTTCTGCAGGAATTTTTTGACGCTCGTAAAATGAATTCGGTTTTGAAATTGTAGCTTAGTATAGTAAATTTTGAGCTTTGCGATTTTCCAGAATAATAATCGCCAGTTAAAAAAATGCCCGGATTTTGAAGAATCCCGAATTTCGACTTCCGGATTTGAGACTTTGTACTGTATTGTTAAATCTGTATACATGTTCTCCGAGAGTTATTAGAACACGTTGATATAGTGCATTCACTAGGGTTTTTTTTTTTTTTAAAAGGCTGTTAAAATAATATAAAAATTAAAATCATTCACAGAAAAAAAAAATCCAACGCAGAACAGCATACAGAATACTATTGAAACGAGCGAAGCCAGGCGAATCTGTCCGCCACGTGACGTAATGCGCGAGCAGTTAAGGAATCTTTACAGTTGGCGCATCGCACGAATGGTACCCCCCCTGGGAACAAGTATTGGATAATGACGGGAAGGCACCGGCAAATCATCTAACACGCCTACGATGGTCTTGACCAATCAGGATCATTATTATTCTGCCATCTGTTGGATTATATATGAAATAGCTTAGAATATCCTTTTTTACTTTCTTCTATCTTTACAAGAAGAAAGTATTGGATTCATGAAAATTTTCGAATTCCGGTTTTCGACGAATTTACACGTTTTAGGGGTCAGAGATTCCAAAAAACATGTTTTTACAAAATGTCTGTCTGTGACTCTGTGAGTCTGTCTGTCTGTCTATCTGTCTGTCTGTCTGTGTGTATGTGACACAAATTTTGTGGGCGCTCCATCTCAAGAACTAATGCACGGAATTTAATAAAAATTGATATTCAGTTAGTCCCTAATACAAATTGATGCTGATTAGTTTTTGGTGTAAATCGCTCAACGGGTGGCGCTGCTATGCTGCATTTTTCACGATTTTCGCAATAGCTCTATCTCAAGAACTAATGCACGGATTTTGATAAAACTTCAGATTTAGTTAATCCTTGATATGAATTGATGATGATTACGTTTTGGTGTAAATCGCCCAACAGGTGGCGCTGTTATGATGAATTTTGCAGGATTTACACGATTTCCCCAATAGCTCTATCGTAAGAACTAACGCACGGATTTTCATCAAACTTCAGATTCAGTTAGTCCTTGATATGACTTGCTACTGATTAGGCTTTGGTGTAAATCGCCCAACAGGTGGCGCTTCTGTGCTGCGTTTTTCACGATTGCCTCAATAGCTCTATCTATAGAACTAATGGACGAATTTTCATCTAACTTCAGATTTAGTTGTATGTTGACACAAGTTGTTGTTAATTAGGTTTTGGTGTTAATCACCCAATAGGTGGCGCTGCTATACAGGAATTTTCACGATCTTCGCTATAGCTCTATCTCAAAAACTAATGCACGGATTTTCTCCAAACTTCAGATTCAGTCAGATGTTGACATAAATTGTTGCTGATTAGGATTTGGTATAAATCACCAAATATGTGGCGCTGCTAGGCAGCATTTTGCTGGATTTAGACGATTTCCGCGATAGTCAAATCTCAAGAACTAATGCACGGAATTTCATATCTTTAGAATCCTCATGAGATGCATAGATTGCCATTTAATTTTGGCAGTGTGATAGCGAATTTTGAAGTATTAACATATATGAGATAGAAGAAAGTTTTGGGATTGGTACATCCGACTAGTTTACTTTTTAAATGAGTATTTTTGTAAAATTAGATTCTTTTAAAAAAAGATAAAAGAAAGAAAAAAAAAATTCGCAGCATAAATTTTAAATAATTTTTTTTTTCTAATTTTAAAATTATAATCTTAAAAAATTCAGTACTCTAATGTTTCTTTTCTTTTTTTTTTTTTTCGTTTCAAACTAGACAAATTATTTTTGTTGTGTATAATCCTTGATAGGAAAGAAAATAGTTCATATGCAGTGCAAAGTTTTTCTGTTTATTATTATTTCAGAAAAAGAAAAGTTCTAAAAAACAGTGTTTAATTTCAAATAGTAGATAAAAAATATTTCAAATATTTTTTATTTCAAAAAATTTTAATGTAAAGTTGACGCACGCCACACATATTTATAATAATATGTTTAACACTGCAGTGTTGCAAATTTGAGAACATCAGTTATATGAAGAGCTTAGATTTTTACTTATTTATTCTTATTTCTTCTTTTATTTTAAGAATTTTGTTTTAATTGATTTACTACACCACGCATCACTAATGCACCTCTGTGGCAAAATATTTCAAACTAATCTGCAGTAGAAGTAGTTTTCGGAGCATTTAACTATACATAGCATTCTAGTAATGTGAAATGAATGATTAATGAATGAATGAACAAACTGCTTTAATGATTAAAGAAAACTAGTCGGATTTACCAATCCCAAAACTTTCTTCTATCTCAGACATGTTAATACTTCAAAATTCGCTATCACACTGCCAAAATTAAATGGCAATCTATGCATCTCATGAGGATTCTAAAGATATGAAATTCCGTGCATTAGTTCTTGAGATATGACTATCGCTGAAATCGTCTAAATTCAGCAAAATGCTGCCTAGCAGCGCCACCTATTGGGTGATTTATACCAAATCCTAATCAGCAACAATTTATGTCAACGTCTGGCTGAATCTGAAGTTTGGAGAAAATCCGTACATTAGTTTTTGAGATAGAGCAATAGCGAAAATCGTGAAAATTTCTGGATAGCAGCGCCACCTATTGGGTGATTAACACCAAAACCTAATTAACAACAACTTGTGTCAACATGCAACGAAATCTGAAGTTAGATGAAAATTGGTCCATTAGTTCTATTGATAGAGTTATTGAAGCAATCGTGGAAAAGGCAGCAGAGAAGCGCCACCTGTTGGGCGATTTACACCAACACCTAATCAGTAGCAAGTCATATCAAGGACTAACTTAATCTGAAGTTTGATGAAAATCCGTGCGTTAGTTCTTAAGATAGAGCTATTGGGGAAATCGTGTAAATTCTGCAAAATTCCTCATAGCAGCGCCACCTGTTGGGCGATTTACACCAAAACGTAATCATCATCAATTCATATCAAGGACTAACTAAATCTGAAGTTTGATCAAAATCCGTGCATTAGTTCTTGAGATAGAGCTATTGCGAAAATCGTGAAAAATGCAGCATTGCAGCGCCACCTGTTGAGCGATTTACACCAAAAACTAATCAGCATCAATTTGTATTAGGTACTAACTGAATATCAATTTTTATTAAATTCCGTGCATTAGTTCTTGAGATAGAGTGCCCACAAAATTTGTGTCACATACACACAGACAGACAGACAGACAGACAGACTCACAGAGTCACAGACAGACATTTTGTAAAAACATGTTTTTTGGAATCTCTGACCCCTAAAACGTGTAAATCCGTCGAAAACCGGAATTCGAAAATTTTCATGAATCCAATACTTTCTTCTTGTAAAGATAGAAGAAAGTAAAAATAGATTGTTATCCCGAGCTCAAGGCCGTAGCCAGAAAATATTTTGGAGGGGGATTTAGTACCATGAATTTGAATCTTGACTTATTTTATACTTGTTTTTTACTAATTGAAAAGAAGCGAGTGTTAAGAGTTTAATTAAATTTTATTGTTTATTCAAATAACTCAATCTAATATAATTAGAAAAAAAACTTTAATCCCTTTTCAGTGAAAATAAAATTATAGTCTCATTTAGATACTTCTTCGGAGACATATCCACATTAATGTCAATCAAATTAAAGTTTGACATTTTTACTTTCTTCTATCTTACAAAAAGAAAGTATTGGATTCGTGAAAATTTTCGAATTCCGGTTTTCGACGGATTTACACGTTTTAGGGGTCAAAGATTCCAAAAAATATGTTTTTACAAAATGTCTGTCTGTCTGTCCATCTGTGTGTCTGTATGTGACACAAATTTTGTGGGCACTCTATCTTAAGAACTAGAGCACAGAATTTAATAAAAATATATATTCAGTTAGTCCATGATATAAATGGGTGCTGATTACTTTTTAGTGTAAATTGTTCAACAGGTGGTGCTGCTATGCTGCATTTTTCACGATTTTCGCAATCTCTCTATCTCAAGACCTAATGCACGGATTTTTATCAAACTTCAGAATCAATTATACCTTGATATAAATTGGGTGCAGTTTATGTTTTGATGTAAATCGCCAACAGGTGGCACTTCTATGCTGCATTTTTCACGATTTCTGCATTATCTCAAGAATTAATGCACGAATTTTCCTCAGACTTTAGATTCAGTTAGTCCTTGATATGAATTGGTGTTGATTATGTTTTGGTGTAAATCACCCAACAGGTGGCGCTTCTATGCTGCATTTTTCACGATTTCTGCATTATCTCAAGAAGTAATGCACGGATTTTCCTCAGACTTTAGATTCAGTTAGTCCTTGATATGAATTGGTGTTGTTTATGTTTTGATGTAAATCACCCAACAGGTGGTGCTTTTATCCTGCATTTTTCACTATTTCTGCATTATCTCAAGATTTAATGCACGGATTTTCCTCAGACTTTAGATTCAGTTAGTCCTTGATATGAATTGGTGTTGTTTATGTTTTGGTGTAAATCACCCAACAGGTGGCGCTGCTATGCTTCATTTTTCAGGATTTCCGCAATAGCTCTATCTCAAGAACTAATGCACAAATTTTCATTGAACTTAAGATTTAGACGTTGACACAACTTCTTGGTGATTAGGTTTCGGTGTTAATCACCCAATAGATGGCGCTGCTACGCTGCAATCTGTAGGATTTACACGATTTTAGCGACAGTCATATCTCTAGAACTAATGCACAGAATTTCATATCTTTAGAATTCTTATGATGGGCATAGATTACTATTTAATTTTGACACTGTGATAGCTAATTTTGAAGTATTAACATGTATGAGATAGAAGAAAGTTAATGGATTGCCACATCCAACTAGTTTACGTATGTTTTCAAATGTTTTATTGCTAAAAATGTCTTCCCAGTTGCATATGTCGGAATACCTAAGTTTGTGAACATTTAAAATAAGTTTCATTGCATTTTTCAAAAATTTGGGCTTAATAAGTCTGATGATTTCTATCCGGCTATTGTAATCACTTTATTTTAACAGCGTTAAGATTCTGTGCTTTTACCCAATTCTAAAAACTTCGAATGAGCTTTGAAGATTTCTTACAAATTGAATTTACTTTTTCAACCTTCTAACAGAATCAAACAATAAAGATATGCTAGCATAGAATTTTGAATGTAGTTGATTTTCGAATTTTGGCCGTCTTGCCTGATAGTTAATGGTATATTTATAGCCATCCTTACAAAAATTTCAGAGGGGGATCATTGGTCCCCTCATTGGTTATGGCCTTGCCTATGGTTGAGCTCACTCTACTTATGAGAAGTAAAGAAAAAATAAAAGTATTTGCTCTTTATCTTTGTCGCGTTCCATCTTGTCCATCTTAGCCATCCTTCTTTTGATGGCTAAGAGCAAAACTGAAAGTACTGTCAAAGACTCACATAACCTCAAACTTTTCAGCATAATCCATCAGTTTATTGTTTTTGTTGTCCTTATACTGCATGGTATTGAAACTTATGTCTGATGTAAGTTACTTCTCTTCATTTGACATGATTACAATTACCATTACCATAATGAATTCATGGCAATATTTTGTGGCTTTCAAATTTTAAAAGTGGCCCCATAAAATAAATATGCCTTTTATTTATTTTTTTCCCCATTCCAGATGAAATTTGAAAAAAAAATTTTTTTGAAAATTTTAAACAGTGGAACTATTTTCTATAGTGGAACAGATGGAGGGAGAGGGGCAGAAAGTATGGGGGAGGGGTATTTTAGATGATTTATTTATTTATTGTTACTAGATATCAACGAATACAGTCCTTTTTCACCAAAGAATTAAAAAAATTTTTAATTTTGTATGCTGGTGGGGTAAGGAGTTACGGAGATTTCAGGGAAAGGGTGTAATTTATATGATTGCTAATTTTTTTATTGTCACTACAGAGCAACAAATAGAGCAGTTGATTTGCTTTTATATAAAAATAAAAACAAGTGATATAATTTTTTTTTAATCAATTCCTACTTAGGTTGAATAATATTTTATTAATGATTGAAAATTTGAATAAGAGAAATGTTTTTCTCCCATATAAAACTAACTTAATTAAATTTAATTTCAGGGAAAGGGTGTAATTTATATGATTGCTAATTTTTTTATTGTTACTACAGAGCAACAAATAGAGCAGTTGATTTGTTTTTATATAAAAATAAAAACAAGTGATATAATTTTTTTTTTTATCAATTCCTACTTAGGTTGAATAATATTTTATTAATGATTGAAAATTTGAATAAGAGAAATGTTTTTCTCCCATATAAAACTAACTTAATTAAATTTAATTTCAGGGAAAGGGTGTAATTTATATGATTGCTAATTTTTTTATTGTCACTACAGAGCAACAAATAGAGCAGTTGATTTGTTTTTATATAAAAATAAAAACAAGTGATATAATTTTTTTTTTATCAATTCCTACTTAGGTTGAATAATATTTTATTAATGATTGAAAATTTGAATAAGAGAAATGTTTTTCTCCCATATAAAACTAACTTAATTAAATTTAATTTCAGGGAAAGGGTGTAATTTATATGATTGCTAATTTTTTTATTGTTACTACAGAGCAACAAATAGAGCAGTTGATTTGTTTTTATATAAAAATAAAAACAAGTGATATAATTTTTTTTTTATCAATTCCTACTTAGGTTGAATAATATTTTATTAATGATTGAAAATTTGAATAAGAGAAATGTTTTTCTCCCATATAAAACTAACTTAATTAAATTTAATTTCAGGGAAAGAGTGTAATTTATATGATTGCTAATTTTTTTATTGTCACTACAGAGCAACAAATAGAGCAGTTGATTTGTTTTTATATAAAAATAAAAACAAGTGATATAATTTTTTTTTTTATCAATTCCTACTTAGGTTGAATAATATTTTATTAATGATTGAAAATTTGAATAAGAGAAATGTTTTTCTCCCATATAAAACTAACTTAATTAAATTTAATTAATGAATTGATATTTGAAAAAAAAATGTACTAACATCAAGTGTCATCCACTACAAGTTAAAAAAAAAATGTATTTCAACATGAGTTGATGAATTATAAGTATTTTATTAACGATTGGAAATTTGAATAAAATTAATTAATTAAATTTAATTAATGAATTAATATTTGAAAAAAACTGTATTAACATCAACTGTCATCTACTACAAGTTCAAAAAAAATGTATTTGAACTTTAGTGGATGAATAATAAGTATTTTATTAACGATTGAAAATTTGAACAAAATATATATAGGGAGAGTGTGAACTAATAATAGGAATTGAAGAATTAAAAGTTTTTAATGTTGGGGGGGGGGGGGAATGCATAAATAATGCGAGGCTAGGGAGAAATTTAGATGATTATTTATTTATTGCTGTGAGAAGCGAATGTGGCAATTTTCTTTAAATAAAGAGTTTTAAAGATTTCAAACTCTGGATGATGGAGGGGAAAAAGGGGATGCAGAAATTTGGGGAAGGTACATGGGCATGGGGGATAATTTATGTAACTGATAATTTACAGTCACTAAAGAGCATTAAACAGACCAGAAGAATTTTTTTTATATACAAATAAAGATTTTTAAAAAAATTATACTTCTTTGTATGCTGGGAGGGGGAAGTGTAAATTTGGGAGGTATGGAGGTTTGGATAATTTAGATAATTATTTATTTATTTTTATTAGTGAGCAATGAATTTTGAAGATTTTAATTTTTTTAATAAAAAGTTTTAAAGATTTGAATATCTGTATGCTGGATGGGGGGAAATGGCAATTTTTGGTGGATGTGGAGACAGTGGCATACCCAGGATTTTATTGCGGGGGGGGGGGGGCTGACTTAAATTTCCATAATGTTCTATATCTTACGAAAAACGTTGAATTGTGTTGTAAACAGAAATCATTTTAGAAAATAAGGCCATAGCCAGAGGTGGGGGGGGGGGGGCGGGGGAAAGGCCAGGGTGATTCTGATCTGAATTTTCTGAAAATTTAAGGCATGAGATTAAGAAATTTAAAAAAATCGGTCATCAGTAATAAAATTATGACTTAAAAATATATCGCGATTTTTGACAAATGGTCAGCGAAAGAAATCAATTTCGGCAATCGTTCGCTGAAAAAGATCTCAAATTTAGTTAAAGGATCGCGTAAAAACCGGAATTTTATCCAAATTCCGCGGATAAATTGCGAATTTTGTCAAAGGATCGTGAAAAAAACGTGAATTTTGTCATAGGATAGCAAAGAAAAGCAGGCCCGTAACCAGATGGAGGGCGATGGGGGCTGAGCACCCCCTAGCTTCCTCTAGAGCCTCCTCTAACGATTTCCCTACTTTTTATTTTTTCAACAAAATGTACGTTTTAACTTTCTTAATTAAAAAAAAAAAAAAAAAAACTAGCAAGAAAAACATTTAGATCTTTTAACAGCTTGAATGCAATGGAATATGCCAAACATTTTGCGTTCAGAACCCTATTAGATAAGTTGTTTTATATTATCTTGCTTGCGATACAATTCTCGAAACGCGTTCTAATACTATGTTCACACTACAATACTTAAGATATCTTAGGCCGCCGAACTCTCTTAATTTTGAAGTGGTACCCTCTCGGAATTGGAAACCTGTTAACATGGAAAAACTCACTTAAGATAACTCAGTGAACGTCACTGTGTTGTTTGCGCATGCGCTTAACATAAAACCGCCCGCAACACCCAATCAGTTAATGCGAAGCTTTACATCCAGCGAGAGTGAATGGTCGTGACTGTCTCTAGCCCGAAGAAAGTTAAAACCACAGACTTCTAATATAAGTAGACTCCCAATCCCATTGTTCTGTTGGGAAGGTTTTGTCTCCAACATGTTTTGCTTTCATCGCCAAAAGGGTGCCGTATTTTGGCGGTAATCCCTTTATTGGCAAAGCAAAAGTGCGTTCAACTCATGACAGGACAGACTAGTGATGGGCGATAACGAGATGTTTTTCTCGATTGTCTCGATTGTATGGACATCTCGATATTTTTCGATTGTGTAATTTTTTTCTCGATGACTCCAGTTTGCCAAGTGCTTTGATACATCATATATTATATATTATATACGTCATACATTTATCAAGAATCGTCTGCGGGTGAACTGGAATGAGCCGGTGTTAATAAAGACAAGGTTACGTCGCCCGCTAGTGGGCCCCTCCTTTAATCGGGCCCCTAAGTTATACGTAATCTTGTAATATGAAATCACGAACAGGATACCCGCTATATACGACACCGTATAGCAGGCGTGGTGTGCACGCACTACAAAATCTTGTAAAAAAATATAATCACGAAACGAACGAACCTCGGACCAGATCTCTTGAGGGAGGGGTCAAAGTGAGCGGAAGGGCAAAGTAGCTGCATAATATGAATAAGCCGTCACAGGTCTTCAGGCCTTTCGAACCATATGTCACACGACGGGTCTGGATCTGAATTTATAAAAATGCCCTTCCCGGGGGGGCAAAGTGGGGGGAGGGGTGCGGGAGGTGAATAACATGAGTAAGTGGTCATAGGCCTTTCCAACAATATGTCACATGAGAGGTCTCGGCTAAATTTAGAAAAGTGTCCCCCGTGGGGGAAAAGTGGGGGGGGGCGGTTACCGGAGGTGTATAACATCAATAAGTAGTCACAGACCTTTCCAACGATATCTCACATGTGGGGTCTTGGCTAAATTTGTAAAAGTGTCTCCCCGGAAGTGGGGGACGGACACCGGAGGAGCATAACATCAATAAGTACTCACAGACCTTTCCAACGATATCTCACATGTGGGGTCTTGGCTAAATTTGGAAAAGTGTCTCCCGGGGGGGGGGCAAAGTTGGGGGTACAGACACCGGAGAAGCATAACATCAATAAGTAGTCACAGACCTTTCCAAAGATATCTCACATGAAGGGTCTTGGCTAAATTTGGAAAAATGTCCCCCGGGGGGTGGCAAAGTGGGAGGGGCTGTCACTGGAGGTGCTTAACATCAATAAGTAGTCACAGACCTCTCCAACGATATCTCACATGAGGGGTCTTGGCTAAATTTAGAAAAGTGCCCCCCGTGGGGGCAAAGTTGGGGGGACGGACACCATAGGTGCACAACATCAATGAATAGTCAAAGACCTTTCCAACGATATCTCACATGAAGGGTCTTGGCTAAATTTGGAAAAATGTCCCCCGGGGGGGCAAAGTGGGGGGGGCTGTCACTGGAGGTGCTTAACATCAATAAGTAGTCACAGACCTTTCCAACGATATCTCACATGAGTGGTCTTGGCTAAATTTAGAAAAGTGCCCCCCGGGGGGGGCAAAGTGGGGGGGGACGGACACCATAGGTGCATAACATCAATGAATAGTCACAGACCTTTTCAACGATATCTCACATGAAGGGTCTTGGCTAAATTTGGAAAAATGTCCCCCGGGGGGCAATGTGGGGGGGGGGTCTGTCACCGGAGGTGCATAACATCAATAAGTAGTCACAGACCTTTAAAATGATATCTCACAAGACGGGTCTTGGCTAAATTTGGAAAAGTGTCCCCCGGGGGGCAAAGTGGTTGGACGGCCACCGGAAGTGCCTAACATCAATAAGTAGTCACAAATCTTTCCAACGATATGTTACATGAAGGGTCTTGGCTAAATTTAGAAAAGTGTCCTGAAATTTCATATATTATACATAATATTTATCGGAGGGCTCCATAAAAAAATCCGATCTAAAATGATAAAAACGGAAAAAACTAACCCCCGCAGTGGGGGCCAAATTGGGGAGGGGAGGAAGAAAGTCTCATAATATGAAAGAGTCATCCGAGAGCTTTCAGATAACATATTACATGACGGGTCCAAAAAAGTTTGAAAATTGCTCCCCCTCCCTCCCCCCTTTGGGCCCACTCTTTCGCCCCGGAATTTACGCAGCCCCCACTTTAAAATTTTTATGTTCAATGAATAATATTTATTGGAAGACTGCATAAAAAACCTACATCTAAAATGATATTTAAATTTATTATACAAATCGGCAAGGGTTTTAAAAATTTGTTCCCCCCCCCCCCCCGAATTTCACCTTCGGGGGAAGAAAGGTTCATAATATGAAAGAGTTGTCAAAGGGCTTTTCGATTATATGTCACAGGAAGAGTTCGGTAATTTTTTTTTTAAATTGCGCCCCACCCACTCTCACGTCCTCGGAACTCACCCGACCCACCTTCCTCTTTGAAATTTTTATATTTAATAAATAAAATATTTATCGGAGGGCTCCAAGTATGTGACAGCTTGGTAGGGCTAAAATAAGAAAAACATTGAAAATTAAAGCTTCATTTCATAGTTCATTGTCATGCCTATTTCTTTCTCCAGCTTGCCCCTCGATATCTCTTCTCGGCCCTTCTTGGCTGAGCGTGAAATGACAATCATCGAGAGTAACATTTCGGAGAAAGGACGAAAACTGATTTCTCATTCTCGACAATGTCATATGAAATGTTGAACAGAGACCGAGAGCGAGGAACGAGAAGTGACGAAGGAAGCAATCGGTGAGATATCTCGAAGTAAGCGAAAGGTTTGCCCTCGAGCAGAATGTCTCCTCGAGCTAAACGAGCAGTTTGCGTCCAGAAAGTAGATCTCGAAGTGCGAGAGAGAGCTCTCACACTTCGAGAGAAAGGAAGCTTTCAGAAGAGTCAAACTTACCGCGCTTCTGGTGTAAGTCATGATTTCCCAAAGGAGTACATGTTTTTTTCCATTCGCTTTTGTTATTAACCGATATGGGTTAGGAGGCATAGTGGTTTAAGTTATCAGTTCGAGTTTTTGTTGATATAGAAGTTTTCTATTGAATTTGGCGCCAGTTTGTCTTTGATTTTCAATGTTTCTCTTATTTTAGCCCTCCTAAGCTGTCCCATATCTCTTAATATTAGAATGCTATTGTTAAAACAAAACTGCACTGCAAAATATGTGTTTTCAAGATTTTAAGTGTCGCCTCAGGGAAGAGGATTTTTCAAAATTATTTTACCCCACTCATGTAATATATTAAAATAAGGGTAATTTCATAACCTTTCTAAATCTACCTTTCTTTTGTCAATCCACTGTTAATTTTAGACCCCTGGGCTTAAAATGCTAAAGGAATATACTTAGCGGTGGTTTTTTTCGTACTCTGGTACGGTATCTTTCACTCATAGGAAAATTATAAGACTAACATCAAATTGCGTCTAAAATCGAATAAAAAATATGGACATGTGTTTCTTAATTTCAACTCCCTTCTTCGCCTCAAGAGGGCGCTTTAAAGTTTTGTTTCTTCAAACCTTTAGTATACTGTTTGTCCAAAAATTATAAAATTCACAAAATAAAGTGTTTTCACTGTTCCCTATCTTCTCGTATCAATTTTATTTTTACTACCACCAGGGGACGCCGCCCAGTGAATCATTTTACTTTTAGCCTCAGGCTATTGGTATTTTTCATCTGTTTTTCATAATATTTTGTCTCATTATTTTTCTTCCTTGTAGATACTATTCTCTAAGTTCTTGACCCATTCTGACCATTTGGGCACTTATTCTGGACCAGCTGTGGCCCATCGGGCCCCTCTTCATTTGTCTGGCTCTAATCACACGCTTCACTTGTTCTTTTACCATTTATTCATTTTCTTCAATTTTTTTCTTATTCAATGGTTCGTTTTTTTTTTTTTTTTTTACCATTCTCAACTTCCCCTAGTCCTCTCTTACATCAAGTTAACTTCCATCCTTGGTCTGCCCTACTGTCAATTTGGGGCCTAATGCCCCTTCGGGGGGGGGGGGGGTGTCTTCTACCTTTTCCAGGCCCATCATCTAATACCACGTTGGTAAGGATTGGAAGATTAAAATTATCCGAAATACCAAAAATGAAGTTCATTGAAGTTTCATTTTAGTTATAGAATTCCCTATTAGCGATATATTTGTCTGTTTACCTTTCTATTTTTCGATAACACTCCTTTCTTTTCGATAAACGGAGAAATTCAACAGCATTAGACTCACTTTAGACATTTAGGGACCTTTAACTTGTATCAAACCTTTTACCTTTATCGAAAAGAGGGAAATGCTACTCGATTCTAGCTAATGCGCCTAAAATAAAAAATAAGTTTGTAAGTGTGTCAGAAAATAGCGCCTTTGGATTTCGATACAGACTTAAAGAGTCATGTTGGAATCACTAGGCACTGGAAAACAGTTTCCGTGTTAGACAGGTTCCCTCTTAGCAGGTATCTTTATCGTACTATCCTTACGTTTTTCGAAAGCAACTTTTGTTTTCGATCAATGGGGAAATTCCACAGCATTTGACATTTAGGGGAACTTTAAACTGTATCAAACTTTTTGAGTTATCGAAAGAGTGGAAAGCTTATTTGATTCATCAAATGCGCCATAGTTACGCGATTTGGACATTGCAGTTTCATAAAGAAGAAAGAGGAATTTATTCCAAAGCCAAATTTATAAAAAGACAATAAAATCTTTTAAAACATTTAAATAATGTTTTAAAGATAGATAAATGAGTTGAAAGTATTTTCTTAATGTATTTAACGTCCCAATCGATCGTTATCTTTTAAGAAACATGTTTCTTGACAACATATTGGATCTTATATTTGAAATAAAGAATTTTGAATATTTCTGAGGGGCGGTGTTCATTTTGCTGGCATCTGGACCTACGCATATATGAAAAAATATTTGATAAGTTATGCAAAATTCAAAATACATATTACTATGCTCATACAATGTGAATTTTACAGCGTTTAAAACAAATATTAGTAAGTATGCACATTTCATGAAATAAATTTATATAGAACATAATTAGATATTAATCCTTTAGAGTTTACTGGATTGTATTAAAATCTAGTATGGCACATAAAATTCGAAGGATAAATACTATAGCGAAGATGGTGTAATATTAAAGTTGATTTGAAGTTTTGAAAGAACGCATTTTCAATAACAATTTAATTATTAAAACCGCTAGTGCAGAGAAGGAGGTAGGTTTAGGGATATTGATATCGCTTTTAGAACGCTCTAAAACTATTAAGATATATACAAAACCCGTTATATTAACATGATTAACAGATTTTTGAAGACTTCATAAGGGCTGTACTTATATAACAGTATCAACTTTTTGATAATTTTGGACCCCCTCACCGGCAATGATATCGTTATCAATGTCTAAAAATTCTTTTGATTTTTGGAGTGATATACAAGTATGGTTACATTTATTTTTCTCATACTTTATTGATTCACATTGAAGTCAATAAAATATCATTTTACATATGAAATAACTTTATATCAAATTAAATAACACTTAAAAAAATAGTTACTATTTAAAAGAATTTAATAATAGCTTTTTTCGCATAATGCGTTCAACAATAATAATGTCTTCTTGCACTTGACCCCGCACGGTGTGTGTGTGTTTGGGGGGGCGGGGGGGGGGGCAAACTGTACTTCTTATCAACGAAGCAGACGGACAAAATTCTTTCTCTTTTACTTACTATTAAACACAAAATATAATTTCAAACGTACTTCGCATGCGGTTTCTCTAACAGCGGATTATATATGCATACATATATTACAGAAGAATAGGAATGCCAAACGTTGGGGTATTCCATATTTTGGAATTAAATAATTTTATAATCATTTAAAGATTTTAATAATAACTTTGTATTCTCATAAATATAGATAACAGACTAAAAAAAGATATCATATAATTTTGATGTAATGACCAAGTTACAAATAAAAAATGTAAATTCTGGTTGGGTAAAAAATGATATCGATATCAAAAGACAAATCCCCCCTCCCCCTAGCGATATCTTACGATATCATGTGCCAGACGTCCCCCCCCCCCCCACTCCCCTCTCCTCTAAAATGATACTTTATATATGCACAGCCCTATATTAGGAGCCCCTCCATCAATTGAAAATTGAATGAAAGACAATAACAGCAAATTAAATTACTGCTTTTATTTTTTCCACCTCCTTTCTATTAACTTTAAATGAAGATTATAGAAGATAAAGTCATCGAGCATCTAAATGTTAAATTTACATTGATTGCTTAAGTTTTTATTGCACCCGTTTTCAGTTCCCATGTATTTACTGTAAAAACTGCTTCATATGCATGTAAAAGCAATGATTTTTTAGTGTTATTATTTTAGGAGTAGTGATGATTCAAAAGATCCCAGCTGCGCCGTTGCAAGAAACAACAACAAACAATATATCTGTTTGCACGTTCTGTGTTAAAATCTGTAGTTAGCGGTGGGTGAATAAGAAATGCGTCGTATCCCATAGATAAGGAGACGTCATCATTAAACTCGTTAACTTCAAATGTGAAACCTCAAAAAAGCAGAACGTAATGAAGAATTTATCGAGTCATTTCGTAGTAGTTTAATACTTTTTTGAAAAAGAAAATGGGACGTTGCTTTAAAAAATCTATAGTTTGGGAATTTTTTAATAAAAACTATGAAAACGATAAAGTTATATCAGTCCAATGCATGAAATGTAATGCAATTTTAAGGTATTTTGGAAATACAACAAATTTGAAGGATCATCTAAAAAGGAAACATCCTGTTCAATTATCAGAGGTTGAAGCACAACAGAATCCCACAAAAAATACTGATAGTGATGAATTATTGAATTCGGGAGTATGTAAACAAAATACAAGTACTTCAAAAATCAGCAAGCACACAATTGCAACAGAAAACGTTTCTGCTTTTCCTGCAAAAAAATTTAAGCAAATGCGTTTGTATGGCGCAGCCCAAAAATCGGGACCTTCTAGAGAAGAATGCCATGAATTTGAAAAAGATTTAGTGTACATGATTGCCGTTGATTGCCAACCTCTTTCTATAGTAGAAAATCGCGGTTTTATTTTTTTTATGAAAAAATATGTGCCTCATTTCAAGATCCCATCTCGTAAATTAATCTCAGAGCATGTATTACATGAAGTATATCAGTCATTAAGTTCTGAACTTAAAAACATGCTTAATTCCATCGAACATTTATCCATAACTACTGACATGTGGTCATCTGATAGCAATAGATCTTTTTTAACTGTCACTGTGCATTTTATTTCTGATTTTAAAATGCATTCTCCAGTTTTATCTACGGAAGAAATTGAAAGTGATCATTCAGCTGTAAGCATTTCACAAGCGACAACATCTTAAATAAATGGCAAATCAATGAGAAAGTTTTTACGGTTGTAACAGATAACGCTGCTAACATGAAGAAAGCTGTAACTCTTGAAACTGCACTCTGAGCGTGCACTCTTGAAATATACTAAAAACACACAGATTTTTTTTTTTTTTTTACTATAGTATAGCCCAAAATTTAATTTAATAAAATTTAAAATATCATAACTCAGTAAGCTTGAACATACATGAAAGCATTTTTTTTTCTTTTTTTGCTTATTAGAGGTGCACGGAGTAAAAAAATCTAACTATAACTTACACCTATAAAAGTTGAACCGTGCAAAAATTTTAATTTTGTATTTTAATACGTATGCAGCAAATTGTAAAACCATATCTAAATTTATACTTGAAATTGAATGAGTTCTTGATTTGAATATTTTTTTTAATTGGATGTATGTTTCTGCCATCAGAGGTTTGAGAGATAATCACTATAACCTCTGATTTGAATCAGCTAGTATCACAGTATAGTACCACAGATACAGAGTTCTAAGTATAGTAAAAATGCATTATACACCATCAAAACGGTTTACAATATCAAGCCGTTTATCGCTCAAATCATTCGACCCAAACAAGACAAGTACGAGGAGATTCATTGGACAGGGTAAGGTTTTCAAAATGAGCCGTAAGTGTTTGGGCCGAATTGTAACCGGTTTTAGGGTTGCATTTTTGGCTTCAAGCAAAAGCAGCACATTTCATCAACATTAGTCTTAGTGCTCTGACCCTAGTATACTAGAGTCCTGCATCGGGACGAGCAACCCGATGTTACCCACACTCGACTACACGGGTCGGGTCAGAAGGTCAAGCTATTTCCTCTTTTTCACTGAGAGGCTACTTCAGTCAAGCGAAAAGACAAGACCCGCTTGCTAATACTAATCCTATGGAAGAAATTTATAAAGATATCTCGTTTGCATTTCAATATTTTTTAATTTTTTTTTTTTTTTTTGCATTGTATAGCTGAGATCGATCTGTACAAAGGATATTTTTTTACTTTTTCGATTTTGTTTAAAGGTATTTTTTAATGAGGACACTTTTATTTTCGAAACCGGTTTCGAAAGCGAAAGCATCCTTATAGAAAAAATCTGCAATCAAAATCGAAAAAGTAAAAAAACGGCCTTTGTACAGATTGACCTCAGCTATTCAATGCAAAGAAAATCCTTTTAAAATGTTGAAATTCAAATGAGATATCTTTATAAATTTCTTCCATGGGATTAGAATTAGTGAGCCGACTGAAGTAACCCCTTAAGCCTAAATCACGAGCAAATAATTGCGATAGCAGAATTATCGAGAAAGCCCTATCACTACTATGAAATTTTCGGCCAAAATAATAGCTAAGTTTTCCAACAACTGTTTTTAGCTTCTCTCGTTATAATCGATTGTAAAACATCTCGATTGTAGATTCTAGGAATTAATCGATGGCTGTATCGATTGTGATTTTTTACGATGTCGATTTTTCTCGATTGTCGAATTCTCGAGAATCGCCCATCACTAGGACAGACGATGTTTCGGCGGGAATCTGGAGAGAGATTCCGAGAAGAAAAACCGGTTTGGCGCGCTAAATCTGCCTTCCATCACGTGATGGAGGGCAGAGATGTAGGAGACAAGAAAAGGTTGCCGATTGGGAGTCTACTTATATTAGAAGTCTGTGGTTAAAACTCTCTCAGAGAGTTTGTGGAACTCCCTCAGAGAGTTCGGAGGTTTAAGATAGTTCCGATAACGCAGTGTGAACAGGGTATAAGTAGTAACATTTCTTTCTCCCGAAAAAATTAAGTCCAGATGCACTAACTAGCCACCACATGTTTTCGTACATCTTGACATTTTAAAAGCAATGATCGTATACGGGATGAATGGAAATAGACATATGCTGCTCAAGTTAATCGATAATTAGTTAAGCAATGGTTAAACGTCTTCACTGAAACGCAGTCACAAAAAAGACGTGTTTCTAAATGTTAATGATTTGCCTGTTGACATTATGTATTTGATAGCAGATTTAGTTAATGATGAAATATCACTTGGAAACTAACTTGAATGTTTGTTGAAGGAAATTAGAAAGATAACAAAATGTCATTTTATACAAATGGAATTAGAAAAATAATTACTTGAAAGCCAAAAATTGTTTCATGCTATGGGTGTAGGCAGTAGGAAAGCAGGGTAGGGCATTTTTTTTGTTTGCTTTTTGAAATTTCGTCTAATTTTTTTTTCTTGTGTTCCATGAATTTGCTAAACATTTTTTTTTTTCTAATTGTCATATAACAATAAAAAACATTAAGTGAAAAAGCATAATTAAGGTTAAGTTTATTATAAGATTATGACAAAAATATCTTCAACTATTTGGCGTATGCTTCATTTAAATCTATTTTCAAGCATAAATGCGCTACTTTCTGACACATTTTCGAAATAATTTTAATGATAAAGGCATAAAATTTGCAGATATGATTATTCAAGCTTAAAGAATTAAACTGTGTTCTGTGTTTTATAAGGCTATTTTCCAATATAAACCAGCTACTTTCTGACATAATCGCGAATTTCTTTTATTTATAAAGATATTTGCAAGTATTTAAACTAAACAGAAAAATTTTAAAAATCTGTCAAAAAATGACGGCAAATTGGACTTTGTAGGCTGATTTTCTTGGCATTTAACGACGAAATGCTAGTCATCGAGTAGCATATGACTATAAATCCTTTTATTTATAATCATGGCATTTATAAGAAAATGGGAAACGGTATTCAATTCTTAGGCGCATGAATGTGAGAAGCTGAAAATTTTAGGCAAAGAAAAAGAAAATTACTTCCTAACTGCATCAGGAAAATTTTCGTTATTGAGTGAAAGAAGAATATTTTTAAAGATGTTTAGAAATGGGGAAAGCGTATAATAATAAATAGTCGCCTACATTTAATGAAAACTGTTCGAAAAGGACGTTCATGCTCTTGGGGGATTTTCTTCTAAATGAGATTGAACAAATTTCATGAAACACATGTAAAACGTATGCAAAAAAATCTATGTTATCGCTATTTAAATGAATTAAATCTAAGTCGTTTTCTTTGAAAAAAAAAAGTATTGAATATAATATTAAAATTACAATCTCTTTTTTTATTATTAAGTCCAGGTATGTTTAAAAAAACATGTAATTAATATATATTTGTAATAATTGATTCATATTTAAAATGATATAATCATATGCAGAATTAATTTTAATTATTATTGCGAATTGTTAAATGGTTAATTTTATAAATCATATTATTAATAAAATAAGGTTAGGTAACGCTTGTTTTAAAGAGAAACAATATCATCACTAAATTAAATCGTATACAAACAACCGTGATTTTAAAATGATCAATAATTCAGCAGAAACCAAAATATTAATACAATTAAATAAATTACAAATAGCTATTAATTAAAAATATTAAACGTGTGGAATTAAAATACTAAAATATTTTTAAATGATAATAGTAAGTTTGTGAATTATTCAAATTAATAAATATAGGACACAAAACCATAGATGTCAACATCTCTTAGTTATTCCGGAGTTTGATACAAAACAAGCCTGTTTTAAACTGGAAAAAATGTATAAGGAATTGTGTCTTTTTTCGATATGGTACATTTTAGATTTCAGTTTGAAATTTTCGATTAAATGAAATTTCCTGTTGAAAATATTTTCGTCTTGTAACAGACTCCGGATAAGTGTTATTGGCATTTATGCATAACGCAAAAACATTTGCAAAATCTAAAATTTTCGTTCTTTTTTTCTATATATTAAAAAATTGAACAGAATATGATATTTAAATCTATGTAATGTCTTCAATTTAAAGAAAAAATATGTGAAAAGAACTGTATCCTACAGTAGAGGTCTGCACGGGCCCGGGCTTGGCTAGAAGCCCGTACTAGGCCGGGACGGCGAAATGAAGGCGAAGTTTCAAACGGGTCGGGCCGGCAAAATTTGAACGTGCCTGCCGGGCTGGACCGGGCCAATAAAAGAAATTAAGCGGGTCTGTCGGCCCGATATAAATATATAAACGCAGACGAGAAAATATGAATCATTTTCAATGAATATGAGTTTCACGAGAATAAGTATAAATGCGCGTTACGAGCCTATACTAGTTTGCCAACATCAATATCGAAATATAGCATTTTCCAGCGTAGAGATCGGCATCGGACAGTTACATGGCGTTTGAGCCCGGTCTTAATTCTTTCAACAGACTCGTGCCGGACAGAGATCAAGCTTGCATTTTTTTTTTTCAGCATAGCCAGAAATGGACTTAATTGTTCTGAGAATGTTTAGGCAGGCAATGTGTTTTGTAAAAATATTAATAGCGATAATGAACTTCTGTTAACGGAATTTTTGGAAATATACTTGAAGATGGTTCTCAAATTCACTACTCAAAAATGAAAAACTTTCTGACACATTTTTACCTGTAAAGGCATAAAATTGACAAACCTGTCTATTAAAGGGATTTGGAATTGAATAGCGTTTCCCATTTTTAATAAATAAATTACTTATAGAGATATAAGAGATTCTTGTCACGTGACTGCAGGTTTTTCTCTTTTTCCGTGCTATAGTCTCCGGAAATTCGATTCAAAAAGCTAACTTGGACAATATTTTCTCAAAAATATATTAACGTTTTTCGAAAAGAAATGAATTCAGAAATGTGTCAGAAAGTAGCTTCTTTGGATTTGAGAAAAGCCTTAAGGAATAACAGAAATATTTTCGCAAATCTACTTTTTATAATATAGCCTCAAAAGTTATGTTTTTAACCTTCCCGTATTTCTTTTATTCTAAACAATATTAATTTTTTAATGAATCTTTATTTGAATGTTGAAGCGTCTAAGACTCTAAGTAAATCATTAATGTTGCTATTGTGTATTTTCTGTCTTGCGAACACATTGTAAATTTAAAATATGATGTAAAATTACCTCATAAATATGTATGCAGTATTCTTTAAAAGAATCTTAATTGTATGTTAAGAAAAATCTGATTTTCTTTGTAGAAATTGAGTCGGATCAGATCGGGCCTGATTTAATTGATTTGTCCACTGGCCGGGTCTGTTTTCACTGATTTTTGTAAGGCCGTGAACTGTGAAAATATGAACGGGCCAGGTCAAGACAGCTTTTGTTCGGGCCGGGCCCGCGCCTGGAAATTCCGGCCCGTGCAAGTCCTCTATACCAACAGATTCCTTTTTCTCAATTTTTTCAAAACGCATCTTTAAAAAAATTGTCATGCTGGGCGGTTGAAGATTTCTATGTTTGTTGTATGAATTGGTGTTTTTGTAAATAAAAATGTACTTTTCTGTCAGAATACTAGCATGATAAATTACACTAATTTATTCAACAGAAAGACTGATTTGATTAATCAGCGTTTCAAATATGCATATATATAATCAATGTTCAATAGAGTAGAGAGCTGATAATCTGGACCAATCGAGGCCGATGCCGTACCGGTTAATGAAAAATCCGGATAATTGGACAACTTTAAAAAACGACTATGGCAGTATTTTTCAGGTAACTTCCCTTCACACTTTTTCTAGGCTTAGGACTGGCAATTGTAGTGATGCACATTTTAGCATATTACAAATAGCCTGTTTAGAAGTTATTTTTTTAACTTTTTTAAAATTTTATTTTCCACAAAATTGGTACAAAGTTATACATAGAAGTTACACATAGAAATTATTGCGTGTATATATGCACCCACTGTACGAACAAACGCGAGCGGAGAGAGGGGGGGGGGGGGGTGTCCTTTTTCCGAAGACACCAAGGGACAAAAGAAGCAATATGCTTAATAATGCAAAAATTGCATACAATCCATTAGTTTTCCTTATTAAAATTTAAATAAAGTCATTTTTTAGGAGGTGTCGGATGCTATCTATTTTTTCCCATTAAATACAATAAGACCTAAGACTAAATCACACGGGATGGAGAAAAGTTCTATTTTAGGTAGGTTTTCTTAAGAGGTACACCGCCCCTAATTGTTTTATATTCATTTTCCGATTACCATGAAGTATTTTCCGTTTAAGAATTTCATTATAGAAAGTTCCGTTATAGAGAGATTACGCTTTAGACGGGTGCCTTTATAGACAGGTCCATTTTATCAGTTTTACTATACTTAGTTTGCTTAAGATATGGATTGTTAAAAGATGTTAGCCCCACCAAAAAAATTCAGAGCCCCCTCTGACTGGACTCGCTGGTTACGGCCCAGAAGAAAAATCAAATTTCATCAATTGATTGCGGAGAAAACGTGAACTTCGTCAAATGACCGCTAAAAAAACGCGAATTTCATCAAACGGCTGCGAAAAAAGTCGCGAATTTCGACACATTATCACGAAAAAAAAAAACACGTATTCCGTCATAGGGCCGCAGATAAAAGTTAATTTCGTCAAATGATAAAAACGTGAATTTCGTCAAGGGACGCGAAAAAAAAACGAATTTCGTTAAAGGCCATGGAAAGCGAAATTTGTCAAGAAGTGCGAATTTCGAAAATGATTGCGAAAAAAACGCTAATTTCATCAAAAAGCTACGGAAAAAATGCAAATTTCGACAAAGGATCGCGAAGAAAAAGCTAATTTCGTCAAAGGACCAAGGTCAAAGCACAAATTTCGACAAAGGATCGCAGAAAAAACACGAATTTCGGCAAATGATCGCGAAAAAAACACGTATTCTGCCAAACTGCCGTGGAGAAAAACCGAATTTCGTGAAAAGATCGCAAAAAAGCAAATTTCGTCAAAAAGCTTCAGAAAAAATGAAAATTTCGACAAAAAAAGGGCAGAAAAAACGCGAATTTCGTCAAAAAGCCGCGGAAAAAACGCGAATTTCGACAAATGATCGGGAAAAAAACACGTATTTCGCCAAAAGGCTGTGGATAAAAACCGAATTTTGTGAAAAGATCGCGAAAAAACGCAAATTTCGTCAAAAAGCTTCGGAAAAAACGCGAATTTCGACAAAGAACAGCAGAAAAAATGGGAGTTTCACCAGAAAGCCTTGGAAAAAACGCGAATGTTGACAAAAGGCCGCGGAAAACGCGAAATTCGTCAAAGGGTCGCGAAAAAAACGCGAAATTCGTCAAAAAGCACCAGAAAAACACAAATTTAGACAAAAAACCGCGTTAAAAAATGCGACTTTTGTCAAAAGACCGCAGAAAAAATACGAATTTCGTCAAAGGGCCGCGGAAAAAAGCGCGAATTTCGTCAAAAAGACGCGAAAAAGAAAAAACTCAATTTTCGACAAATTATCGCGGAAAAAAAGCTAATTTCGACAAATGGTCGCGGAAAAAATGTGAATTTCGTCAAAGTATCGCAAAAAAGACGCGAATTTCGTCAAAGGGTCGGGAGGGGGGGAAACGCGGATTTCCCCAAAAGGCAGCAGAAAAAAGGCGTATTTTGTCAAAGGAACGCGGGAACAAGAAGCGAATTTCGTTAAAGGATCGCGGAAAACTGCAAATTTCGTCAATTATCTCAAACAAAAAAGAAAAATAAGCATTTTTTTCATTTCATTTTCGACTATTTTGGGAAGTGTTTGTAACCCCATTACCCACTTCCACTTCTTTGGGTATAATGTGGTGTCACTGTGCACTGTGTCATATGGAATTAAAGAGCAGAGAACAGGTAGTCTGTTGAATTATAGGGGAAGAAATACAAATTTATCTCAAACAGAAAAAAGCACTATATTTTCATTTCATTTTCGACTATTTTGGAAAGCGGCTGTAACCCCATTACCCCTTTCTACTTGTTTGGGTATAATGCGGTGTCACTGTGCACTAATATGGAACTAAAGAGAAGAGAACGGCTAGTCTGTTGAATAATAGGGGGTGAAATACAAATTTATCTGAAACAGAAAAATGCACTATTTTTTCATTTCATTTTCGACTATTTTAGAGAGCTCCCTCCCCTTCTTTCCCCTTCTGTGATGAAAATGTGGACTAACATGGGACTAACAAGAATGGCTATTTTGCTGTATGACAGAAGAAAAAAAAATTACAGATTTATCTAAAAAAGTAAGGATTGCAGAAAACAATATTACAAATTTACCTCAAACTTAAAGAAAAAAAAGCATTTTTTTCATTTCATTTTCGACTATTTTGGGAAGTGTTTGTAACCCCATTACCCACTTCCACTTCTTTGGGTATAATGTGGTGTCACTGTGCACTAATATGGAACTAAAGAGAAGAGAGCTGGTAGTCTTTTGAATGATAGGGGGAAAATACAAATTTATCTCAAACAAAAAAAGAAAAAATAAGCACTTTTTTCATTTTATTTTCGACTATTTTGGGAGGGTGCTGCAACCCAATTAGCCCCCTTCTACCTTTTTGGATTCAATGGTGGTGTCACGGTGTACTAATATGGAACTAACGCGAAGGGAGCGGCTAGTCTGCTGAATGATAGAGGGGAAAGTGCAAATTTATCTCAAACAGAAGAAAAAAAATCAGCACTATTTTTTCATTTCATTTTTGACTATATCGAGATGAGGGCGCTGTAATTCCATCAGCCCCCATCCCCATCTTTGAGTATGCTGTGATGTCAATGTGGACTAATATGGGGTTAACGAGAATGGCTATTTCGCTGTATGACGGAAGAAAAAATTACGAATTTATCTAAAAAGTAAAGAAAAAACACTTTTTTCATTTAATTTTCGAATATTTCGGGAGGAGGGGCTGTAACCCCATCAGCCCCCTTTCTCTTCTTTGGTGTCAATGTGGTTTAATATGGGACTAATTAGAATGGTTAGTACGCTGTATGATAGAAAAAAATGAAAAAAATTTCCAAAAAAGAAAGAAAAAAAACAGCACTTTTTTCATATCATTTTCGAAAATTTCGGGGGTGGACTGTAGCACCATCATCCCCTTCCCCTTTTGGGTACGCCCATGTGTGGAGATAATTTATATGGTTGATTATTTATTTTCTCTAAAGAGCATGAAATAGAACAGAAGAATTTTTTATATATAAAAAAAAAATTAACACTTTCTGTGCCATGAGCACCACTGGTGGGTCTCAAAAAATTTTAATTCTGTGCCATGAGCATCACCCATGGGTCACTGGTAGCTTTCCATATAATATTAAATAAAAATCCTGGGCAGGTCAGACTTTATATTTGTATGTGGCACTGTGCGATAACTGTAACTTACTATATTTTTGTGAACTTACTCCGAATTATGAATACTGTATTTATTTTACAACCAGCAAACTCCTTTAACCCCTTGGGGACGAACGACCGGTACATGTGCCGCGTAAGGTGCTCAGAATCCTTGATTATTCTCTCCAGTAAATTGTCATTGTAAATTTTGCCTTATTTAATCTGGGCACTTTCCCGATTCAATTAGGCAAAAAATTCTGTTTCGAAAAACCGGTGATAAACGATTAAGAATTCTGAAGAAGATGCTCGTCCCGAAGGCTTTTTCAGGAAGGCTCACGTTTTCAGCACCAGTCTTGGCGAGTTGGCGAAAGCGAGAACGTACAGCCAGCTCTAACGCCAATCGTCGTCTTGTGTTTTGTTTTGAACCGAAATGGCGGAAGAAATAGCATATTTTAGAATAAAAGTCCTTCCAAAATTAAAGAAATATTTTCAATTATGTGTTCTAGATGAAAAGAAATCTTCGAAAGAAATTGTATTACGAACTCTTATACTCTGTTTTATCAAAGGCCTTTATTACTTTTGATGATATAGACTAAAATTTTGATTATTTGATCCCCTCAAAAATCTAGATTTTCATTCAATTTAGTATTAATAATTCCATACCTTTATTAAAAAGCCTTTATTATTTTTATATAATTCCATACCTGTTAAACAAAAACTCATTACCTTCATAAATCTAGATATTTGATTACATATAAAGATGGATTTATGGGGATAATGAATTAATGCAGTTTCAGTACATTTTGATGTATATAAACACAGATTTAAAAAAATACGTGACAGAAATTTACTATATTTTCTGCGATGAACTTATATAATTAATTTAATACCAAATCATTCTGCAGAAACAGTACCCAAAGTCAAGTGAAAATAGGCTAAACTGGGAAAAAAAAAAACCTATCACACCTCCAACCAGGATGTTTAGAAACTACTTTTTTAATGTGAGATGAAATTCTTAGGGCTATTCTCAACTGCTCTGCTGAACAAACGCAAAACGTTTTCACACATTTACAAATCCATTTTTTAACGTAAAGATATAAAATTGGAAATCCTGATCATGAAAGCGATTTGGAATCGAACTGTGTTTTCCATTCTTGGATCCATCCATTACCTATTGAGTTAAAAGCGATTTGGATCACGTGACACGGCATTTTTCTCCCCTTACTGACTGGATTTTCTTCTTTCGTTCGAAAGTTTGGTTCAAAATGCCCACTTTGACAGTATTTTCTGAAAGATCTATTTATTGCGTTTACAAGAAAACGGAAAAAGCAGTTCGATAACATAAGTTTCTGAATAACAACACCTTCTAGTTTCACGAGTTTCCGAACAAAAATGAATTAAAACTTAAGTCAGAAAGTTGACCCTTTGGATTTGAGAACAATCTTAAGGGGAGGTGGGGCAGAAGGAATATTGAATGACTATCTCTTGCTACTTCAAAGTAACAAATAAAATCACTAGAGAAATTTTTTTAACTATGTATGATAGTGAGGGGCTGTAGATTTAAATAGTTAAATTTATCAATTAACAAATGGAAAAATAAACCAAAAAATTAAAAACTTGGAATATTTAATTTTTTTGAGGGGGGGGGGGTGAAAGAAAAACAAGCTTTTTTTCGGGGTGGGGCAGAATTTGAATAATGGGTCCTTTACTTATAGTTACTTCAAAGTAATAAATAGGACGAAAAATTTAAAAAAATGTAGAGAATTAAAAAAAAAAAAAAAAAAATGAAAGCGTGTGCACAAAAGGTTAATCCTGATTTTTCTTTCTTTTTTTTTTTTTTTTTTTTTTTTTTTTTTTTAAATCTTTCATTCTATTTCTTTCCTTTTCTTTTTTTATGGTAAATTATTTATTTGTTATTTAAAAATCAACAGATAGAGCAAAACACAATTTTAACTAATCTTTGCTGCAAGGCAACAATGAATTTTAAATGGTCAAAAAATAGTGTGCTGGAGGAGAGGTTGTGTGTGTGTGTGTGGGGGGGGGGGGCAGAAGAGAAAATTCGAAATGGGAGGTTGCCTCAGACGATTGATCATTATTTTATTGCCACTTCAACTTAATAAATAGTGCAATATATGTGCAGAATGACGAAAAATGGAGTGTGTGTGTAAGGGGGGGGGGGGATTTCATCCGAGAGAATTTAGATGATTTATTCAAATATGACGAATGACTATTTTAAAATAACAAATAAAATAAAACAACTAGGACGAAATAATATTTAAAAATATGGCAAAAGTTTTAAAATAAAAAACTGAAGAATTTTAAAGATTTTTAATTTTGTGCACCAATGTTTTTTTCATAAAACTCAAATAATGATAAAGATTTAACAGCATTAAAATGTAATAGTAATTGATTTAATTGGCATGCATCAACTTACAATTATTTTAACTGATTGATTTAATTGCAGGATACAGCTAAATAATTTATGATTTATCGTTCAATCTAATTATAATCGAATTGATTTTAGTTTCAACTTCCTATTAACGTCTAATCGCAATTAAATTAAGAACAATTAAATTTTAATGAATTATTTCAGTTAAAATATGTTTTATTAATGCAATCACACAATGCGTCACACAATTTTGCCGTTTAATAATGATAAAAAAAAAATAATTAATTCAATAGTAATGCTAATAAAACTACGTTCAAATGTGTCATAAAAAATGATCAATAGAATTATATATATTACAAAATAATCTTTACACCTGTTTTTATTTTTCCTAAAAAAATAAAATACGTTCTTAATTTCTTCGAATATAGCGAATTAATGAAATAAATGAGTACTATTGAACGGAAAAACGTAACTCATGTTTGAATTATATATATTGTGCAATTAAAAGCATTTTAATGCGAAAAAGCTGTTTGTTTTAAAAGCAAAAAGCTCTCAGCAAAGGAATGGGGTTGCTGTTCGCTACGCGTAAGACGTCAGGAATAAGAAAGGGTGCGTAGCATTGAATTCATCCCCACGCCAACCGTTACTCTGGCGATAAAGTGCTCAAAACGTGAGCCTTCTTGAAAAAGCGTCCCGAAGGGGGTTAAAAACACTTTAATTAAAGCTGACTCTAAAAATTTTACAAATATTCCATTTATGGACTTTAAAATTAGAACGCCCGAAAATTTCCCTGAAGCTTTTTTAAAATATTTGAAACAAGTAGTTTTATTTCAATCTATTTAACTTCTTTATTTAACTTACTAGGGGGCTCTGCCCCCTACGAGCTACGCTCGCCAACCCCCGTTCAGGCACACCAAAATCCAAAAAGCACGCTAATTGTACGCATTTGATCGGCTTTAAAAATATTGAATTAAAATTTAAAAAAAAACAAAACAGTAGCGATCTCTCTGTAAACGGGTTTCCATTCGTTTTTTTTTTTTTGGATTGGGGATTTTTAAGACCAAATCTGTTACTGTTAAGAGATACAATGGCTGTTTTCGTATTTAATTAAACACATTAGTTATTTGAAAATAAGCTAATGTAAAATGAATTAAGTAAACAGTGTCATTGTCTTTCGGTATTTTTTAGCAGCGCTATAAGATAGTTCTTTTAAATAATTCATTTTAAATGTATCGTTTCAAATCTGACGTAATTTACACCAAACTTTTATTTCTCTTATTAATATTCACGTAAAAATACTTTTGTTGTTAGAAGGAAATATTATTTGCGCTGTCTTCGAATTCACGATAATAGTTGAAAAGATTATCTCAAAATACCTCGCGCAAATATATTTTTCAATTTAAATTGTTGTACCATATTTTTGGGGCATTTTAAATATGACGTAAAATTCAAGTGTAAATATGGTTCTTATGACGTAATTTTCCTGCTTTTTACATGTAATCATTTAATTCTAATTTTAAAGTTTTTTTTTCTGTTTGTAATAGTCACGTGTAAATAAATTTTTAATTTGATGAAATATTTGATATGATAATTTGTTTCGCTGTTTATGCAATTGGCAACAGTTTAAATTAATGACATTTTCTAAAATTTGTAAAAAACATCTCTCGAAATGCTGAAAATTTGAATTAAAAATAGAAATAAAACCTCAAAAAATGCGTCAAATAAGAAAAATAAATACAATCTGCGCATTGGGAACTTATAACATATAAAATGATCTAAAAATGATTAAATTCTCATGCATAGTTTTTGCTCAAATAAAACTTTTTTAATGGAACGACTTTGTCCAACTTTAGCATTAAATATCTCTTAAAATAATTCTTCGATTTGAAAACTGTCTGCATCAGCGTGTTTATCAAACATTTTTCTATAATACCACCGATTTTCATATTTTTGTATGCAACAGTTTTCTTAATATTAACGATGAAAGGCCATGCTTAAGCATTTAAACTGGATGCGGATCAACCCGGAATATCTACGCAGATGTTCATTGGTCCATTTCCAAATCAAAACTTTTTTTTATATATAGAAGGATTTCTGTGTCGATTATATTTATTTCATGATAAAAATTTTTGATTCAAATCGAAATATGATCACTTGATCGGAGTCGAATAGATACCAGCAGGGCATTCTAGTGTTAAATTTATGCATCTATGCGTATTTTTTTACGGTGATTCCGAATATGTAATTTTCCTTAAAATCGCTTAGTTACAAGAGTGAGAATTAATTATTATTTTATTAATTGGATTTCAGAAACCTAATTCCTTTGAACACGTCAATTTGAATGACAGACACCTGATTGAGAATAAAAATCACACGTCGTTTATATAGTGGGATGGTTTTGAGGGGTATAAAAAAATTTACAAATACTACATTTATAGATTTGAAATTTATGCATATGTGTGCATTTTTTTCACGCTGATTCCGAATATGCAGTTTTCGTAAAAATCGATAAACATTTTATTTTAAAAACAAATGCTTTCCTACGGCACATTATATAAATCTCAGCGCTCCTCCACTAATTATCATTATTTTAAGTTCGATTTTTTGTTACAGGCACATTACATATATTACTAATATAGAGACTTTCGTACTTCTTCCGCTATCGGGTTGTATTTGTGGGGATTAACAGGGGAGAGTGAACTGCTTTTGATTAAATATCGCCATTAGTCCACAAGACCGATATTATGACACAGACTGATTCCAAACATTTTAATTAACTTAATAATGACATCCTATAACATTAAAGTAAAACTGTGAGCAGCACATACTACTATTTTCGAATAATAATTTCAGATATTATTTTATTTCCTTTTAAACTATCTCGGGTTCTATGGGCCCGACTGAGACAGGGATGATTTCATTCAATTTCATATCGATAGCATGACGTATTTTAGTTGAACCTTTTACCACCAGTGTGTGCTTCGACAAGGTTTTCTCTCTAACTGTGAACCGTTTTAATAACTCGGCAACTGTTTGTCGGATTTCAAAACTACTCATTCCAAATATTATAGTTAATTTAACATTGACATTTTATAACATTAAAGTAAAATTATGAGCAGCACGTATCACTATTTTCGAATAATAATTTCAGTATTTCATGTCAAAGTATCTCGGGAATTATGGGCCCGATGACGACGGTTTTGTCTTATTCGACTTGATACCGATAGACTTACATATGCTTGTCCCAGCTTTTACCACCAGAGGGCGCTTTCGTATCTCGGGTTCTATGGGCCCGATCACAACGGGGATTGGCTCATTCAAATTGGTTTTCGATGGTTCGTTCGGAAGGTGGTTTGCTTATTAGAATAGATTGTGCCTCCGTATCTAAAAAATTGACCTAAAAATTTTTGCAGAGCGTGCGCAACAAGCCTGTTATACCATGCCACAGGCAACAGGAAGCGAGAACCAGTGTGAGATGTTCGTACAGAGCTATTTGATTTTTATTTATTAGTGGTAGTTACCACTATTTCCGAATAGTAATTTCAGCAAATTTCTTAAATTCTTATTTGAATCGTACACTCCTGAACTAATATATCTACGGATAGGTTGTATATTGGAGTTTCGTTTGGATAGATGTTTGTTTAGAATAAGGTGCGCCCCCTAGAGGTAGTAAGTGGAAGCCCTCTACTCCCACACAAAACAATTGGTCCCCACATGCAAAAAATTTTTCTCTTTTAGAATTTCTAAAAAAAAAAATTCAAAAAATCCTACTAGAATTCGAAATACGCATTAAAAATCCATTTTAATAAATTAAATTTTATCTTCTTTCAAAGAAACGAGTAGACAGCATGTGATTGGGTAATATTTCGAGCGAGATAGTAGTCACCGGTGGTAGTGGGATGCTTTCGTTGTTTCTAAAAGTCTTACAAAAATTCCATTTATGTATTTTAACACTAGAACGCCCGAAAATTTTGCTGAAGTTTTATAAAAATATTTGAAACACGTAGTTTTATGTAAATCTATTTAACTGATTTCTGTGACATTTAAATTTATTTTATGAAAAAATTTCTGATTCGAATCGAATTATAATCACTTGATCGGAGTCGAATCAATTCCAGCAGGGCATTCTAGTGTTAAATTTATATATCTATGTGTATTTTTTATGCAATTCCGAATATGTAATTTTCCTTAAAATCGCTCAGTTACAAGAGTAGGTATTAATTATTGTTTTATTAATTGGATTTCAGAAATCTATTTCCTTTGAACACTTCAATTTAAATGACAGACACCTGGTCGAGAATAAAAATCACAGATCATTTTGTTTTGGGGTGGATTTATGGGCTAAAAAAAATTACAAAAACTGCATTTATAGATTTTAAAATTTTTTGTATTTTCATAAAAATATATAAAAATAAATAAAAATAAAGGTAAGAGACTATTTGGATGCAAATAAAAAGTTTGGTTAGATCAAAAATGATAACGATATCAAAAAGTAACACCCCCCCCCCCCCCCCCGCAGAGATATTTTACGAAAACAAGTGCCAGACCACACCTCCCTTCTAAAGTGATAACGTTATATATGCACAGCCCCTTTTCTAGAACAGTAATACCTCGACTTACGTCAGTAATTCGTTCCGTAAGTCGAGGTACATTTAGATATGCTAAAAAGTAAAAATTAAATCTAAAAAGTCAAAAAACCCGACTGCGTAAAAAGCGAACTAATTAATTATTTCTCACCAATGTGAAACTATTTTTTATATTACTTACCTATTTTTTTATTTACTTGTATTGATGACTTTTAAGTTGTGTTTAATTGTTAGTTCCTATCTATAAACACTGTTTTGATGATGCCTATAGATGTCTATGAAGGTCAGAGTTGCAGTAAAGCTAGAGATCATACCTACACAACTTCCAGGTTGTGTAGTATTTAAACGGAGCTTCTGAGTGTAAAATAGTCAATGAAACATCGTCTTCATTTTGAAAGACCTATCCAATGATATGCCACTCAATAGGGTGCGTATTTTTTTTTTTTTTTTTCGCCACCATTTTCTACCAACATTTTGCATTTTACGGAAGCCATTTTGAATTTATAAAAAACAAAACCTAGCCTAAAATCATCGGACGGCTAAGACGAATCGATAGAGACCTCATTCACTAAAATTCATCCCGCCATTTTGATGTTTCGAGGGTATAAAGAAACCCACATATTCAGATACGCATCAAACACATAACCCTTCTTGGCAGTCGGGTAAAAAGGATAAGTAATAAAAATTCACCAAAATCAACTCAACATATTCTATTGTATTTAGGAATTATGCGTTTGCAATACAAGAGTTTGGAATAAATCAATAAGTTGATAACTTACAAATTATTTTTATTCTGGCTTCCCCGTTCGAGTCTTTGTGCACGTGAAAAAAATCTTGCAATGAAGTTTGAACAGACATTTTTTTCTTTCTTTTCTCTCTTAGAAGCACTTTCTAACAACAAAGTTAGTTTTTTAAGCTTTTTCTAGTCGTTGCTACCCTCTGTTCGCCTGAATCAATATCTTCAAGAATCGTCATTCCAGCTTCAATAAATTTTAGTCCTTCGGTTAATTTTGCAACCGTTATAATCTTCCCCCTAGGATCGAAATCTTCATCTATTGTTTCGACAGTATTTTGTTAACTTTAATTCGATAAGTTTGTCGATGGTTAGTTCTGGAGCAGGGGAATTTATAAGTTCAACATCTTCAGTTTCATACATCTCTAAGTTGAGTTCTCTTACGTTTTCGACGATTTCATTAATTAATTAAGGGAGATACAGAATCACAATTTTCACATGTTTCCTTAGTCTCTGTGCGAAGTAAAAGGGGAACGGTCTTTTCCAAGCATTTCTCACTGTTTTTCGCTAAACTTCGCAGCATGAATCCCTTCAGGGCCTGATTACCAACGAGGCACACTCGCTCCAATAAATTTTAAAAGACATGTTTGCCTTATCTGAACGCCATATTAAAGTAAGATTTCTGCCATGAATGAGGCAAAATTTTCTGTTTCTTTTTACTGGTGGAAATGTGCCCCGTTGGTAATCAGGCCCTGAATCCCTTATGACAGTGACTGCATCTGAGATGCTAAATTTCTTTCAAACGTCTTCAAAAAAGTTCAAAGTGCGTCTTAATTAAGGGAAAAAGAATTCCAGGTCATACGACGTAAATGCGGGATGACGTAAGTCGAGGGTACGTAAGTCGGGGTACTACTGTATATACAGCTATAGTCTATACCCAATCCTGCATTGTATAGTTTTTTATGAAATCGTATTACTCTATTACCAAAGACTTCTTTTACAGTTAATAATTCATATATTTACTGTACGGATACCTCTGAGCGCGAGTAATACTCGCACTTGACCGTTTATTGTGGAAATGGGTGAATCCACAAGTAGACATTCAGTCTACCTAGTATAAAAGGAACAAGTGGGTAAATGTAATCTCAGATCGCACAGAGGGTTTCGTTTAATATTCCTTTCAAAACACTTTACCCTTTTGCGAAATCTGTTAGTTCCACATTTCGCAACCAGGGGACGCACTCTATTCTACACAAACCTCTATCCAAAAGAAACTCCGTTTTACAACCTATCTGTAGATATATTAGTCGAGGGGATCGGGCCCATAGCACCCGAGATAGGTAGGCGCCTCCTGGCGGCAAAAAGTGGAACTGAAATATGTAAGGCTATGAGCATAATATGAAGGAGTAGTCAAAGGGGTGTCGGCAAAAGTTAGAAAAGTACCCACCGGGTCCAATGGGGGGAGGTTAGAAAAATTGCTTAAAATGCACAAGTTAGAACCCAGAGGTGTAAATAAGATGAGACTTTTTGAAAATTTTATGATTTTTCGTGTGATCGCAAGTGTTCTGCTATAAGAATGCAAAATTTCAAGTCTTCAACTTAAATAGGGGCTCAGTTAGAAAAAAACCCTTAAATTACACAAGTTAGAGCCCAGAGGATTAAATGTAAGACTTTTCAAAATTTTATGATTTGTCGTTTGATGTGAGATGTTCAGCTATAAGTATGCAAAATTTCCACTCTTAAACTTAATTAGGGGCTCAGTTAGAACAAAAAGCTCAAAATACCCAAGTTAGAGCCCAGAGGGTTAAATATAAGACTTTTTCAAAATTTTAGGATTTGTCGTTTGATGTGAGGTGTTCAGCTATAAGTATGTAAAATTTCAAGTCTCTAACATATATAGTTTCTGAGAACGGGCTCTGAGACGGACAGACAGAGGAGCGAGGCGAATAGGGTTTCGTCAGGAGAAACGAAACCCTAAAAATTAAAGAGCCTCTCTCAAATAATTAGAAGAAGGTGCGTTCTATTTTAAACAGCTTACCATTCAATAGAACACTTAAGCACATCGGTAAACTGAATTGAATAAGGTGAAACTAATATTCGCGGTAATCAACTTTACTGGAAAATACCGCTATCATCCCCAAGCAGACATTCGGTCTGCCTAGTATAATGGAGCAAATTTTTGGGAACTTCAAATGCTTAGGAAACGACATATTATATTTTCAGTAATTTTAGAAAGAATGACATATTTAAACAGGTTGACAATTTTGAAAGGTGAACATGGCGATATTTATTTTGGAAATTTATTGAGCGGAAAAGATTCTTTCTTTATAAATGAACAGACGTTAGAAAATTTTGTGGGAAGATTTTAATTTTGAGAACTTAATTATTTTTTCGATTTAAATTTTCATATATATGTTGTTTGAGAAGGAATGTATATTTTTAGATATGTTAGAGAAGAAATTTTATTAATGAGTGAGAGACATTGTAATCATTTTAAAACATATGCAATTGAATAGGTGTTAGACAATTTTCGATGGAAACATCTACTTTCCTATAGAAGAGATTTCGCATAGAGTGTTACCACTGAATAAAATGAAATGTAAATAACTAAATAAAATTAAAATATGTTGCCACTAAATAACATGAAAAGCAAATTACGAAATAAAAATAAAATAAACATTAAAGTTCTTTAAAACACATAAGCAAAGAAACGTAAAACTTGCGTTCAAATTAAATTCGTAAATTGAAATAATAATAATAACATTAAAGTAACTAGTAAATCTGCAGATCAGGAGCCTCAACGTCAGCTCTACAATTCATTGTGTTTAGCATCCTTTGAGTAATATTAATCTTTCTACAAAAAAAGAAATTTAAAGTTTTGAAATTACATAAACATTTATAAAACGAAAAAATATTTCGAAGGTTTCTGACATTAGAAGCGTTAAATTAAACCCCTTGTTATGTAATGGTATTCTGAAAATCTCATGAGCTACTTATTCTGGTAATTTTTAGTTAATAAAGTAGATTTCTTCAGGGGGACAGAGCCCCCCTGAACCCCTTCGTAGTGTAATTTAATTTACATTTGTAATTATAGATTAATTGTGTTAATGTCCTTTAGTAATTTCTACCAACAGACGGAAACGTACATGAATTCTTTTCTACAGCCCTGTATATTACGTGAAGATTTTTACGCGTCGTCTATAACATTTAAATTTAATGCAGACAAAAAAACCCTCTTAAAACTGCTCATATCACATTTCCGGGGATTAGTATGCATAGTGTGCACCATATATCCAGTTTCTGCGGAGTCCTGTATATGGTTCTATTTAAATTCTGCAAACATTTGTTAGTATACTAAATGTAATTGGGCTGGGAAATACATAACTCAAAAAAAAAAAAAAAAAAAAAAAAAAAACACTGAAGCAATTCGCGCTCATTTTCATTTATACTTACGAATTCATTTGTGTATCCCTGTACATGGTCTATACAATATTTAAGCACTACTTATTAAGCACAAATTTACTTAACGTTAAAACGCACACCATAATCGAAAATGCTCTTCAGCAATCATCCCTAATAGACCAGAACTGTATCCGAAATATTTTATGTGACCCTATAAATGAACGATAAATACGATACAAATCATATTCAAGCTTCTTGTAGTCAACCACAGTAATGTAATTTAATTTCAAAATGTTTGAATTAGTGCAACACAATTAACACACTGACGACAGGCAATTTAATTAAATCTGGGTTTAAAAACAGTAGAAGCTCCTCCCTCTTCTGAAAGTGTCTCGGAAATTGGTTTCTGAGATATGTTTTTCATGTTTATGCAGCAATAAATATCTTTCAATGTACGGATGTAATATATAATGTCTTACAATCTATAAAAAATATGGACAACACAATATAAATGTCTTTTCTGTAAGGTAGAAGTCACTCCCTTAGCCAATGATGTATTCTGAATAAAAACGAGAATTTTCGTTTCCCGTCGCTAATGTGTTAAAATAAGCTGTGAAGAGTTTTTTTCCCCCGTAGACCACATTTTAATCGACCACTTTTGTGTGACCCTGAAAAAAACATATGCTTTGCACCCCATATACTACAAAAATGTTTCAAAAATACATATCAATTTTATTATTTTGTAACAGAGTAACATCATTAAAAAACGCCACAAAAGGATTTTCTTCAAAGATTGTAATATTATGAATACTTTTGAGTTACCTGTACGCATGCTGTAAGTGCTACACATAACATATTTTATAGTAACCAGGTTCTAGTGCACCTTAATAAAGTATATAAATTTCATTACGTTTAAAATTGTGTAACATTATTAAAATACACCGCAGACGATTTTTCCCAAAGACTATAATGTAACGGAATAGTTTTGAGTGCCCCTGTAATTAAGCTATGAATGCTACACTCTTCATTTTTAATAGCAAACATACTTTGGCAAACCTCAATAACATATATCAATTACATGTAATCCCGACTATATTTACGCGAGTTAGAGCACGTAGAGAAACACGGCAGGCGACAGATTAGAGGTCTGCACGGGCCCGGCCCGCGGGCCGGGCCGGGGGAATGAAGGCGAATTTTCAAACGGGCCGGGCCGGCAGAATTAGGACAATTTTTTTAACGGGCCGGGCCGACAGACAAAATAAACGGGCCGGGCCGGGCCGGCAAAAAAATTAATCGGACCTATCGGCCCGATATCAGAATTTAAGCGAAGCAGATAAAATACGAGCCATTTTCAGTTAATATGATTTTCTCGAGAAGTATGAATGTGCGTCATGAGCCGATGCCAGTTTAACAACATCATTACAGAAATGTAACATGTCCATCGTAGAGATCGACATCGTACAGTTACAAGATGTCTGATTCCGAGTTTAATTTTTTTTTTTTTTTCAGGATAATCGTGCCGGGACGGAACTGATCTTAATCGGTCTCAGGATGTGTAGAACAGTCATTGTGTTTTGTAGTATTAATAGTGATAATGAACTTCTCTTAACAGTATCTTTGGAAATATACCTTAAGGTGGTTCTCATAGTCACTGCTCAACAATGCGAAGCTTTCAGACACATTTTCTGACAAAATTTTTAACTATAAAGGCATAAAATTGACAGGCTTGCCTATTGAAGGCATTTGGAAACGAATAGCTTTTTCCATATTTGATAAATTACTTACAGAGATAACAGAGATTCCTGTCACGTGACTGTACGTTTTTCTCCTTTCCTGTGCTATCGCTTCCGGAAATTCGATTCAAAACGCTAACTTTGACAGTATTTTCAGAAAGATATATTGCTTTTATCTATGAAAAAAAAAGACATTTACATAGCTTCTGAATAAGAATACCTGCCAATCTTACGCGTTTCCGAAAAGAAAAGAATTCATAAATGTGTCGAAATGTAGCTCCTTTGGATTTCAGAAGAGCCTTAAAAATGAGAGAAATATTTCACAAATCTACTTTTTATTATACAGCTTCAAAAATTATCATGTTTTTAATCATTTATTCTGAACTACATTAATCTTTTAATGAATCCTTATTTCCATTTTGAAATGTCTGTAGACACGATGACTAAAACACTGTAAGTAATCGTTAATGTTTACTATTGTGTGCTCTCTGTTTTGCGAACATCATAGTAATGTAAAATACACTGTAAAATGTTCCCATAAATATGTATGTAGTATTCATTAAAAGAATCTTAATTGTATGTTGAGCAAAAACGGATTTTTTTTTTTGTAAGAATTGTGTCGGGCCGGGCCGGGCCTGTTTTCACTGATTTTTGTACGGGCCGGGCCGGGCCGAGAACTGTAAAAATGCAAACGGGCCGGGCCGGGCCAAGATAGCTTTCGTTCGGGCCGGGCCTGGAAATTCCGGCCCGTGCAGACCTCTACGACAGATAGAAAAACTGAAGTCATAAATACTTTTCATCCATGTTGGAAAGTGTTAAAAAGGATTTACATGCCTTTAACTGTACTTTTTTTTCACTTATAGCATGGTTAAACATTAGTTTAAACATCCTAATCCATGCGATAGCAATAACATATTAAAAGCCCCCCAAAATAGGCATATCTGGAGATCTATTAAATCTACTGGAAAATAATTCATTATCGTGCCCACTGTTAATTGCATAAATTGCATCGATTTGGCGCGATAAAATATTTTTTGTGATAGCCTTTTAATAGTACCTGCAACAAAATTAACGTAATTTACTAACTTCATTCATATTTGACGCAATGATAGGCTACTAATAACAGTCGCTAGGCAACGAAGAAAAGGAAAAAAAAAAGAAATATGTATCATGTAAAACAAGAAAATTAATTTAAAAATTCTTTATATTATTGGAATACATGTATAAATGTCCTCAAAACATTATACACGTAAATAAAAAAATCTTATAGATATATTGATAAAACTTCAATATAATAGGAATAATTTAAAACCTTTATTTGGAATTTTAGTATCCATAATTTGACATTTAAATCCATTAATCAAACGTGCCATTTTCTTTCAACAAATCGAAATTTGAAAATCGTCTGACTTGCCGTAGAAAAGCATTATAAAGAAAAATAAAATCTTCCATATTTTCCGAACGAATGAACCAAATTTAACCAAAAACTATACAGCTACGTCCGGGTAGCTCACGAATATGCTCAATTAATTTCAAGCTGATCGGGTGCTTTTTGCGGCAGTTATCGCGGAACAGACGGACAGACAGACAGACAGACAGACAGACAGACAAACGGAAATCAAAACTTTTCGTGTCTCCACAGTAAGCCTTCACTGACGTTTCGGCAATAATAATAATAATAATAATGATAAGATTGAAATAATAATAATAATAATAACATTGAAATAATAATAGCAAAAAGCAAAAGAAATATTTCGTTGATTGGAAAATAAATAAAGTTTCTCTTTAGACTCGTTATATATTTTGCAGTGTTCACTATAAATTCAAACATTTGTTGATCTGTTAGATCTTTTCAGAAAATTAACTTGATTTTTGCATAATGTTTGTCAGAAGGAATTTTTCTTCTAATGGAATCATTCAAAGTTTCTTCTATAAAATGGTACGGTTCGACTTAGGAAATAATTTTACTTATTACATAAAATGAATTTTTCAAACTTCTCAAGGAACCAGTTGTGTTAGACTTGAAACAAAGAAAAGAAGCATCACATTTTTCAGGGTAGAAATATCGTTTTTGTGTTTTATTGAGCTTGAGAGTACTTTGATATTAACGGATTGAAGATAGAGAATTTACTATAAGTTTTAAGCACTTTCTAGAAATTAGAATTAAAATTAATGAAAGAGTGTTATTACTATGCAAAATTTAAAATAATTAATCAAAAATTAATAAAATTTATCATTTATTGTTCTATATGATTAATTGAGTATTTAATTATATTATGTTTTTCTTGAGAGTCGAAAGTTTAAAATTAAATAAATTCACTTATAGACATTCTGTACATTTTCAGTATGCATTAAATAAATTTACACGAACAAAGGTCATGAAATTTCTAAAATTTACGTTAAGTTAACGCACCAATCATCTTACGTGATATAGGTCACATGACTAACAAAAATTTTTAAGCCAATCATGGTTGAGTATGTATAATTTTCTGCACACGAGCGCCCCTTATGATTGTATAAATTTTCATGGAACGAGATAATTTCATCAATCTGTGTACTGCCATTGATGCGTTAGGACCTGGTCAAGTGTTTCATTCGTTTTAATTTATGTCGTAATGGAACGAAGCATGCAATCATCTTTGTTTAGTGCTGGTGATGTTTCCAACTCGAAGGTCAGTAAACATTAGGATTTAAGGATCAAGACATGGAATTTTCATCGTCACCTGTTTCGAATGATGTGAAACCTTCTTCAACAAGATTGAAGAAACAGAAGTTACCCTTCGTGTGTACTACTTGCAACCAAGATTTCCCCAGAAAGTTTGTGTTAATTAGACATATGAAATCTCACCCCAAGGAAAAACCATTTGCTTGTGATTTGTGCAAAAATCATTCGTGTAAAAAAGTGACTTATTAATTCATAAGAAGATTCATTCGAAGACCCCTGTAATTTATAAGTGTGATTTATGCAATGATGTGTTTTCAAGAAATTATGACTTATTAAAACACAAAACAATCCACATGACGCCCAAGTAACATAGTTGTGATCTCTACAGTGACGTGTTTTCGAGAAAGCATGACTTATTCCAACACAAGAAAATTCATAAGAAGCCCACGCAAAAACATCCGTGTGATGAATGTAATGAAAGTTTTTCTAGCAAAAGTGTTTTACTAGCACATAAACGCACTTCACACAAAGTTTTATCCAAACAAACTGATTCTTCTTTAAAAGATGCATTGAATGAACAAGTAAAAATTAAATTTAAAATAATCAAAAAACCCGACTGCGTAAAAAGCGAGCTAATTATTTCTCATCAATGTGAAACTGTTTTTTATATTTCTTACCTATTTTTTTTATTTACTTGTATTGATGACTTTTAAGTTGTGATTAGTTATTAGTTCCTATCTATATACACTGTTTTGATGAAGCCTGTAGATGCCTATGAAGGTTAGAGTTGCAGTAAAGCTAGAGATCCTACCTACACAAATTCCAGGTTATTTAATATTTAAACGGAGCTTCTGACTGTAAAATAGTCAGTGAAACATCGTCTTCATTTTGAAAGACCTATCCAATGATATGCCACTCAATAGGGTGCGTAATTTTTTTTCGTCTCTACCTCCATTTTGTATTTTAAGGCCGCCATTTTGAATTTATAAAAACAAAACCTAGCCTATAATCATCGGACGGTTTAGACGAATGGATAGAGACCACATTCATTAAAATCTAACCAGCCGTTGAGATGTTTCGAGGGTATAAAGAAATCCTCATACCCAGATACGTGCATAACCCTTCTTGGCAGTCGGGTAAAAAGTGAAGCATTTTCAAAGACAAAATGCTCTTAATTCGCTTTCTGTAATTAATACCACACCTGACGAAGAGATTGGTAAAGACTTCCACATCTTTTTTAATAGTATAAGATCAGATATTTTCGATGAATTAAATTACCAGATGGCAGAAAAAACTCATTGAAATGGTATGCAACAGTTCATGTGGTTGTAAGTCGTTTAGAACATGATGGTGAAATGAACTGTGTTACTCCCTTTTTCCGTTCGAGAACAACTCTGGAGTTGACGAATGATAACATACCTATGCACATTGAGGAAGCCTTTGCCAAAATGAATAACTCATTAGAAAAATTCACACAGCAAGGTACTGGCTGGATGTTAGGTAAAATTTTGAATTTAGAATGTCTCCAGCTAAACTTGACATGTATTAAAACTTGTATACCTTGTTTAAACTCTGTTTACTTATGTTCTTGATATTGTAACTTTTGAAAATAAATGTTATGCGAGTGGATATGCTTTGAGTTTGAAATTTATTTTCTATAATTCACATATTAACATTCTTTCATTCTTTACTTTTATCAAAAACTATGTAAATTACTTTTTATTATTTGACTTTGTTAGAAACACAAAAACTGAGTGAAATGTTCAAAACATTTGTTATATCATACATAAATCTCTTATATCACAAAATAAAATTCTTTTGAAAAATGAATACTAAAATATTAGAATTCTGTAGACATACCAAAATCCACTTGCTTGAAATTCAGCTTCTTCCAACAGTGACTCAACGTGCAATCTACTTATAATAAAATCTGAGTGCAGGAAGCCGTCAGAACGATGCCGGTGCGGACCACTCCAGTGTGCGAATCGACCGTAGCTAAACGCCATGTTAGGCTTAATGAAAAATATTTCTTAACATATGCTAGCTAAATGATATTTTTTTTTTACTAGAAATCATGTCTGTTCAGCATATTTTCACTAAAACATGTATATCATATCCAATTATAATGTATTAAGTTCCAAATTAAAAATAAGCTATTATAAACATCAGATTACTAGATATAAACAAAAGAACACTGTTGCCATTCACAATTTCCGAATATTGAAACAAATGAATGAGTCTTTGAACGCTTCTTTAAAAAAATTACAGGTTAATTATCTGATTTAGTTCTTAAAATATTTGTAGAAGCTTATTAAAGTCTAAATATTTTAATTTTGTTTAAAACCTTTAAAAACTATTTTTGCAGCCATCTATCGTCAATTAATATAAACAATCGAAGTTTGTTAAAAATACAAGTTAATATTTTCATATAATTAGTATATTAAAATTTAATGTGAAATTTTCAGAAATTACATTTTACTTTGCTAATCATTATTATTATTATTGTTGCAAAAAAAGTGATTCAAATGGTGAGTCATTCACGTTTAGAATCATTCATCATACTGTACTGATTGCCAATTGGCAACGTGTGTTTACTGTTTTAACATTTTTGTTGATGCTGTTTTGAACACGCAGTGGATTTGAATTTATTCAATCAAATCAGTTTTTATTGTTGTTTTCTATAGTTTAAGGATCGTTTTAGCATTGCCTGATGAGCTGCATGAGGGCTACATAAGGCCGAGCCATGGAGCTATAAACATTAAGTCTTCAATATAATTTAGTCTTCATTCCTCCATGGGCCAAGCCACTAATGTTAAGGAGTTATATTAAAAAATCATTATAAAATAAACATTTTCTTTCCTGAAGTTTTCATCCTTTGATTTGGATGCACTGATAAAAGATGTATTATTTGCATAAATGTAATTAAGTTATTTGTAACTCAAATTTATGTTTTTTCATTTTAAAATTTAGAAAACGCAAATGTTCATACACAAAATCCCAGCAATTTAGTTCTAGGCGTGGCCCATCTATTATCTGTAAATTCATATTTTTACAGTATTATACGTATTTTACAGTATTATACGTATTTATTAATACATATTTATGCGAAATAATTTTAAAATATCTTATTTACCTATACATTTTTTACAGAATATTTACGTTTTTCAATCATTTACATTTTTTTATAGAACAGAAGAAAATTGATATTTTAATAATCTGATTAAAAAATACAAATTATTTACCTTGCTTAATGATGGATCTTTTTTAATTTAATAATAAGCTTAGAAACTAAAAAGTGTTAATGCTATATTGTTTTTTTTAATATACTAGGGGGGCTCGGCCCCCCTGCTCGCTACGCTCAGCCACCCCCCGCGTAATCGCACCCTAGCCAACCCCCCAGACGTAATCGTTTCCATTCTGGATTGCATCGCGATCCCTTATTTTCTATGCGTTCAATTTTTAGATTCCACTTCGTAAATGTTGTTGTAATTTAAATGAAACCTAAATTTATTATAAAAATCAGCTTCATCCATCACCAAACACGAATCCAGCCTATCACCTCAATTATTTGTGAAAGAAAAATATAAAAAAATTGAAATAAAACAAATTTATTTCCAAAATAAGTTTCAAATATTTTTCTTTATGATTAGATTTCAATATCTTGAATAGTACTGGATTTGTACAATACATTGTTGTAAACAATGTTCATATCTTTAGCTGATACACATCTTGACAAAGCATCATACATCTTTTATTGCATTCCTACAATACTTCCTTGTAAACAATGTTCTCCAACTTCTGACCATCTTTAATGAAAATCTTGATATTGTTAGCAGATACACATCTTGACAATGCAACATACAACTGGCCATGTGCAAAAATTGGGCGTTGAATGTAAACTCCCACTCCTTGAAATGTCTGTCCCTGTGATTTGTTAATTGTCAATGCGTAAGCAAGTCTAACAGGAAACTGTCTGCGGTACAACACGAATGGCAACTGTGCATGACCTCCTGATGTATCTAGTTGAATTCTTGGAATACACTGCTCAAAACAATTAAAGGATATTGCAGTTTTAGGTGGATTTTGTATCTGGTAAACTGTTTAGCTGATTGATACATGGTCGACAGACATAGTAGGTTATATGAGAATAAATTACACATGTTTGGCAGAAAAAAATGCATTTTATTGCGCATTTGTGTACTAAAGGAAAAAAACACAATTTGTGCATATGAGAAAAAAAAGAATAAGAAAAGGTGTTTTCTTCAAAGAAAATCATTTTCAGTAGGGGGTATGGTTTCCATGGGGGCCAGCAACGTTGAACACCTTTGAGGCATGGACTCAATGAGGCTATTAATGACGAGTTGGGGTATTCTGCCCCACTCTTCCAGAAGAGCTCTTTCCAGTTCTTGGAGAGTTTGTGGGGGTTGTTGGTGGCCAGAAACTCGTCTTCCTAGAGCGTCCCAAACGTGCTCGATTGGATTCATGTCTGGAGAACACGCTGGCCATTCCATTCGAACGATTCCTTCCTCGAAAAGGCAATCCTCCACCAGGTTTGCACGATGTGTCCTGCAGTTATCGTCCATTAAAATGAAGTTATCTCCGATTGCTGCAGCGTAAGGGACTACAATAGGTCTGAGGATCTCATCCCTATATCGGCGACGAGTCAGAGCTCCATCTCGAATGATGTAGAGGTCAGTGCGCCCGTCAATGGAGATGCCACCATACACCAACACTCCTCCACCGCCAAATCTGACACTTTCGTGCACGAACGCAGGATTATTCCTACTGCCACGCTCCCTCCAGATGAAAATACGCATATTATCCGGATGCACAGAAAAACGGGACTCGTCAGAAAACAGAATATTGCTCCATTCATTTCTCCTCCAGTTCACATGCTCGGTTGCCCACTCCCTGCGGTCGCGACGATGCCTTGATGTTAATCTAACACATACCATCGGTCGGCGAGCATACAGACCTACAGCATGGAGCCGGATTCGGACAGTCTGAGTTGAAATCGTGGTGCCTGTAGCCGAGCGAATGTGTTGTTGGAGAAGAGTAGCGTTCATGGTTTGGTGTCTCCGAGCTGTTAACGCTAAATACCGATCTTCATTGGGCGTTGTTGCCCGTCTACGACCTTGCCCTGGTCTTCGGCCTGCACATCCACTCTCCAAAAAACGGTTCCAGATCCTGGAAATGGCACTTTGTGACACTCCAATGGCTTGCGCTACTTCGGCTTGAGTTTGGCCCCCTTCTAACCTACCAACAATTCTCAAAGCTTCTGAATCTGTCAAATGACTTCGCTGAGACATCGTACTCATCGAAACAAAGCAATCACTGAATGCCGATCATCCTTGTCTTCATTCTCTTTTATCCAGTTGAAAGTCAAATTTCATTCGCTGCCGCTGAAGCGACGTTTTTGACGTCGAACTCAAAATTTGCATACTCCACAGTTTGAAAACCAGAAAAATTTGCATTTGTGATTCTCTTCTTCTATTTTCGGCAAAAAAATTTCGTTTATATCTTTATTTTATATAAAACTTCAAATATCCTTTAATTGTTTTGAGCAGTGTATTTACTACAGTTCCACTTTGATCACCAGTAATAATTTTTGCTGTTAAAACCCTACAACGAATACGTAGAACAAGCAAACGTGTTCCATTACATAACCCATCGCCTACTGATAGCTTTCTAATCAGCATGACTATGCATCCCACTTTCAATTTTAACCTGTGAGGTGGCATACCAGAAGGAGTAAGTGAATGTAAGTATTCATTAGGATATCTGAGTGTTGCTTCTTCTTCTCGACTGTCAGTTCTGTCTATTCCAGTCAAAGTTGCTTTGTCAATGCTGTAGCAGATTAACTCATTACCAGGTATCTTGTCCAAAATCTTCTCATTAATTCTGTTAACTTCATCATTTTGAGGTGACAATATAATTCTTGATTGAAGATCAGTAGCAAAATCTGTGACATCTTCAAAGAACCATTGTACCAAGTTGGAACAAAATAGAGCAGATGATGGTTCAACTTCAAGCTCATTCATATCTCCATTACCAATCTGCAGTAGCCATTTTGAAAAATTCTCTGTGTCAGTTGCTGCACGCATGTTGACCTTCAGATGGTGAATTTCAAAGAGCTTCCAAAGGGTGGACGATTTCAAACACTCAGAAATAACTTGTGCACGGGTAGCTTTCTTTACGACCGGTAGAACTTGTCTGAAATCACCACCAAGTATAATTGTCTTTCCACCAAAAAGTGCATCACAATTCATAACATCTCCTAAGGTACGATCAATGATCTCCAGGGCTTTCCTTGGAATCATACTTGCTTCATCCCAAATTATTACATCAACTTCTTTCAGTCTAAGCTTGTCACGTTTTTTAAGAAAACAAACACCATCTTCTTTAATATTTATAGGTGGATTGAAAAATCGATGAGACGTCGTTCCACCTGGTAATAGAATGGATTCAATGCCAGTCCATGCAACACATGCAACTTTCTTTTGCAATATCACAAGTTTGTGATATATGCCATTATACAGAGATGTTTTCCAGTCCCACCTGGTCCATCAATGAAGAAACACTGGGCACGGGCTTCAATAATACAACGTATGATCCTTTCGTAGACCTTTCTCTGATCCAAATTAAACTTTCCTTCAATATCTGTGCATTTATTTACGTGAAAATCTAAAGAAAACTTCTGTGGAGGATTCACGAAAGAATTTGGTTCTGGCAACCCAAACTCCTTACAAGACCTATTTTCTGCATGAAGTTGACCTTGAATCTCAAAAAGGGCTTCATATTCAGTACCGTTCTGATCAGTTAGATGATGCTTGAAAGTTTCCCAAAGCTGCAAAGCATTAGATGGTTCATCTCCTATCACATAGTATACAAAAAATTTTCTGAACTCTCTGGGCATTAAAATAGATGCAGCTTCTTGTAACACAGCAATAGCTTCTTCGCTGGTTTCTGTTAATCCCATTGCAATTGCTGCTTCTCTATAAGTGCAGTAGTTTACTCCTTCATGTCTGCGAAGATCTTCAAACCATGTAGCTCCAGTAACTCTGTTTAAAATAAGCTTTAAGAAGAATCTTTCTGAATCCTTTGGTGAAACATTAACAATGCGTCCAATGGCTTTAGAATCATTCTTTCTTATAACCCACTTTTTGCTTCGTGTATCCCAAGAATAAAATTCAGGTATGTTAGAGTAATGTATATTTCTTGCAGATTCACATTCTTTAAGTCAATCCAACCTAGTAACATAGTTTTGCATTCTTTATTATTTCTTCCGAACCTTCTTTAAACGTAACATATTGCTGATTCTCAAGGTGCACTGGTAGTCTTATAACAGTGTGACTTCTTTTATGCAAGGGTAGCCAATTTAATCTCCAAGCTGCTTCCATGGGGCCTATATATCGACTATCGATGTATTTTTGAACTTCATTAGTGTCTTCAAGCTTCATCTCCATTCTTGCACGGTCGTGTGCTTTGTGGATGTATTTATGAATATACTTCACTGCCATAACTGAAGCGCAGTACTCTACATTCAAATGACAGTCAAACTTCTTCAATAAGTATGGGTTATGTGGCACAACCATCCTGTTATCGACGTAGTGAACGTTGCCATTTACTTTGGAATGATACGCATAATGTCTATGCGTATTGTTTCTTCTTCTGTATTTAGGAAAACCATCTCCACTCATATCACTTTCTTCACAGAATTTTTTTGGAAAGTTTTTTGAGCATTCATTTTTCTGTTTATCCCAACAAAGAAGACCTACATGAGGACCATGCATCATGTGTCTCAGTTGGTAGTAACGTAGTGAAGAGTCTTCATCAGATAATTCTGCACATACAAATCTATCTACCTGATCTGGTCGAAGTAGCTTGCAGTCAGTCCTCAATGCTGCTAAAATATGGGTATGTGGAAGGCCTCGTTTCTGGAATTCAATCGTATATACGTATGCAATAATAGGTCCAAGCACCTGTCTTTCTACAATTTCTTTAATAAGTTCTTTCACTTTGGCCTGAAAAATATCTGTCACTATCATTGGAATATCATTTGCAGTAGTTCCGGGAGAAAAGTTATTTTTAAGAACATTTCTTATCTCTGCCCAGTTGGGATTACATGTCATCGTTATAAAAAAGTCAGGTCTCCCAACTTTTTGACATATCGCCATAGAATCCTGATACAATTGTTGCAAACTCCGTGGAGAACCAATATACGTTGCAGGTAGAATAACAGCATTTCCATGTCTCACTGTACTTTCCTCATTTAATATACTTCGTTCTATGTGATCGACTAATCCTTGGTAACATTCTGTTCGCAGTTGTTTCTGATTATATTTTATGAAATCTAAGCGTTGACGTTCAACTAAGACATAACAGTTAATGATATACTGCTGTGTTAGTTTTCCAGCATTAATTAAAGGATCAAAATTATTTTTCCGCAGTGCTAAACGATGACCAAAGTACTGCAAAGGCGTAATCTTCTTACCTTTTTTTGACAACATGTTGTATGTCCATCCTAGATCACCATGCGGAAATAAAACTGGAAATGTCATAGGATCTGCATGTTGTGAGGTTTGATTGATAATAGTGGTCTCACGGCCATCTTCTTGTCTTGAATAAACTTTAAGATCCACACATGGAATACAGTTATCTTTTGATTCAATTATGAAAGCAACTTTTGAAGTTGTTGGTTTGCTATATCTTCGCTTGTCATCAAATTTATAAGTTATAAAATTTAAAACATATTCTCGTCCATTAATTCTAGTTAATTCATGCAACATTCTGTAATTTTTAGCATATGGATTTATTTGTCTAAGAAGTTTTTCAAGTTTAAGATTAATTTCTGGATATTCAGAATTCATGCTCAAATTTGCTGCCTTCATCATCATAAATATAAATCTGTCCATTCCGTGGTACATTTCCTCTAAAGTTTTCAAAAGAAGTAGATGCATAATGATAAACTTGACCTTGAATTTGAATAAGGGGAGGACCTCTTCCTTGCGCATCTTCGATATTAGATGCAAACGTAGCAAAAGCAAATGCAGAGTTGTAAGCTCTAATGCTTGATCTGAAATGTTTTGCTTCTGGTTTATTCGATGTAAGCAGGTCTTTCAATTCAATTCGGTACTCAGAAAGAAGAGGTATGTCAATAACACCACCGTGACAGCGAGAGTTGACAGTTCTTCCATTCTGTTCTTTAAAAGAAAGAGCTCCGCAGTGAATACATTCAATATTGTATTCATTTAAACAATGTTTTTGTACATGTGTGTTAAGATCAATATCTGCAGCAAATTCTTTTATTTTTTTTAGAGAATCTGTGTTTTGTCTTTGCTTTTTTCCCTTCCAGAACATCCATTTGCTCTTCGGATTCCATTGCTGCGAGAAAATGTAGATTCATATTTTCTTCTTGTGTTGTTACTTCAGCCATAGTCTCTTCAGAATGAACAGCTTCAATAAAATTTTGAAAAATATTTCCTTCCTCTGTAGGCTTTGCGGCACATGTTTCAGAAGCTAAAACATGAAGTCGGTTTGCTGCTCTTGCTTTTTCCCTATTTGCAGCTAGTCGAGCCTTTGCCTCTTTAGAAGGTTCACTTTCAGCCGCTACTTTCATACCATTACATCTTCTTTGTTTTAATTCTTTTGTAGTGTTACACAATATTGTTTTGTCTTCAGCTGATTGAGCCATTGTCTCCTCAGAATGAATCTCTTCAATAAAATCTGGAAAAATAGTTGCTTCCTCTATAAGTTCTGTGTCATATCTTGCAGAAGCCAAAATATTAAGTCTGTTTGCTGCTCTTACTTTTTTCCTATTTGCAGCTAGTCGAGCCTTTGCCTCTTCAGAAGGTTCACTTAGAGCTGTAACTTTCATACCTGTATGTCTTGTTTTTTGTAATTGTTTTATAGTGTTGCATAATATTGTTCTGTCTTCAGATTGATTTGCTACAAGAAAATGTAGATTCGTATTTCCTTCCTCTGTAGGTTCTGTGGCACATCTTGAAGAAGCCAAAACAAGAAGTCTGTTTGATGCTGTTGCTCCTTCAGAAGATTCACTTTGAGTCCTAACTTTCATATCTTTATATCTTGTTTCTTCTAATTCTTTTGTAGTGTTACATAATATTCCAGAGGAATCCACATCCCCAAAAATTGTATTTGTACTTTCAAAATGATTAGAAGTCCCCACTTCCCCAATATTTTTTAATATTCCTGAATGACCTGCATCACAAAAAATATTATTTGTACATTCTAATTGATTACAAATTTCCATTTTCACAGTGTTATATAATCCGGAATAATTTGCAACTTGAAATGGATTTGAAATTAATTCATTGAAGGACATGTTCTTTTTGCGAGCGTTATCATGCACCCTTCTAACCTTATCTTGAGACAATATCTTTTCAAAATTATTCTGAGATATCGTCTTTACCCTTCTGGCAGCACGCATTTTTTCTTTATATTCTTCACTTTGTTTAGCCCTCCATCCCCTTTGGGCATCATTTCTTAATCTCTTTTTTTTTCAATTGTTGATTCATTCATTTTGAGACAAAGGGGATATCCGGCAATAAATTTCAAATGCAATAAAAAAAAGCAATTAAGAAAAGTAAAGATAATAAAACATACGAACTAATAACTTCCTTTCATACATTTTGACAAAATATACTTATCTTTAACAACTCAAAAACAAACAAAAAAAATAATACCACCAATAAAGAAAATGCCAAAACGAAACCTTTATGAGAAAGGAATGTTTAGTTGCATTCTTTCTCAATGATGCAGCGCACTAAATTGCGTAGTTGCGGAATCTCAGCTTAAAATATCTTAAATAAATGAATATTAATAATATCTTTAAATTCAAGAAAAAGTTTTCCAAAATTTTAGTGGCAACGTCTTTACTTTATTTACATCATGAATACGCCCGTTAGGATTACGGTATGAGTATAACATGAATGTTCTAATATTATTCTGTTGAAGAAGTTGTAATAAAAAATATTCTATTACAATTTAAATAAATTTATAATTAAATAAAATTATGGTACAGATGTCGGCTATGTGTCATATTCACCCCATACTGGCGCGATTTTTTTCGGTTGCCAATTTGGCGAAAACATCAACAGCATAAACAACATAATCCGGGTTACCACATCAAGCAAAATAACGACTCTTTGGCGCAAGTTAAGTACCCGTTGCCTATGTGATATTGGCGTCAGAAAAAAATCGCGCCAATATGGGGCGAATATGACATCTGTGCCCAGATGTCATATTCGCCCCATATTGGCGGGATTTTTTTCGGTTGCCAATTTGGCGAAAACATCAACAGCATAAACAACATAATCGGGGTTACCACATCAAGCAGAATAACGACACTTTGGCGCAAGTTAAGTACATGTTGCCTATATGATATTGGCGACAGAAAAAAAATCGCGCCAATATGGGGCGAATATGACATCTGTACCAAAATTATAAATGAATATAAAATTTAAAATTAAAAGTATTGTAAAATTTAAAAATATGTTAAATTTAAAAAGTAACAAATTTATTAAAGTTATTTGGATTTTTTTCCCCTTATCTTTGTAATAAAGTCGCTAATTTGTAATTATAGTAAATAATCTTGGCACAGATGTCATATACGCCCCATATTGGCGCATTTTTTTCCGACGCCAATTTGGCGAAAACATCAACAGCATAAACAACATCTGGGTTACCATATCAAGCAAAATAACGACAATTTGGCGCCAGTTACGTACATGACATTGGCGTCAGAAAAAAGCGCGAAAATATGGGGCATATATAATATATATATATGGCATCGTGCCATAATCTTATCATACAAATTTCCTCTCCTCTGAAATTTTCACTTCGCCGCCAACATGTATGTATGGTACTTGTTAGTAATCCCGTCGACCAATTTCGCCAAATTATATAAATCGCCAATCCACTCGCCAAATTATACAAATTGACATAATTTTTATTTTAAATAACAAAAGAACAAAAAAATTAGTATAACATTAATAAAAATATAAATAAAACGTCGAAATAAAAATAACTTGATGACGTAAACACATGTTGTCAAGTGAATGTGACATTTAGCGCGACATTTTGGCGCGATTTTTTCCGATGCCAATTTGGCGAAAACATCAACAGCATAAACAATATCATCCGGATCAACATATCAAGCAAAATAACAACACTTTGGCGCCAGTTAAGTACCCGTTGCGTATATAACATTGGCCTCAGAAAAAAATAGCGCCAATATGGGTATATGACATCTGTGGCATTAATTTTTCCTGATATCAAGACTTGGTTAGATATTTTTCTCATAATCAAATAAATCATATTTCATAAAAATAGTTGGAAATTTTTCCGATTTATACCATTTTTTCTAGTAATGACCACGTCGAGTTTTAAACACAGAAAACGAGTTTTCTCGAATTAGTGACCTAGCTAGATCGATTTCTTGTGATCGAATTAGTATAGTCATCAATTTTTGTGAAAATCGTTAGAGTCGTTTTCGATTTATAGCAGAATTCTTAGTGCTGAGTTTGTTTTAATAGATCACAATGACCTTTCCCGAATTCGAAACCTAGCTAGATGGATTTCTCGTGCTAGAATTAGTATAGGCAAAACGTTTCGTGTAACGTTTCGTGTGTATAGGCAAACGTTTCGTTAACGTTTGAGTATTTTTCCATTTATAATAAAAAACATTTTCAGCGCTGAGTTTGTTTTACCCTGTAAAAACGAATTTTCTTGCATTTGGAACCTAGCTAGATCTTTTTCTCGTGCTCAATTTAGTATAGGGGCAAGTCTCGTGAAAATATTCCCAGTCGTTTACGATATCATTCATAATCGGGAAAATCCCTTGCTCCTTTAATATATATGAATTTGGCGACAGTAATTTGCTCAACAGGATAACTAATAAGTACAATTGTATATATCTGTACCTTGGAACAAGAAGGGCCAATGTCCAAAATTGAGAAATTTGAGTTAAATGTACGAATGAATTCATGATGCAATATCAAGTAATTGTTAAAAGGCCGGTCACAGATGTCATATATTGGCGCGAATTTTTTATGACGCCAATGTCACATACGCAACGGGTACTTAACTGGCACCAAAGTGTCGTTATTTTGCTTTATATGGTAACCCGGATGATGTTGTTTATTCTGTGGATGTTTTCGCCAAATTAGCAACGGAAAAAAATGGCGCCAATATGCGGCGTATATGACATCTGTGCCAAAGGCCGAAAGTCCTCTCAATATTAGATCATTGAAAACAAAATATTTTGTCGAGGCCAATGTTACTTACTGTTAATGTACAAATGGCCAATTTAAAATGTAAACAAAAAACTAAATCAATGTAACATTAGATTGTAGTGAAAAAAACATTACTGAATTGAAAGGCACAACTTTGAAAAATAATAGTACAGAGATTGTAGCAATATTCTTAAAATTCCTCAAACTTAAATTGGGTTTCCTGCCATTTGAGAAAAATGGACATTAGCCCTTTTTGTTCCAAGGTACAGATATAGTGTTACGAATATTGTAAATAGTTAGTGTTTGTGCTTAAAAATAATGCAAATAGCAAATGCAACTATTAAGCTCTATTCATAAGCTAATATTAATTTTGCTGCATTCCAATATCTCAGTTTGTTGATTTTTTGCAAGCGAGTAAACGCTATTGGATTTCAATGGGAGTGCATGTATGTAATGTGACGTAAATATGACGTAAATTCTCCTATTTAAGGCTTCTAACGCATGTTTATGAATTTATTATTTTACAATATTTTATCTCTTTTAAAATCCACGTGTAATTATAGTTTTTATGACGTAATTTTCAATGAGTTCCTGCTTTTTATATTTTCTGTTTATAATAGTCACGTGTAAAATAATTTTTTAATTTGAAGTACACATTATTGTTTTCGCTGTTAATAAAAAATTGGCAACAGTTTAAATTAATAACATTTTTTAAAATTTGTAAAAAATATCTCTCGAAATGCTGAAAATTTGAATTTAAAATTGAAATAAAACCTCAAAAAATGAGTCAAATAAGAAAAATAAATGCAATCTCCACACCGGGAACTTATAATGTATAAAATGATCTAAAAATGATTAAATTCTCATGTATAGTGTTTGCTCCAATAAAACTTTTTTAATGGGAAGATTTTGCCCAACTTTAGCATTAAATATCTCTTTAAATAATTCTTCGATTTGAAAACTGTCTGCATCAGCGTGTTTATCAAACATTTCTCTATAATACCACCGATTTTCATATTTTTGTATGCAACAGTTTTTTTAATATTAACGATGAAAGGCCATGCTTAAGCATTCAGATTGGATGTGGATCTACCCGGAATATCTACGCAGATGTTCATTGGTCCATTTCCAAATCAAAACTTTTTTTTATATATAGAAGGAAATATTGACAATTATGGCAGCCAGATTTGAAATATGAAAATGTGAAAATTCAGAGATTATTTTATATATTTTTTAATGTTGTTTGCTTATAAATTTTTCTTTGATGAATGTTATTAGGGGTAAATTAACTATTTTTTTATTAAAAATTATGTTATTAGTAAATTTCTTTTATGTTATAATAGTTTGAGAAACTATACTTATGATGTTATAAAATGTATAACTTTAAAAAATATTTTAGTGTTTTGATATTTTAAAACTAAAATACACAAATCTGAGCAAAAAAAAAAAGAAAAAAAAACTTAATTACACATGCAATATGAATATGTAAAATATTTTATAAAAAGTTTTATAGAATTACGCATAATTTTTCCTTTAATAATTTATATATATGTTACAAATGCAATGCAACTTTGATCTTTTCCTGTTCCATTCAGAAATATTGAAAATATGATTTTAAACTGTAGTTTATATAATATCTTCGTTCTAATTATCAAAAATCAAAGGATAATACTTTTTGATTAACAAAATGCAGGGGGGTCGGCCGGCAGGTCCACCATCGAACACTATTCCCGCAGGGAAACGGGCCGGAGGCTCGCCGGTAACGCGGCGGCTCATCGTGCCTCAGGTGAACTATTGGTCCGATCCAGGTCCTCCGTGTCTATGCGGTACCGGAGTTTTCCTCGCCTGGTGATGAGGACCTAGAGGTGTCTCCACCTAACTTTCGAACGCACTAACAAAGGTAGCGGTCGATCACTGCACGGGGTCAGGGGCCTTCGGGCCTGGGTACCCTCGACGGCCGTGAGGTAAGGTAGTGGCGGGCGGGCTTCTGTCGGCCTCCACTGGTTTCTCTGTCCTAGGATGGGGTCGAGTCGGTGGGGGCTGGCGGGACGCCGTTCCGTCCAACCCCCTAGCGAGGCGGAGTCTATTCCGTCTAGGTGGAGCTTTCCGTGCCCGCCTGGGATCGCTAACGGCACCTAGTCTGGGCCAACTGGTTCCCGGCGTGATCCACGAGGGGTTCCGTCGGCTGAGCCGGGTGGCCAGGAGCCAGGAGCTGGGTCGCTTTACGGCCGGAGGGACTTTCCCCGTCCTCCCTGGTCTTCAAGTTAGGGGCTCTTCAATAACTTTCCTATCGGCTGGCCCACAAAAATGTCTCTGCCGGAAAATGATATCTGATCTTGGGGGCCTTCCGTAAATTAAATTCGGGTCGGGAAGCCTCGGTTCAGTCCGTGGGCCCAGCGTCTTTATAGGCGTCTGGTTCCTGCGATGGCTTGCGGGATCTACCGGCTCGAGTAACCAAGTTTAGGGACCACTTGGTTTTTCTAGCTGGGTGGTGAGGACTATATCGTAGCGATTGTTCACCAACTTGGGAATAGCCGGCGTGACGTGCGCTGGGCAGTGCGTCGGCCTGACCGGAGTTTGCGTGGGGTTCTGCTCTGTTGGAGCTTGTCTGGCGGCGACCTTCGGGACGCGCCGCGGGGCTCGCTTCACGGGTGGTTCCTTGCGTAGACAGATAGGCCTGAAAGGGCCTGGGACCGGGAGATGGGACCCCCGTCTTAACAAAATGCATGAGGCATTTTTTTATATATATATATTGTTATGGAGATTTATCATTCACATTCCGTCATTTTTGACGGGGGTTATGCACTAGTAAGAAAAATAAAAGATGGCATATTCCTTATAAGTTAAACAGGAATTCACGTGATATCACATGACTTCCCTCTACCATGCGAGTGGCTGATAATGCATACACGTCATTCATTATCAATGAGTGATAAGATCGCCTAGTTTACCACGTCGTTCTTATCATCGTTTTTCATGTAAAATATCTTTGCTATAGGTGTTCAACCTGAACGTATTTTTGTTACCTCACCTGAAATGTAAGTTAATTTTTCGAGAATTTTTGTATATGATTATTTTTAATTACTTAGATATTTAAAATTACCAATTGCTAATTGTAATTTGACCATTAATTGATTTTTATAATAAGTGATTTATTTTTATATTGTTTAAATTTCATGAGTATTGATCTGAGAAATAACTTAATTTTCTTTTGAAAGCGAAAATCCTTAGATTTCATTCACTTAGTCTTTAAAAGTTTGTTTTGCGTGTTGGAAATTATTTCAAAATATTGAATGATGTATTTGTGAAACGATCCTTTTCTAGAAAAAGGGATGCTCGTTTTCAAATGTATTTCCTGATATTCCGTACAGTGCTTTCGCTGAAAGTTTCACTAACCTTAACATGTTAAATAAAACGGTTGACATGTGTCAACAATCACTGGATTAGGAATCGCTTTTCATATGTTTTTTCTGAATTTTTTTTTTAAATTGCGTGTTTTCAAATGACTTTTCAGAAATTCTGTAAAGTGTTTTTTCATTCTAAAAGTTTTCACTAATCTAAACATTTTTAATCAAACTCTTGTTATATACAAAACTGTGTTAGTAATTTCTTATGTATTTTTTTCATTTGGGGAGTCAGTTTAGAATTCATTCTCTTAGTCACTTAAACCATGTTTGCTTTGCATGTTGCAACTTATTTCAAAGTAATGAAAGTTGTATTTGTGAAACGATCCTTTTCTAGAAAATGGAAAAATATTCGTGAAAATTATTTGGCTTGAAAATTTTTAAAAGACATGAAAATGACAGAAATTATTTGACTTGCAAAATATTTGAAGAATTAAAATTGATTCCATTGCACGAAGATGAGTTGAAAAATTATTGCATGACCCGAAGAAATTATTTGATTTGTAAAATATTTGAAAAAGTATCCATTGAAAAAGAACTTGGTTTCTTGAAATCGTATGCTTGATTTCTAAAAATCTCATGAAAAATGCATGCTTGGTAGGATGAAAAATGAGAATCCTTGGTTTCTTTGCAGCTTTGGAACACTTGCATGGGAGAAAGAACAATGAGAGTTCATAGTTTCATGAGAACATATGCGTGTTTCCTAAAAATTTTTGAAAAAATGCATGTTTCGAAGAAAGAATGATAAGAGTTCCTGGATATTTTTTGTGAACTCATTCGCGAAAACTCTTTGAAGATAGTTTTTTCTTGATACTTCATGACACCTGAGTGTTGATAGTTTGTTTTGAAAATCTATTTAATGCAAAGATTTTGTAGGAAAAAAACTAGCTCTTGTAGCGAAGCTGCAAGTCTTCGTCCGCCGACATAGGCCACTCAGGGCCCAGACTTGCGCACAACTGACACGGAGAGAGCCTTCCCTAAAGAAGTTTCCTCGCCGTGCACCCGCCGCCAGTGCGCGGTCGCCCAAGGACTTCGCTCTGCCCAGCGCACGCCGCGAAGCCCTGCGCCCAAGAGTTAGACATCTGGTCGAAGCGACAGAACCTCCCACCCAGCTAGAAGAGCCAGATGGTTCCTTCTCTTGGTTCCTCCGCAGTTCACCCCGACGACCCGCAAAGTACGAAATCCTATAAAGGACCCGAGCCCACGAGCCACTGCCGAGGATCCCTACGGGGGATTACTTTACGGAGGTCCCTCAAGATCAACTACCATTTTCCAGCAAATACATTTATGAGGAACAACCGATAATATGGTAGAAGATGCCCCTAGCGGAAGACCCTGAAGGGGCGGGGGAAACCCCCTTCGGACGTAAAGCGTCCCTGCTCTGGGCTTTTCGCCCAGTCCTCCCACCTCAACCGACAGAACCCCTAGTGGATCACGCCGGGAGTCAGAAAGACCAGACTAGGGATCACCTTTCAAAAATGTCAACCTGTTTAAATATTTCATTCTTTTCTAAAAGTGCTTAAAATATAATATGTCGTTTCCTAAGCATTTCAAGTTCCCCAAAATTTGCTCTATTATACTAGGCAGACTAAGTGTCTGCTTGAGGATGATAGCGGTATTTTCCAGCAAAGTTGATTACTGTGAATATTAATTTCACCTTATTCAATTCAGTTTCCCGAAGTGCTTAAGTGTTTTATTGAATGGTAAGCCGTTGAAAATAGAACGCACCTGCTTCTAATTATTTGAGAGAGACTCTTTAATTTTTACCTATTATACTAGGTAGACTGAATGTCTACTTGCGGATTAACCCATTTCTACAAAAAGGGTGAAATGCATGTTTTCGCTGGCCTAGAATTGCTCGAATATTGCGAAGACACTGTTAACGCCCGAACGATTATGAAAACATGATTCCATTTAACCGCGTTCAAACCTTGCGATATTTATCAAAAATCGTTTAAAAATTTGAATTTACATATAGATCTGTTTGCATTAATTAATCTATTTATCAAGAACTTTTTAGATAAACGAAATAAATGTTTTTCATTTCTTTTGCAGATGTATTCTTAAAAATAACTTAAATGTTTACTTCTTTCAATAGCACTACTCTGTGCGAAATTTCATATTAAATGCGGAATTACAATTCCATTTTCAGGATATTATCACCACATCTTTCGCTAATGTACTTCTCTTGCAGTACAATCATTTTATAACAACCTTTCATTTGCACGAAAAAAAGAAAATCTATCTCCGTTAAATTAAAATTCGCAAAATAAAAATAATTTTCTTCAATTTTTCAAAGTTTCGCTCAATAAATAAAATAGCATTCTATTATAAGATGATATCTCTATTCATAAAACAAAAATATTTCCGTCAAATATTTTCAAAATTTCGCTCATTAAATAAAATCTTCCCGCCAAAAATATTCCATCTCCGCTAAATAAAGTTCACAAATAAAAAGATTTCTATCGCTAGCTACTTTCTAAAAATAAAATTCAGTTCGCAAATATAAAACATTTTCTTTAAAAATAATTTAAGTTCGCGCAAATAATTCTGTCTCCTCAAAAATTTAATTCTCAAAATATATTTTCTAACACCTAAAAATAAAATTCGAAAATAAAATTTCGTTAAAATAAATTTTCTAACACCTGAAAATAAAATTCGAAAAATTATTTTAAGTTCCTAAAATTTTCTACCTCCACTAAATAAAAATGATGTTCGGAAATAAAATTCTTCTCAAATATTTTCTAACACCTGAAAATTAAAATTAAGTTCGCTAAAAAAAATTAAGTATGTTAAAATAAATTCAGATCGCAAACATTTCTATCTCCTCTAAAGTAAAGTTCCTTTAAAATAAAATTCTTCTCAAATATTTTCTAACACCTAAAAATAAAATTCGAAAATAAATAAAATACCCTCGTACTGTAAGACGATATATCCTAAAAAATAGTTCCGTCAAATATTTTCAAAGCCTCACTAATTCATTTATTTCCCGAAATAAATACAACTCCTTATCAGTTCCACGACTCCACTGAAATGCGTTTCCACCTCCACCGACTCTAATTAGCGCGCGCTCTGTACATAGCGCAAGCCTCCACAGTTCCTCTCCAAGCCCTCCACCTCAGTAACACAGGTGGCGCGAAACCCCCAAACCACACTACTCCTGTCAATAAAACAGTGCACAACACTCTTTGTCTTTCTTTACTAGTAAACTCAAGTATCATTTGCTACATATTATGTTCCTGATTTCTCTAACAGCGAATTATATTCGCATATGGAAGAAGAACAGGAATGCCAAACGGTGGCGTATTCCAAATTTTGGAATGAAATAATTTTATAAACATTTAATGGCTTTAATAATAACTTTGTATTTTCATAAAACCATATAAAAAAAATAATAAAGGTAACAGACTATTTGGATGTAAAGAAATAGATTCTAAAAAAAGAAAAGTTTGGTTGGATCAAAAATGATAACGATATCAAAAAGCAACCTCCTCCCCCTAGACGAAAACAAGTATCAGACCCCCCCCCCCCCACTTCCCTAACCCATAAAATTATAAGCATATATAATTATAATAGCATAAAATTATAAGATATATATATGCACAGCCCCTTTTCTAGTATATACAGCTATAGTCTATACCAAATCCTACATTGTATAGTTTTTTACGAAATCTTATAATTCCTTTAGCAACGATTTTTTTAATAATACAGTTAATAATTCATATATTTATTGTACGGATCCACTGAGAGCGAGTAATACTCGCACTTGACCACTTATTTAACTCTGATTCCAAATATGTAATTTTTATAAATATCTGTGAAAAAAATTTTTTTTATCAAAAACATTTTTTTACAAGACAAACTAATGCTTTCGTACGGTACATTATTTAAATCTCAGCGTTTCTCCACTAATTATCATTATTATAAGTTCAATTTTTATTACAGGAACATATTATTATGATAAAGACTAGCTGACTGTATTTGTTATTTTTGCAGGGATGGGGATGGGAGAGATGAACTACTAAATATAGCAATTTGTCAACATGACAGATATTATGATACAGACTGAGTCCAAATGTTGTAATTAACTTAATAATGACACTCTATAGCATTTAAGTAATATTATGAGCAGCACATATACAACTATTTTCGAATAATAACTTCAGATATATATATTTTTTTTCTGTTCAAAGTATCTTGGGTTTTATGGTCTCGTTGACAATGGGGTTTGGTTCATTCAACTTGATATTGATAGACGAGGGTGGCATGTTTATTATTGGACATACATTCTAACCGAAAAAGACTGTTTTTGCTTGTGCAGTCTGCTTTTTTGGGTATAATTCTAACTTCTTTCAACAGAAGCCTAAGTAATAATGTGGGATACTTTATTTCTTATTGGTTTAATATATTTTTAATGATTTTAATTGATTTTTTTTTAAATGTAATCAATTGATTGAATCATGCAACATTTCAGTTTTATAGTCTAAACAAAATCTAATAAATGTCATTCTGAGGATACTTAATAAAATTTTATGAAGCAGAATAATTCTCAGAATAATTAAAGTTGTTTATCATTTATGGTTTTGAGTACTCATTTAATGTTTTTTAAATACTAATTTGATTTTATGAGCACAAAAATTTATCACAATATGTAGTTTGTTAAGATTTGGTGTTTTGAGTACTCATTTAATGTTCTTTAAACACCAATAATTGTCAAAGATATTTATGTTGTGTAAATCAGTTTTATGCATTAGATTTAAAGGTAGTAAAAGGAACTGGGAATTCTGTATTTACAAAAGGGTGGTGCCGATTCTTTCCCCGTCATCGTATGGTTTTTGTTGGGGTGCATTCAAAATGAATACATAAGTCGTATTGGCACCTGAATTCTATTATATTTCTTCTAAGATCCATATACCTTATGACATAGTACCTTCTCAACAAATTTTTGACTGTGGGAAGCAACAGGCATTTCCATGGAGGACAAGAGTCTTTTGTGTAAAGGTATGCAGGAGGAGAGACAGCATACTTATCTGTGTCCTTGGGATATGCTCAATAGAGTATTTCGACATTGGTAAGAAATAGCGGGGTGAATGAACAATGGGGTAGCGAGATCGCTCGTTCCCTAGTGAAAGAAAAAAAAAGTTCAAGGATGTGCTAGAGAGCAGTTCTGGACAATTAGACACGAGAACGTGGTAAAGCGAGGTTGTGTTTTGTCAACGCGAGAGATGTGAAGTACGAATCGTTCACTCTTGTTGGGTGTTCGAAGTATAGACTTAATTTTAATGACCTTATCAACTTAAGTTTTAATTGTTCTAATAAAGAACTTGGGAAAGAAAAGTGTGTTATTTTTGAACGATAAACCTACAAGAGCTTAAAAAGTCCTTCCGGCCAGTGCCGGGAGGAAGAGGTAGCTTTCATATACCTTATTTTAAAAAAGCCAACTTATATTATTCAAACACACGAAGCTCAATTTAGAGGTAACCGAATATACGAGATACAATACTAATTTTCATCAATACTAAATCATTATGAATGAGAATTTCGTGAAATTAGTCAGCTTTATCCAAGCTGCTTTTATTTAAAGTAACTTATATTTGGCTGCCAAATTCGGCGATTTCTTAAAGTGCCTGCCATTTTAAGACAACATGGTGGATGAGGCTAACCAGTGAACTTGGTCGAGAACTTAGTAATTGCTGTGCACATGCACACTCACATCGGAATCGATTGATATATACGAGTGCTTTCGCAGGCAAAAAATCAGATTTTTCAAAATGTCACCCACATTAGATATTGAAATTGCTATATCTGAGCCATTTTTTAGATAAAGACAAACAAAAAATGCTCCTGAATCCTTATATCAAGGTCAAATACTTAAGAAAGAAACCTTTTTCAATTTCAATTTTTTTTGCACCTCACTTTAAATATAATTTTTTTTAATTTAATGGCCGCCATTTTGAAACAAGATGGCTGATGAAGCTGGCCAGCGAACTTGGTCGAGATATTACGATATGCTATCCACATGTCTTCTTACATCGAAATAGGCGAATACGTGTGTTATCGCATGACAAATACAAGATCATTTCAAAATGTTAGCCATGCTAGAAATTCAAAGTTCTATAATTCAACCATTTTTTAAGATATAAACAAAAGAACAAATTTTCAGAAACAAAAACTGCTCCGGAATCTTTGGCGAAACACATAAAAAAAGTCTTTTTCATTTTCCAATTTTTTAATACCTCATATTAAATTTTAAATTTAATTTTTTTTAATAGCAACCCTTTTGAAACAAGATGGCGAATGAAGCTGGCCAACGAACTCAGTCGAGACATTGGTATGTACTATGTACAGACCAAGTTACATCCAAATCGGTTCATAAATACGCCTGATATCGCGTGACAAAAATCAGGTCGTTTTAAAGTGTCAGCCACAACAGAAATTCAAAATGCTATAACTCAGCCATTTTTTTAGATATAGACGAAACAAAAACTGTTCCGGAATATTTGTATTAAGGTCAAATACATACGAAAAAAATCTTTTTCATTTTCCAATTTTTTGGTGTCTCATTTTAAATTTAAAATTTTTAAAAAAATTTTAAATGGCCGCCATTTTGAAACAAGATGGCGGATGAAGCTGGACAACGAACTCGGTCGAGATATTTGTATGTACTATGTACACACCAAGATACATCCAAATCGGTTCATAAATAACCCCGTTATCACGTGACAAAAATCAGGACGTTTCAAAATGTCAGCCACGTTAGAAATTCAAAATGCTATAACTCAGCCATTTTTAAAGATATAGACGAAACAAAAACTGCTCCCGAAACTTTTTATCAAGGTCAAACACATAAGAAAAAAATATTTTTTCAATTTTCAATTTTTTGGTACCACATTTCAAATTTAAATTTTTCTTAAAAATTTAAATGGCCGCCATTTTCAAACAAGATGGCGGATGAAGCTGGCCAACGAACTTGGTCGAGACATTGGTATGTACTATGTATAAACGAAGTTACATCCAAATCGGTTCATAAATACGCCTTTTATCGCGTGACAAAATTCAGGACGTTTCAAAATGTCAGACACACTAGAAATTCAAAATGCTATAACTCAGTCATTTTTTAAGATATAGACGAAACAAAAACTGCTCCGGAATCCTTGTATAAAGGTCAAATACATAAGAAAAAAATATTTTTGCATTTTCAATTTTTTGGTACCACATTTCAAATTTTAAATTTTTTTTAAAGTTTTAAATGGCTGCCATTTTGAAACAAAATAGCGGATGAAGCTGGCAAACGAACTCGGTCGAGATATTGGTATGTACTATGTACACACCGAATTACATCAAAATCGGTTCATACATACGAGAGTTACAGTGTGACAAAGGTCATATATATATATATATATATATATATATATATATATATATGTCAATTTTGAATGGAGGGTGGTTTTGGGGTCTGGGGGTCATGATGGAGGAAAATATACCAAAATTTTTTGAAATCACTTTCCTCCGAACGGCTGCAATAGGTAGCTTTTAGGTAGCTTTCTTTACAAAAAGCTACCTATTGCAGCCGTTCGGAGGAAAGCGATTTCAAAAAATTTTGGTATATTTTCATCGATCATGACCCCCAGACCCCGAAACCACCCTCCGTTCAAAATTGATATATATATATATATATATATATATCAATATATATATATATATATATATATATATATATATATATATATATATATCTGACCTATGTCACACTGTAACTCTCGTATTTATGAACCGATTTGGATGTAATTCGGTGTGTACATAGTACATACCAATGTCTCGACCGAGTTCGTTGGCCAGCTTCATCCGCCATTTTGTTTCAAAATGGCGGCCATTTAAAAATTTTAAAAAAATTTAAAATTTGAAATGTGGTACCAAAAAATTGAAAATGGAAAAATATTTTTTCTTATGTATTTGACCTTTATACAAAGACTCCGTAGCAGTTTTTGTTTCGTCTATATCTTAAAAAATGGCTGAGTTATAGCATTTTGAATTTCTAGCGAAGCTGACATTTTGAAACGTCCTGAATTTTGTCACGCGATAAAAGGCGTATTTATGAACCGATTTGGATGTAACTTCGTTTATACATAGTACAGACCAATGTCTCGACCGAGTTCGTTGGCCAGCTTCATCCGCCATTTTGTTTAAAAATGGCGGCCATTTAAAATTTTAAGAAAAATTTAAATTTGAAATGTGGTACCAAAAAATTGAAAATTGAAAAACTATTTTTTTCTTATGTGTTTGTCCTCGATAAAAAGATTCGGGAGCAGTTTTTGTTTCGTCTATATCTTAAAAAATGGCTGAGTTATAGCATTTTGAATTTCTAGCGTGACTGACATTTTGAAACGCCCTGATTTTTGTCACGCGATAAGAGGCGTATTTATGAACCGATTTGAATGTAACTTGGTCTGTACATAGTACATACCAATGTTTCGACCGAGTTTGTTGGCCAGCTTCATTCGCCATCTTGTTTCAAAAGGGTTACCATTTAAAAAAAAAAATGTAATTTAAAATTTAAAATGAGGTTTATTAAAAAATTGGAAAATGAAAAAGATTTTTTTTATGTGTTTGGCCTTGATACAAAGATTCTGGAGCAGTTTTTGTTTCTGAAAATTTGTTCTTTTGTTTATATCTTAAAAAGTGGTTGAATTATAGCACTTTAAATTTCTATCATGGCTAACACTTTGAAACGATCTTGTATTTGTCTCGCGATACCACACGTATTCGCCTATTTCGATGGAAGAAGGCATGTGGATAGTATACATCAATATCTCGACCAATTTCGCTGGCCAGCTTCATCAGCCATCTTGTTTCAAAATGGCGGCCATTAAATTAAAAAAATATATATTTAAAGTGAGGTGCAAAAAAATTAGAAATTGAAAAAGGTTTCTTTCTTAAGTATTTGACCTTGATATAAGGATTCAGGAGCATTTTTTTTTGTCTTTATCTTAAAAAATGGCTCAGATATAGCAGTTTCAATTTCTAACATGGGTGACATTTTGAAAAATCTGATTTTTTGCCTGCGACAGCACTCGTATGTATCAACCGATTCCGATGTGAGTGAGCATGTGCACAGCAATTACTAAGGTCTCGACCAAGTTCACTGGTTAGCCTCATCCACCATGTTGTCTTAAAACGGCAGGCACTTTAAGAAATTGCCGAATTTGGCAGCGAAATATAAGTTACTTTAAATAAAAGCAGCTTGGATAAAGCTGACTAATTTTGCGAAATTCTCATTCATAATGATTTAGTATTGATAAAAATTAGTATTGAATCTCCTACATTCAGTTTCCACTTAATTGAGCTTCGTGTGTTTGAATAATATAAGTTGGCTTTTTTAAAATAAGGAATATGAAAGCTACCTCTTCCTCCCGGCACTGGCCGGAAGGACTTTTTGTAATGAAAGCTACCTAAACTAGTATGTTGTGGCCATCACAAAATTTCTTCTATATAAATCACGTCAATTAAATCATTTAAATAGTAAAATAAATTACATCAATTTATTCATATAAAAGTATACCTGAATTTGAAATTTGATGAAAATTCGTGCATTAGTTATTGAAATAGAGCTGTAGGAGAAATTTTGAAAAATGTAGCATAGCAGTGCCACCTGTTGAGCGATTTGCACCAAAACACAAGCAGTACTAATTCATATACCGGAATCGTAAATCGGAATCGCCAAAACACAAACAGTACTAATTCGTATACCGGAATCTGAAGTTGGATGAAAATCCGTGTATTAGTTCTGGAGCTAAAGCTACTGTGGAAATCACAAAAAATGCAGCACAGCAGCGCCACCTGTTGAGCGATTTGCACCAAAAGGTACAAAACATCAATTCATGTCAAGAACTAACTGAATCTGAAATTTGGTGAAAATCCGTGCATTAGTTCTGGACATTGAGCTATTGTGGAAGTCGAGAAAAACGCTGCATAGCAGCGCCACCTGTTGAGCAATTTACAGCAAAACATAAACAGCACTAATTCATATCCAGGTATACCTGAATCTGAAGTTTGTTGAAAACCCGAGCATAAGTTCTTGAGATAGAGCTATCGCGGAAATCACAAAAAATGCAGCATAGCAGCGCCACCTGTTGAGCGATTTACACCACAAGGTGCAAAACGTCAACTCATGTCAAGCACTAACAGAATCTGAAGTTTGATGAAAATCCGTGCATTATTTCTTGAGATAGAGCTATTACGAAAATCGTGTAAATGCTGCAAAATGCAGCATAGCAGCGCCATCTGTTGGGTGATTTGCACCAAAACGTTACCAGCACCAATTCATATCAAGGATTAACTAAATCTGAAGTTTGATGAAAATCCGTGCATTAGTTCTTGAGATAGAGCTAGTGCAGAAATCGCGGGAAATGCAGCATAGCAGCGCCACCTGTTGAGCGATTTACACCAAAAACTAATCAGCATCAATTTGTATTAGGGAGTAACTTAAAATAAATTTTTATTAAATTCCGTGCATTAGTTCTTGAGATAGAGCGCCCACAAAATTTGTGTCACATACACACAGACAGACAGACAGACAGACTCACAGACAGACATTTTGTAAAAACATGTTTTTTGGAATCTCTGACCCTTAAAACGTGTAAATCCGTCGAAAACCGGAATTCGAAAATTTTCATGAATCCAATACTTTCTTCTTGTAAAGATAGAAGAAAGTAAAAATCAAAAAGCTCTGGCCCATTACATGACAGCTAGTATAATAAATGGTGGCAGCTCAAGGATCAATTAAGTGTAGCATAAATTAGACTGAGCCCACGTGAACCTGATGTAGAGACGGAAACATTGTGAATAACAAGGACAGTCGGTGGTGAAATTTTTGTGTTTGACGACAAGGATTTTCAAGAGTATCCGGTTAGGAACTGTGAAATCTGGAATCGGGAGTGTCGAGTATGTTAGCTGGTATGTAAAAACAACTAGTATAAAGGATCCGACGATATTTAAAATTTCTTCAGTAAACGTCCAGTGTAGTGGATAGAAGAATACTCATCTCTCGCCCTTAGCAGACTATGGAGACAGCTTATGTGGAAATTTCCCGGCGGAAATCAAGTTAAATCTAGATATACGACAGTGCCTGAGAAAAAAAAGTGCAGGGAAACCTTGGAGCAGTGTAGAGTAAATGTCTATATTTGAAGGTAACCCCTTTTATGAAATTTTCTAGAGAGGTCTGTTGGGATTTAATATTGTATATTTCTATTCTTGGTAATTTGTATATGTTTAAAAGATAAAAATTCTAGGGTAGCTATTAATTTGGGATTGAAATTTTTAGTTAGAATTTTTATATTACACGGTTTCCTAAGGTCTGTAATGTAGTTCATTTGGTTTTGAAAATTTAATATTTAGGTATTTTAGAATTTACTTGGGATAGTAAATTACTGTTGATTAATAAAAGAATATTAATCGTCAAAGTTTAATCATAGTTGTGGATGTAACTTTTAGTTATAAAGTTGGTGCATATACTGCTTTTGTTTATTACAGCAATAAAGTTATTTGAAATTTTATGGGTATGCTGTGGAAAAATCAGGATTAATTGTTTAAATATAAATTGTATTTATATAGTACTGTGAGTATCAAAATAATTTTGAGGATTTATTGTTTTAAAGGATATAACAAGTGCACGAAAATTTTCGGTAGGAAAATTGTATTATTGTTTTATGCATTGAGATACATCTAGAGAATAAAATTCTATTCCTTATTGAATTTTTTGTGTTTTACAAATTGCATATATTTGTGTATTTTTGTGATCAGTATATTTTGGGGGAAAATAATGGAAGAATTTCTAGGGAAATATACTAAAAACATCTTGCTTTTGCTAGCAGAGGAATTTGAGACCAACGTATCTGCAACTGATAAGAAAAAAAAAAACTATAATTCAGGCTATTTTAGTAGCATCGGATTATAATGAGAGTTTTGCTAAATCGAATTTGGAATGTATTGTTAAAGAGGATGCAGAACGCAAAGAAAAATTAGTTTTGGAACGGGAAGACGAAGAGCATGAAAAAACAAGACAATTTGAGTTAAAAAAATTAAGAATTCAAAATTCTTCGGAAACTGTTAATCTTTCGTCTAGTGATATGAATTTAGGTTCGCATAAGAATCCTAAAATTAATTTGAAGGAATTAGTTCCACGTTTTGATTCTAAGTTAATTGACATCACTCTTTTCTTTATGATCTTTGAAAAACAGGCGGAAAAGCTAAAATTTCGCAAGAGGATATGGTTAGCCAATTAATTCCCTTATTGCCATCAGATATCGCGGAAATTATAGTGAAGCAGCCAGCAGAATTAGGAGATGATTTTCAACATGTAAAAAAAGTCTTATTAAATTGTTTTAGATTGGGAACTGGTGCTTTAAAACAAAAGTTTGAAAATCATCAAAGAAAACCTGGAGCGTTATGGGTAGATTTAGTATATGAATTAAGGGGTTATTTGGATAATTGGTTGGAATCATTAGAAATAAAGGATTTCGAGTCTTTAAAAGAACTCATGCTCACTGAGCAAATAAAAAAACGCGTTCCTTTTGCAGTAAAAGAAAAAGTTATGGATGAATGTGATGAAATGAAAGAGGCTTCGAAGCTCGCTGATAAATGTGATAAATATGAGAGTATTAGAAGTAGTTTCAGGAAATCGGTTGGTTGGTTGGTTGTATTTATGTCGGCCAATTATCTGCACGTGGGATATAGGCCCTAAGGGGGAGTGCCTTCCGTGGAGGTCTTTCTAAGGGAACCTAACCCGTATTAACGCTTGGAGAACCAAGGTTCGAAGAAAACCACGAAAACTCCGAACGATTAGGCCGACGGGCGCGATTGGGATCGAACCCAGCACTTCCCGTCTACCAGCTTCGAGAGCAGAACCTCTCGGCCACTGGTGGAACCAATTCAGGAAATCGGAAAAAAAAAAGTCTTGGGAAAAAAAACCTTATTCAGAGATGCAAAGAAGCAATTTAAATCCGAAAATTAAGGGTGAAGTAAAAGCTAAATCGGAGTTAGAGAATAAAAGGAAAATTATAAAAATGATAAATTTAAAAATGACCAGGCTTTTGAGAGGAAAAGACAGATTAGGTGTTTTTTGTGATCAACCTGGGCACATAAAACCAGATTGTGCGGAATGGTTAAAAAAGAAAAATCAGTTCAATAGAGTTAATCATTTAGGTAATGACATTGATTTAGGAGATTGTTTTAAACCTTATCTTAAAAAAGCTCTAATAAATGGGGTTGAAAGAAACTATTTGAGGGATACGGGAGCAGGGATCGATCTTTGCGATAGAAATTAGTTTAAAACAGAGGATTTTACTGGAAATATAACTTGGGTACGTCAATCTTGATAATGAATGTAAATGTTTACCTTTAGCATGGGTGACTATAAAAGGAGATTTTGGTTGCATCACCACTAAGGCGGCGATTACACCATCTGAGTCGGAGCAAGGTTACTATCTCTTAGGTAATAAAACTGTGGAGCTTATTCAGCAAAATAAAGGAAATGAGGTTCCAATAAATATGGTAGTTACCCGTAGTAGGAAGGATTCTTAAAAAAAAGAATGGAGCAACGGGATGCTGATAATGAAATGTTGTTTACCGAGCAGGCAAAGTTAGTAGAGCAACCAGGTAGGGTAGATAAAATTGGGGATTGCTCACAGAACGAAGAAAAGCAGGTAGTTCGAATGGATGAGACTAAAGAGGATGAAAGTCAAATCGAAGATCTTACGTTACTGCCGAAATGGGAGGGGAAAGATAATGTGGGATTGAATAAAATTACGGCGAAAGATTTCAGCTTAGCTCAGAAACAGTGCTTATCTTTAAAAACATTATGGGAAAAGGCGAATAATGCGAAAGAAAAGGAATTTAAAGTAATGGGAGATAAACTAGTAAGAGTTTCACATTCAAAGAGTGGGGATGAGAAATTACAATTATATTTGCCATTAGAATTTAGAGAGAAAATAATGAAAATGTGTCATGAGGAAGTTGCGGGACATTTAAGGGCAACTAAAACAAAAGATAGGGTAATTAAATGCCATTTTTGCCCAAATTGTTACAAGGAGATTGAGGAATTTGTAAGAACTTGTGATCCGTGTCAAAAGGTTGGTAAAAATAGAGATAAAAAGAAAGCTCCTTTGAAGCTCGAAGCTCGTGCCAATAATTTCAGAAGTTTCCTCTAGGATAAATATTGATGGTGTAGGTCCTTTGAGTTTAAGCGAGAAAAATAACAGATACCTGATTACTTCAATTTGTGTTGCGTCCAAATATCCAGATGCGATACCGGTAGAAGATTTAACTTCTCCGTCAGTGATTGACGGGCTAATACAAATATTTTCGAGGACTGGTTATCCAAAAGAGGTACAATGTGATTTGTGTAGGTCATTTACAAGTGAGTTGACATTGGAAACTTTTGACAGGTTCGGTATTAAAGTTGTACATAGTTCAGTTTGCCACCCAGAATCGAATAGCGTTGAACGAATGCATGGTAGTTTAAAAAAGGTTATAAAGACGTTATGTTTGGAGGCAGGAAAAGATTGGAAAGCAGTCTTGCTAATGGCTTTATTTGCTTTGAGGACTGTAAGTCATGAAAGTACAGGATTTAGCCCTGCTGAGCTTGTGCATGGTAAAAATTTACGAATACCACATACTCTTATATATGAAAATTAGATGGAAAAGGAAACGGTAATCAGAATGTAGTGGACTATATTTTGAACTTAAGTAATAGATTGAAACATTGTCAAGAATTAGCGTGTAAAAAAATGAAAGAGTGTCAGGAAAAACGAAAACAATGGTATGATAAGAATGCGGTGTATAGAAAGTTTAATGTAGGAGATAAAGTGTTAGTTCTGGCTACCTCGAAGCCAAATAAAATGGCGGTTAATTGGATAGGACCGGGAACTATCACTGGTGTAATATCTCAAACTAATTATACAATAGATATTCCGGAAAAGAAAAATAAGTCTACTATTTTGACAGGCAGGTATGCGAGTTTTTCGCATGTTAAATGTGTTTAACTTATTGTTAATCCTCCTGCCAATACCTTGTCCCGAGCTACGAGCAAAAATCGTTTGCATCCACACATTGCCGGTTTTCCAGCTCTTTTAGTCAGTCACCTCGCATTCTGCGAAGTCTTCGTATACGGCTGAATGCGGGGAGTTTTCTTCTGTTACTGTTTATTTACAGCATATTGCTTTATGCAAATTTTTCGGCAAATGTGTGGTATGACGTAACGGTTTAACTGAATGTATATATTGTGTTGTCGTGCTGTATGAGGTGGCTCTGTTTTTCCTTTTAAAATGGATTATGTAAGTTTAAGCCGTTTAAGAGCATGTTTTTAAATATTTAATGTCTTAAGTTTTTCGACATCGAAGTAATGATGTTTGTTTTTGTGATTTTAAATAAAACTATAAAAAGTTCGACGTGTCTTCAGTATATAATCAGCTGGTAATGACTGTCTACACTGTGTTTACTCTGCTCTGGCTTGAATTTAAGTTGTTTAAGCTCGATGAATTCTCACTGGTTATGGGCCAGAGCAGTTATTATACCAGCTGTAATATGGAATAAGTTTTATATTCCCGCTGAGTGCTGTGGCTCCTGTTCCTGTTTTATATGAGTGGTTCCTGCTGCTGACGACTTCATGATAGTGAACGCCTTTATGGACTATTTCTGGATAACAACTCCGTGTGCTGCCAAAAGGTGACAGAAAGGAATTTTTCACCTACTTATGAACTGGATTAGAGCAAGAGTTTCACTTCCATTGATTGTATGTAGGACTTTTAAGGACTGGATTTTTGAACTTTAAATGCATAAGACTTGCCATATCAAAGTGAACGTAATAAGTAAGAATTTTTGTTACCTTTTACTTTCTTGAATGTTTTCTTAATATATTGTTTATATATATATATATATATATATATATTTCTCTCAGTAATTAATCTTGTTTATATATATATATTATAATGGATGAGATTGAATTTTTGACTCCAGACAACTACGCAACATGGTCCGCGGACATGAAAGTCCTCCTTATGGACCGTGGTTGCTGGGAGTTTATTGATGGTACAGAAAAACCACCTGATGAGAGCGTAAAATATAAGGAAAAGCGTGACTATAATTTACGCCGTGATAGGGCATTTAGTACTATATATTTAAATGTATCTCCTGATCTTAGACCACTACTTGCAGAAACGACTGATGCTAAGAAAGCATGGGATATTCTCCAGGATAACTATCGTCCTAAAACTAGAGCTGCAGTAATCTCCCTCCTTGATAAATTTTTTGCCGCGAGGTATGAAGAGGGGGAAGGGATTGGTTTGTTTGCAGCTAGATTACGTACAATTATTAAACAATTGCAGGAACAAGGTCATCTATTAGAGGATCTTTATCAGGCTTTCCAACTTATTCGTTTTTTGCCTGACCAATTTTCTAGTATTGTTCATAATATTTATCGTTATACTGACACTGATTTTAAATTTGATTCCATATTGAAAGAACTACTTTTAGAGGAAAGCCGCTTGCAACAATTCAATCTAGATAAATCAAATGTTGCATTTAAATCTAAATTAGAAAAACCTAAAGGCAAAAATATAAAACAGTATAGTAGAAGTAGCAGTAAGGATAGATCTACTCTCTTGAAACGCGATGTTGTATGTAGCAAGTGCAAAATGAGGGGTCACATTGCACCAAATTGTACTTTAAAAATACCCAGTAAAGTACCCAGTAAAGAGATAAAGAGAAGGGAGGGCATTTGCCCAAATAGTAGTTTTGCTACACATATGCTTGAAGCTAATCAAAGCTCTGTCAAAGGACAGGAGTGGCTTTTTGATACTGCTGCATCCACACATTTTTGTAAAGATCGAGGGCTTTTCTCCCCATACAAAACAGTTAGGGGGACTGACATGTCTGTTGCTATAGGGGACATTAAATGTCCAGTTTTAGGCATCGGAACAGTAGAGATGTGTTTTTATGATAAGGGAAAGCGCCAAAATTTGGAACTTAAAAATGTCATGTACACGCCTAAACTTAGACGTAATTTAATGTCAGGTTCAGCCCTTGACAGCATGGGAATGTCTTTTTCATGTAAAAATGGTCGTTTGACTTTATTATCGAAAAACGGAAGAAAAATAAAATATTTACGGCTATTAAAACAAACGGTTTTTTCATTTGCAAACCAACATATCCCAACGTAAAAGACAAGAGGGCTTATTCAGCACAGACTCAAAAGTGTGGTGGTGATCTAAGCAAATGGCATCGAATATACTGTCATATTAATACAAAGTATATTTTAAACACAAGTAAGAATGATGCAGTTCATGGTTTGCCAAATTTCAAGGAAAAAGACATGCCAACTTGTGAAGATTGTAAGATCGCTAAGTCCCGAAGGGTCTCGTTCAAGCCAATAGGCAAAACACGCTCTAGAGCTCCCCTCGAATTGATTCATTCTGATGTATGTGGGCCACTTCCGGTCAAATCAAACGGAGGAGCTAGATATTTTGTGAGTTTTATTGACGACTATTCTAAAAAAGTAGTTGTTTACCCACTTAAACAAAAGGGTGAAGTTTTTGAATGCTTCAAACTGTTCCAAAAAAGGGCGGAAAGATTTCTAAATCACAAGATCATAAATCTTAGGTCTGACCATGGCGGTGAATATGAAAATACGGCTTTCAGTAAATACCTTGAAGATCAAGGAATACATCATGAATTCAGTAACGAGTACACTCCCGAGCAAAATGGAACCGCGGAAAATTTCAATTGTGTGGCCTTAAACGCTATAAAAGCTTTCTTAGATGAGAGCAAGTTAAGAGAAAGTTTTTGGGCAGAAGCATTACTAACTTTCGTTTATACGTGGAACCTTGTCTGCCACGGTAATCAGACAAAAACTCCATTCGAATTGTATGGAGGGAGAAAACCATCGGTAAAACACCTGAAACCCTTCGGCAGTACTGTTTACGTGGGAAAACCTAAGCAGCTGAGAAATAAATTTTCAATGAGAGCCCAGAATGGTATAATGGTCGGATACGCATTTTTCACTAAAGGTTACCGCGTATGGTTACCCCAGGAACGTAAAACGATAGAAACTATAAACGTTACTTTTCCGAAAGAAGAGCGCAGAGGAATCATACTGGGTTCAAAGCGAGATACCTACAGCTCATCTGATGAATCTGAATCGGACTCTGGTGAAGAAACGAATGACGAGGGTAAACCCGAAAAAGATCCAAAGGAAGAAACGGAGCCAGAAGATATGAGCAGCGTTCCAGCTCAAAGCTCGTTTCCTAATCAAGAAAATGTCCAAAACGGTTCTATACCTGATACGTCTAAAAAAGTTCTTTTTACGCCTGGATCTTCTAAACCCCAATGGGAACGACTACCTGTAAAACGAAAAGAAGAACCAAGACATGACATTTACTATCGTATAGTTAAAAATAAAACTAGGATAAAATCATGGGCAGAAGCCAAAGCTTATTGTGAGAAACACAATATACCTTTTAAAAGAACAGATTTTGATTTTCGTATTTCTAATACTTATTCAGGTCGAGTTAAAATACCTAGTGATGAAGAGTCTGACAATAAAACAATCGAAGCTAATTTTGTAGATATTAAAATACCTTCAAATTATAATGAAGCTTATAATTCCCCCCAGAAAAGAGAGTGGTTTAAAGCTATGGACAACGAGATTCAAACAATGAAAGAAAGAAAAGTCTGGACTTTAGTCCCTAAACCTGTCAAAACTACGATTGTTAATAACCGATGGGTTTATACTGTAAAACGTAACAAGGATGATAATATCGTCAGATACAAGGCACGATTAGTTGCTCAAGGTTTTCGTCAGAAAAAAGGGATAAATTACGATGAAGTGTTTAGCCCAGTTATAAATTTTTCAATCATTAGACTTTTCTTTACCGTTTTAGTTTGTTTATGCGGCTGGTCACATTGTCAGCTTGACATTAAAGCAGCATATTTATATGCTAAACTAAATAATGAAATTTACATGTATCAACCTCAAGGATTTATTGATAAAGACTATCCTAATCGTGTATGCAAATTAAGTAAAGCTATCTATGGTTTAAAGCAATCTGGAAGGGAATGGTTCTTTGAAATAAATTCAGTTTTGATAGAATTAAGATTTAAACGCTTAACCTGGTGTAACTGTGTATATGTCTTTAATGAAAATTTGTTTCTTCTGCTTTATGTAGATGATATTGTTCTGTTTGGAAAAACCCCTCAAGATATAAAACAGGCAATAGACAAGCTACGAAATAAATTTGATCTTAAAATCCTTGGGAAAACTAAAAGACTTTTAGGAGTGACATTTGAGGAGGAAAATAAAACTTTATGTATACATCAATCTGACTATATTTCAGAAGTATATGAAAGGTTTAGCAAGTTTAATATTCCAATAACATCACTACCAATCGCAAAAGGAATTGTTTTATCTAAAACGGATTCGCCAACTACCGAAACCGAAATTCAAGAAATGAGTAAAATCCCGTACCGTAGTTTAATCGGATGTCTTGCGTACATAGCAAGTCGCACACGTCCTGATATTAACTTTGCAGTTAATATATTTTCTCAGTTTCAGGAAAACCCTGGCATGGTTCACTGGAATTACTTATTAAAGTTATTGGGTTATGTTAAATCTACGCAACACTATAAACTTAACCTTTCAAGTATAAAAAGTTTAAAACTTTCATGTTACAGTGATGCAGATTTCGCATCAAATCGAGATGACCGTGTTTCGATGGGGGGGATTACTCTATTTTTAGATGAGGCTCCTATTATCTGGCGCACGTTTAAACAAAAATGCGTTGCACTTTCTACAATGGAGTCGGAATACATAACGTTAACGGAAGCTGCTAAAGATTTACAGTGGGTAATACGTATTATTCAGGAATGTATAAATTTAAGCATATTTCCAAACGAAGTCAATTTTTCAGCTCAGCTCTTGTGCGATAACCAAGCTGCTATAGATTTTTCACATTCACCCATCGAAAATAACAGGACAAAACACATTAGTGTTAGATATCATTTTCTAAGAAATTTAATTTATGAGAATATATTCACCCTCAAATATGTAAGATCAAAGGAAAACTTTGCTGATATCCTAACTAAACCTCTCCCCAAAGAAGGGTTAAAGACTTTTGTAAGGAAATGTTTTTCAGTTTAAATAAGTACAAAAACATTATGAATTCTTATATTCATATATAAAAAGTTTAGAATACATGTATGATGGCCCGGTTCGGTATTCCACGATATTGATGAAGAAAGAACACATTGAAGAGATTAAATGCTCCAATTAAATACATTTAATATTTACATTAGACGAACACAATTACAGCACACACACACAATATATATATATATATTATTAGATAATACGCTTCCCGATTTCATATCTCACAAGCGTCTTTTCGAACACATCCAAAAAACTCCATCATCTCTCTCTGTCTCTCTGGCTGTTACCATTCCGAGTTTCCTAAAGTCTTTCGACCACGGAGTATAGGCAACCTTCACACCTTCCCTCCAGTTTCTACATGTTGGACTGTGTCCCACACTGTGAAACTACATTTAAAAGTCCTAACAAAAGTCTTACTTAAAAAGTCCTAATTAAAAAGTCCTATTTAAAAAAAGTTCTTTTTAAAAAGTCCTCTACTTGTCCCATCGAGAGCATTTACTTAAACTACTTAAGATATATAAATTCTTATACACTATATACTAAATACACATTATACAATATATAATAATGAAATACAAAATATATATATACAGAAGATTTTTTTCTACTCATAAATGCGAGATAAAGCATCTGCCACTACATTAGAACTTCCTGGTTTATGAGCAATAGAAACCTGATAGCGAGATAGCGCCAACGACCATCTCTGTAATCGAGCGTTCTTAGGAGTTCCCTCTGTTAAGTATTTTAGAGGATTATGATCAGTATGCAATATTATGGTGGTTCCATAAGTCCACATTTCGAATCTCCCAAGTGTCCAAATTACAGCTTCTCTTTCAATTGTGCTCCACTTTGATTGAGTTGGAGTAAGCTTTTGACTGGCAAAGGTTATGGGCTTTAACATGCCGTCTTCGTCCCTTTGCATTAAACAGGCTCCAATACCCGATATGGAAGCATCGGTGTTTATTTCGAACGGTTTGGGCATGTCTGGGGTATAAAGGTTTGTAACTTCACATAAGCTTTCCTTTAACTTATTGAACGACTTTTCAGCATCTTCCGACCATGGAATATCATTTGGAACAGTTTTTCTGGTCAGATCTGTCAAAGGCTTTGCAAGGTACCAGTCCTTAAAGGAAACTATAACTTCTTTACCCTCAGTGACAATTTTGTATTTGCTTTCTTGCTTAACCTTCTGAATAGAATCAATATCATACTTTATAGCTTCTTTCTCAATTATTAGAAATAATAAACTTTTCTTCACAATACTACAATACAATTTAAGATAAAATTGAATACCCTTTTCTTTCATTCTTTTAACTGATTCAACATTATCTTTCAATTCTCTTTTTTTCATGGAAATTTTTGTTTCTAGATCTTTTTTCTTCTTCAAAACAATGCTTTTCATCATTTTTTTTCTCATATTTATCGTACCAATTATCTTTATATTTTTGTAAGATCTTCCTCAACTTCTTCCATTTTGACTTCATAATCACGATTAACACGCTCCAGAGTCTTTGATTTAATTTCTATCTCATCTTCATTCTCAATATTCTCTTCCGAATATTTGACAGTATTAAAATCTTCATTAAAGTCAAACATTTTTTCAATTGTTACAGATTCATCCATAACTTCTTGCTCAATCATAGATCTTCTTTTAAATTTCCAATTTTCTTCTCTTTTAATTTCATAATACTTAATAAACTCTTTACATGTTATTTTTGGAAAATTTTCACTAATAACACTTTTGTCAGAATATTTCTCTTTCAGTAAACTTTCAAGTATTTCAATTATTCTTGATTTTACATTTTCTTCCACATTTTGCATTTTTATTTCATTCTCAAGTTTAAGTTTTTCCATGTTAAAGGCTGAAATCATTCTAGGAATTCCAGTTCTAACAAAAATTTCAATAAACTCTTCATAATCTGCTTTTATTGTCAACGATTTAATTTCGATTGCTTCAGGCCAACGACTATGTTGATCCATAATAGCCAGAACATACCGATGACCTCGAGAAGACTTCGGCTCAAGTGGTCCTAAAATATCTGCATTTACTACTTGAAATTGGAGTTCTGGTCTTCCGACCGCTTCAATAGGTGTTCTGTCCGTTACTTTGGTTTTTCTGCGCATTTGACAATCATGACAAGCAGCGCATAGTTGTTTTACTTCTTTTGGCATTCCTTCCCACCAAAATGACATAGCAATTCTATCTCTCGTTTTCTTAGCAGCTAAGTGTCCACCAGTTGGTGTTTCATGCGCTAATCTCAAAATTTCTTGTCTTCTACAGGCAGGTACAACAAGTTGAACATAATTTTGTCCTCCAACCTTGCCTCGATAATACAATAAACCGGATTCTACCCAATAATTATTTTTCTGCCGTTTTGCATCTTCAAAGCATTTTTCTAATGTAGAATAAGCCAATTGCTCCTTTTCAAACAATTGCGCTTGTGAAACGGAACAACTTTCCTTTTGGTTCTCGTTACCAACATTTTCGGGCAAAACAGTTGCCTCAACCGGAGTAGGAACCAGTTCCAAATCTGAAGCTTCTTTGTCTTCATCTTCATTATTTAGGTTTGTTTCCAGGTTTCCTTCTGGACACCTTCCCTCCACATTGAATACAGGTTTTTCTTTATTTTCTTCAACCGGGGTGATATCTACCTCATCCCCTAAATACAACTTCTGCTGTTCTTTTAACAGAGCGAAAACCTTGGGAGTGATCAAAGCTTCTTCGTGTAATCCTTCCACTACCGCAATCTGTACTCGTACATACGGAATAACCTCATCTTCTGTCCGAAGAGTGAGCGGAACGGAAACAAGCTTTGCTTCTACAGGACTCCCTATTGCGGGTCTCAAGAATACTTTTCCACATGACTGTAAATACTCTTCCGGCACCACTGACTTCCGCAGCACTGTAATCTCCGCACCACTATCGATGATTCCCTGAAACTTCTGGTTACCGATTCCTAGATCTACCTTAAGGAGTCATCTGTTTCTTCCACAGGAATATTCACATTCAAACAAATTGCATTTAAACCCTTTTTCTCAAGATCGCTTTTGGAAGTTTTTCCTCCATCTTGTTTTACTGTATTCAATTTGGAACAATACTTCTTCACATGCCCTTCCTTACCACATGCGAAACAGGTATATTTTGTGCGAAATTCTCTCTTTTCTCGTTGCACTCCGAAAGATGCTTCAGTCTTGGGTTCAAATTTCGGTTTACCATCTCTCATATCTTTTTTGATTCCGAACTGTAATTATTCCAACTTTGATTTCGAGAGTTAGATAAATTTTTCTTTGGAAATTCTTTTCTTTTAAAACTGTCGGTAATGCTCTCGTAATCATCAAGTTTTTCTGCCAATTCTAACGGCGTGGTAAATGTGAGCCAATTTTCTAAGAAATGTTCTCTTATTTCTACAGGCACACGAAATTTTAATTGTTCGGTTACTATTAAGTCTTTTAATTGCTGGAAAGTGTTAATATTTAATTCTGTGATCCATTCGGTAAAATAACTTGAAAGCTCTTGTGTATAATTCCTCCATGATTTTTCATGTGTTTTGTGATGTTTGTAAAAACATTGTTTTAATTTTTCACTGTTTAACTTGTACCGCTTTAAGATAAGAGTTTTTACAAAATCGTAATTAATTGCATCTTCCGGGGTTTCTCTAGCTAACATATTTGCAATTTCCACCGGTAAAACTGCCAATAGGTAAGCTACCCAGTCTTTCTTTGGTACTTGTGCCATTTCCGCTCTTCTTTCAAAATTTATTAAAAATAATCCATTTCATCACGTTTTTCATCAAACTTCGGGACAATCTGTGCTAATTGAATTTTTGGAGCTATCTCAACTTTTGATTCATTTCTTTGTTCCGGAAATTTCTGTAATTGTTCCAGTTTTTTCATTTCCAGTTCATGTTCTCTCGCTTCCCTGGCGATTCGCTCCTCTCTTTCTTCTTGCCGTATTCTTTCTTCTTTCGCTTCCCTGGCATTTCGCTCCTCCCTTTCCTCTTGCCGTATTTTTTCTTCTTTGGCTTCCCTGGCGATTCGCTCCTCCCTTTCTTCTCTCTTTTTCCTGTCCTCGATTACAGAACTCAAAAATCCCTTAACAAGATCTTCATCATATTCTTCCACTTCTAGTATAGCCTTTTTCAGATCTATAATTTTTAAATTTTCGACATCCTGAACTCCAAGTTCAATCGCTACTTTCTGTAAATCTTCTTTTCTACTACCTTTGCTTAAAAACGCCATATTTGATAAACCAAATTTCAAAAATCGAAGCAATCAGCAATACTCAAACAGTGTCTCTACCTTAATTGGAACTTTCCCTAAGAACGCCTTAAACCAAATTTAATTTAAACATGAATATTCTTTTGTACATAACTCCTCAAACTGAATGAAATTTATTTTATTTAAATACTCATATTAGTATTACTGACTAAATTCAAACACATTTGCACAATATATATATATATATATATATATATATATAGAAAACAAGTTTTGCAATAATTAAAATATATTTTTACCAATTATGTCAAGTTGAAAAAAAAAAAAAAAAAATATTTGTGTTCTAACAAAATAAGAATTTGTCAATGCCTTGCGTATTAATTTTTAAATACATCCTTCAAAAATACATTAACATGTTTTGCTTTTAACACTTTAATTTGTTATTGAATTATATTTCAAAACGAACCAAATATTCATAAATCACAATCTTAAATTAACACCTTTTAGTTAAATTAAATTGTATCAAAGATCTGAAAATCTTTCTTTTATTTTGATTTAAAACTCAAATTAAATCTCTATATTTCCTTTCAATTGGAAAATCGAAAATAAGCAACAACAAAAACAAAACAAACAAATGCTTAATATTCTGCCACAATTAAAAATAAATAAACAACCCAATCCGTAATAATCAAATTTATACATTATCAGTTTCACTGAACTGAACAAAGATTACTCAACTTTTATTTCAAATTTAATCTGAATGAGTCATTTCAAAGAATTCCAGAATAATACATAACAAAACAAACAAACAAAAAAAACCACTTCCTCTACATACTTTGAAATAGCACCTTTTTATCTTAATCACAAAGATAAAAGAATAAATAAAAAACATTTGAAATAAATCTGTTTCTTTTTTTATTTCTCCAAACGATAATTTACTTAGGTAACACTTTTAGTTATTCTAGTGCAAAGTTTATTCTTAGAGAATAAATAGCTTCATAGACAGACGTGTTATGAACTTTTAAAATGACAATTTTAACTCATTTTTATGTTTCTTTTCTTTTCTTTTTTTTTTTAAACACAATAACTAGAGAATATTTATTTAAATAACAGAATTTAAACTTTCATGCTAAACATAGTTATTTTTAAACACCATTCTATCTGAACATTCGATCAATTTAACAATCATGATACATAATTCTGCATTCATATTATGAAATATACCATAAAAATATAATTCTTAAGTATACTTTTCAAACTTAATTACTGATAAAATACCATGTTTATTCCATTAATTGAATAAATATTAACCCGTTGTTTCGAAACATAATATAAAACATATACACATTAAATAACTATATTTTACTAACATATATTTAAAATATGCTCTCGATAGGAAAAAAATATATACCTTTATGATAGCTAGGCCAGCCATCAAACTCTCGTTGCTGTCAATCAAATACTATCGACGCAATATTGTTCACTTAGATTAGGGGCACATCTTTCTTGCTTTAACCACCTTATTTATTATACGATGACATTTTATGCTGCAGTAACACTGCTGTTGATTTTTAAAAGCTGTAGGATCACCAGTAGAAGTAGGATCACCATCCTAGTCGTCTGCGCCATTATGATGGCCCGGTTCGGTATTCCACGATATTGCTAATGAAAGAACACATTGAAGAGATTAAATGCTCCAATACATTTAATATTTACATTAAATGTATTGGATTAAATACATTTAATATTTACATTAGACGAACACAATTACAGCACACAGACACAATATATATATATATTATTAGATAATACGCTTCCCGATTTCATATCTCACAAGCGTCTTTTCGAACACATCCAAAAAACTCCATCAACTCTCTCTGTCTCTCTGGCTGTTGCCATTCCGAGTTTCCTAAAGTCTTTCGACCACGGAGTATAGGCAACCTTCACAACATGGTATATATGTATTTGCTAATGTGAACTGTTTTTTAATGCACTTTTTTGTATAGCAAATTTAATCTAATATTTTTAAACTTGGTTATTGTATAAATGTAGTTAATGTGTTGTATAAAGGTATTTTCGTTGTGATCACAATTTTTTATTTTATTTTATTTTTTTATTTTTCCGATAAGTGCACTTATCAACCTCCCCCCCCCCTTTTATTTTTTTGGTTAACAAATATTTTACATGTTGCATTGTAATGCATCCAAAGGATGATGGTTTAAATGGTTAATTGATCATTTTTTTTAATATTTGAAATGTATTAAAGTTATGTGTACATATATTAATGCTCGGAATTGTGTTTATATTTCAATGTTTTTGAAAAGTACAGGTAGCGCAATGTTTTAAAACCTTTTCCTTCTATTAGTGTACATGAAAATGTTTATATGCTGAAATATATTTTTGTTTTAAACTGAAAAATTAGATTTTCAGCTTTGTCAAATATGTATTAAGTGAAAGGTTACCTTGTTGACGAAAGTGTATGTAGAAGTTAGATATTTTTTATTGTTGCAATTGTAATTATGTATAATGCATCTGATTCTTTAAACTCTTTTGTATGTATGAAAGTTAAATTTTATACAGGAGTATGAAGTTACATCTCCTTTGAAAATCTAAAGCTTTGGAGTTTAAAGGTTAGTTTAATGTGATTCTAAACTATGTATGCTCGTAACTACGGGAGGGGGGGGGGGGCAATGACAGGCAGATATGCGAGTTTTTCGCAAGTTAAGTGTGTTTAACTTATTTTTAATCCTCCTGCCAATACCTTGTCCCGAGCTACGAGCAAAAATCGTTTGCATCCACACATTGCCGGTTTTCCAGCTCTTTTAGTCAGTCTCCTCGCATTCTGCGAAGTCTTCGTATACGGCTGAATGCGGGGAGTTTTTCTTCTGTTACTGTTTATTTACAGCATCTTGCTTTATGCAAATTTTTCGGCAAATGTGTGGTATGACGTAACGGTTTAACTGAATGTATATATTGTGTGGTCGTGCTGTATGAGGTGGCTCTGTTTTTCCTTTTAAAATGGATTATGTAAGTTTAAGCCGTTTAAGAGCATGTTTTTAAATATTTAATGTCTTAAGTTTTTTGACATCGAAGTAATGATGTTTGTTTTTGTGATTTTAAATAAAACTATAAAAAGTTCGACGTGTCTTCACTATATAATCAGCTGGTAATGACTGTCTACACTGCGTTTACTCTGCTCTGGCTTGAATTTAAGTTGTTTAAGCTCGATGAATTCTCATATTTATCATGTTAATTTAATTAAACCATATTATAGTAGACCTGAATTTGTAAATTTGTTGATTGATGAGGAGTGTGGGGAAATTGAGGATCAAACGGAAATTCCTTATCCCATTGCGGATCCCACTCAGTTAGACTTTTGGGAATTAGTGAAAGAAAGTGATTTAGAAAAACGCGTTTCTATAAAGCAAATAGGAGATTTCAGGACAATGATTGAACGTCACGTGAAAGTTTTCTCTACGGACCCTGGGAGTACCCCGTTAATTAAAATGGACATAGTTTTAACGGATAATGTGCCGGTAAGGTCAAAACCATATCGTATGCCGCCGAGACAATTAGAGATACTGCGTGAAGAGATTCGGAGGCTTTTAGAGTTGGGTATGATTGAAGTCGGGCAGTCAGATTATGCTTCGTCTGTGATTTTGGTTGAGAGTGCGGGTAAAGACGCTCGCCGTTGTATGGATTATAGGAAATTAAATGCAAAAACCAGAACTGAATTTTTCCCTCTGCCAAATATTGAAGCGGTCGTTGAGAAAGTGAGTGCGGCACCTTTTATTAGTGTTATGGATCTGACGAAAGGTTATTTTCAGATTCCTCTCACGGAAGATGCTCAGAGATAGGCGGCTTTTGTAACACCATTTGGGACCTTTTTACCTAAAGTCATGGTGGCCGGAGAATTCGAAGAGCAAGGGTTTCGGACAGCGCCCAGGTTACTTTTTGACTTGGGTGGCTCATCCCTCCAAGGACCGCAGCTGAAGCAGTTGTGAGCCGACCCTAAGGTGGGTAGGGTTTGGCGGTGCCCCCGTCGACCAAGGAGCGGTCGCGTGGGGAGGCCAGTATGACTCTGGTTGCTCCATGTCGTGCCGTGACCCTTGGGAGGGGGTCGGCCGGCAGGTCCACCATCGAACGCTGTCCCCGTGGGGAAACGGGCCGGAGGCTCGCCGGTAACGCGGCGGCTCATCGTGCCTCAGAGGAACTCTTGGTCCGATCCAGGTCCTTCGTGTCTATGCGATACTGGAGTTTTCCTCGTTCAGTGATGAGGACCTAGAGGTGTCTTCACCTAATTTTCGAACGCACTAACAAAGGTAGCGGTCGATCACGGCATCGGGTCAGGGGCCTTCGGGCCTGGGTAACCTCGATGACCGTGAGGTAAGGTAGTGGTGGGCGGGCTTCTGCCGGCCTCCGCGGGGTTCTTCGTCTTCGGGCGGAGTCGAGCCTATGGGGGCGGGTGGGACTCCGTTCCATCCAACCCCTCTAGCGAGGCGGAGTCTATTCCGTAAAGGTGGAGCTTTCCGTGCCCGCCTGGGGTCGCTAACTGCACCTAGTCTGGGCTATCTGGTTCCCGGCGTGATCCACGCGGAGTTCCGTCGGTCGAGCCGGGTAGTCTGGGCGAAAAGCCCGGAGCTGGGTCGCTTTACGGCCGGAGAGATTTTCCCCGTCCTCCCGGGTTTTCAAGCTAGGGGCCCTTCATAACTTTCTATCGGCTGGCCCACATAAATGTCTTTGCCGGAAAATGGTATTTGATTTTGGGGGCCTTCCGTAAAGCAAATTCGGGTCAGAAAGCCTCGGTTCAGTTCGTGGGCCCAGCGTCTTTATAGGCGTCTGGTTCCTGCAGGGCTTGCGGGGTCTACCGGCTCGAGTAACCAAGTTTAGGGAGCACTTGGTTTTTCTAGCTGGGTTGTGAGGACTGTCGTAGCGGCCGTTCGTCTCTAGTTTGGGAGCAGCCGTCGTTGTGTGCGCTGGGCAGCGCGACGGCTTTCGCCGGAACGAGCGCGGAGTTCCGCTCTGTCGGGGCTAGTCTGGCGGCGACCGTCGGGACGCGCCGCGGGGCTGGTCTTGCAGGTGGTTCCCTGTGTAAGTGTATGGGCTTGCAAGAGCCTGGAACCGGGAGACGGTCCCTTTTTTAGGGACACCCCACCGTCTTACCTAAAGTCATGATGTTTGGACTCTTAAATTCAGCATATTATTTTTGTAAATTGATTGCCATAGTTTTATGTGGGTTAGAGTCATTTGCGGTTCCATCTATCGATGATATAGCTATATTATCTTTGACCTGGGAACAGCATTTAAAAGATGTGGAGGAGGTTCTTAAGCGGTTAAAAGAAGCAAATCTCACGGTGAAACCATCCAAATGCAATTTTGCGCAAGATCCTGTAAAATTTCTGGTACACGAAGTGGGATCAGGAAAAAGGTCTCCTAGTGAAACTAAATTGCAAACTATTAAAGATTTTCCGACTCCCACAACTAAGACACAACTAAGATCATATCTGGGAAAATAGGTATATACAGAATTATGCTACCATAGCAGTGCCGTTAACAGATGCATTAAAAGGAAAAAGAAAAAAAGAAAAAATCATATGGGACGAGAAATGTAATAATGCATTTGAAGAATTAAAGTTAAAATGAATGAAAAGTCCTGTGTTATATGTCCTGTGCGCCTGATTTTAAACAGAAATTCATCGTGCAAACAGATGCGAGTTTGTATGGGGCAGGAATTTTTTTATCTCAAATTATTGCAGGCGAAGAGCATCCAATTTTGTATCTTAGCAAACAAATTTCTCGTGCTGAGCAAAATTATAGCACGATAGAAAGGGAATTAGCGACTATAGTATATGGATTAAAAAAATTAAATTATAATTTGGATGGGGAAAAATTTGAGATACAAACGGACCATAATCCATTAGTGTCTCTCTATTCTAAAAAAAAGTAACTTACGCTGTCACCGCCGCCGTCGCCGGTTTTGAATTTTTTGTGACCGGAGGTCTTTCTCCGTTAATATTAAGAAAAATATTGCATACAAAAATATGAAAATCGGCGGTATTATAGAGAAATGTTTGATAAACACGCTGATGCAGACAGTTTTCAAATCGAAGAATTATTTTAATAGATATTTAATGCTAAAGTTGGACAAAGTCGTTCCATTAAAAAAGTTTTATAGGAGCAAAAACTATACATCGGAATTTAATCCTTTTTAGATCATTTTATACGTTATAATTTCCCGTTGTGCAGAGTGCATTTATTTATTAAATTTGACTCATTTTTTTGAGCTTTAATTTCTATTTTAAATTCAAATTTTCAGCATTTCGAGAGATATTTTTTACAGATTTCAGAAAATTGTACTAATTTAAACTGTTGCCAACTGTATAAAAAGCGCAAGCAATAATGTTTGCTTCAAATTAAAAATTTATTGACACGTGACTATTATAAACAGAAAAAAAAACTTTCAAATTAGAATTGAATAATTACGTATAAAAAGCAGGAACTTTTTGAAAATTACTTCATAAAAACTATACACGTGAATTTTAACAGAGAAAGATATTGTAAAATAATAAATTCATTACCATGCGTTAGAAGTGTTAAATATGAGAAATTACGTCACATTACACTTATTACGTAAAATGAACAAAAAATAATATTGCAAAGCAGTTTAAATTTAAAAATTGCGCGAGACATTTATTTGATATTTCGAGATGATCTTTTCAACTATTTTTGTTGGGACAGCGCAAATAATATTTCATTTCTAACAAAAGTATTTTCACGTGAATGTTAAAAAGAGAAAGAAAAGTTTGGTGAAAATTACGTGAGATTAAAAACGATACATTTAAAATGTCTTTTATTTATTTATTTATTGAACAACAAACATACGACTTGTGTGCTTGGCATGAAAGCGCGCTTAAAATGTCTTATTTAAAAGAACTTTCTTTTCGCTTTGCTAAAAAATACCGGGAGACAAAGACTATGTTTACTTAATTCATTGCCACTGTTTTTTAAATTATAATTCAATCTTTCAAATTCTTTTTAAAACCGATCAAATTAGCGTGCTTTTAGAAACTGCGGTGTCTGAACGGGGGTTGGCGAGCGTAGCTCGTAAGGGGCCGAGCCCCCTAGTACTTAAAGAAAATGGTAGGTACAAACTCTCGTTTGACACGTTGGGCTCTATTTTTGCAGCCATTAAATTTTGAAATTACACATAAACCAGGAAAATTACACGGTAATGCAGATGGTCTAAGTAGAAAGATATAGAATCCTAGTTAGCTTTTCTGTTTGGAATTCAGTGTTCAAAATTTTAATAATTGTAGTTAGAGACTTTCATTAAGATTGTGCTGTACTAGGGGGCTCGGCCCCCTACGAGCTACGCTCGCCAACCCCCGTTCAGACACCGCAGTTTCTAAAAGCACGCTAATTTGATTGGCTTTAAAAAGATTTTAAAAGATTGAATTATAAATTAAAAAACAGTGGCGATCTCCCTATCAACGGGCTTCTATTCATTTCTCTTTGATTGGGGAATTTTAAAGAAAAATCAGGTGCTGTTAAAAGATACAATGGCTGTTTTCGTCTTTGATTATATAAAATCATTAAACATTTCAAAATAAGCTAATATAAAATGAATTAAATAGACAGACTCTTTGTGTCCCGGTATTTTTTAACAAAGTGAAAAGAAAGTTCTTTCTGACGGAATTTTCACCAAACTTCTCTTTCTCTTTTTAATATTCACGTGAAATTACTTTTGTTAGAAATGAAATATTATTTGCAAAATAGTGGCAGTACCCAGCAAAAATAGTGGAAAAGATCATCTCGAAATATCAAATAAATCTCTCGCGCAATTTTTAAATTTAAACTGTTTTGCAATATTATTTTTTGTTCATTTTACATAATAAGTGTAATGTGACGTAATTGTGACGTAATTTCTTCTATTTAAGACTTCTAACGCATGTTAATGAATTTATTATTTTACAATATCCTTTCTCTGTTAAACTTCACATGTAAATATAGTTCTTATGAAGTAATTTTCAATAAGTTCCTGCTTTTTATACGCAATTATTTAATTTTAATTTGAAAGTATCTTTTCTGTTTATAATAGTCACGTGTAAATAAATTTTTAATTTGAAGTAAACATTATTGTTTGCGTTGTTTATACAGTTGGCAACAGGCTAAATTAGTACAGTTTTCTAAAATAAGTAAAAAATATCTCTCGAAATGCTGAAAATTTGAATTTAAAATAGAAATGAAACCTCGAAAAATGAGTCAAATTAAAAAAATAAATGAATTCTGCACACCGGGAAATTATAACGTATAAAATGATCTAAAAATTATTAAATTCGGATGTATAGTTTTTGCTCCTATAAAACTTTTTTAGTGGAACGATTTTGTCCAACTTTAGCATTAAATATCTCTTAAAATAATTCTTCGATTTGAAAACTGTCTGCATCGGCGTGTTTATCAAACATTTCTGTATAATACTACCAATTTTCATATTAGGTAGCTTTCATTACAAAAAGCTACCTATTGCAGCCGTTCGGAGGAAAGCGATTTCAAAAAATTTTGGTATATTTTCATCGATCAAGACCCCCAGACCCCGAAACCACCCTCCGTTCAAAAGTTGATATATATATATATATATATATATATATATATATATATATATATATATATATATATCTGATCTTTGTCATACTGTAACTCTCGTTTTTATGAACCGATTTGGATGTAACTCGGTGTGTACATAGTACATACCAATGTCTCGACCGAGTTCGTTGGCCAGCTCCATCCGCCATTTTGTTTCAAAATGGCGGCCATTTAAAAATTTTAAAAAAATTTTAAATTTGAAATGTGGTACCAAAAAATTGAAAATGGAAAAATATTTTTTTCTTATGTGTTTGACCTTTATACAAAGATTCCGGAGCAGTTTTTGTTTCGTCTATATCTTAAAAAATGGCTGAGTTATAGCATTTTGAATTTCTAGCGTGGCTGACATTTTGAAACGTCCTGATATTTGTCACGCGATAACAGGCGTATTTATGAACCGATATGAATGTACCTTCGTGTGTACATAGTAAATAGCAATGTCTCGACCGAGTTCGTTGGTCAGCTTCATCCGCCATCTTGTTTCAAAATGGCGGCCATTTAAAAAAATTAAAAAAAAATTAAATTTAAAATGAGATATCAAAAAATTGGAAAATGAAATTTTTTTTTATGTGTTTGACCTTGATACAAAGATTCCGGAGCAGTATTTGTTTCGTCTATATCTTAAAAAATGGTTGAGTTACAGCACTTTGAATTTCTAGCATGGCTGACATTTTGAAACGATCTGATATTTGTCACGCTATACCACACGTATTAGGTAGCTTTTTTTACAAAAAAGCTACCTATTGCAGCCGTTCGGAGGAAAGCGATTTCAAAAAATTTTGGCATATTTTCATCGATCATGACCCCCAGACCCCGAAACCACCCTCCGTTCAAAACTGATATATATATATATATATATCTATATCTATATATATATATATATATATATATATCTGACCTATGTCACACTGTAACTCCCGTAATTATGAACCGATTTCGATGTAATTCGGTGTGTACATAGTACATACCAATGTCTCGACCGAGTTCGTTGGCCAGCTTCATCCGCCGTTTTGTTTCAAAATGGCGGCCATTTAAAATTTAAAAAAAAAAATTTAAAACTTGAAATGTGGTACCAAAAAATTAAAAATGGAAAAATATTTTTTTCTTATGTATTTGACCTTTATACAAAGATTCCGGAGCAGTTTTTGTTTCGTCTATATCTTTAAAAATGGCTGAGTTATAGCATTTTGAATTTCTAGCGTGGCTGACATTTTGAAACGTCCTGAATTTTGTCACGCAATAAAAGGCGTATTTATGAACCGATTTGGATGTAATTCGGTGTGTACATAGTACATACCAATCTCTCGACCGAGTTCGTTGGCCAGCTTCATCCGCCATTTTGTTTCAAAATGGCGGCCATTTAAAATTTCTTTAAAAATTTAAAATTTGAAATGTGGTACCAAAAAATTAAAAATGGAAAAATATTTTTTTCTTATGTATTTGACCTTTATACAAAGATTCCGGAGCAGTTTTTGTTTCGTCTATATCTTTAAAAATGGCTGAGTTATAGCATTTTGAATTTCTAGCGTGGCTGACATTTTGAAACGTCCTGAATTTTGTCACGCGATAAAAGGCGTATTTATGAACCGATTTGGATGTAACTTCGTTTATACATAGTACATACCAATGTCTCGACCGGGTTTGTTGGCCAGCTTCACCCGCCATCTTGTTTAAAAATGGCGGCCATTTAAATTTTTAAGAAAAATTTAAATTTGAAATGTGGTACCAAAAATTGAAAATTGAAAAAATATTTTCTTCTTATGTGTTTGACCTTGATAAAAAGATTCGGGAGCAGTTTTTGTTTCGTCTATATCTTAAGAAATGGCTGAGTTATAGCATTTTGAATTTCTAGCGTGGCTGACATTTTGAAACGTCCTGATTTTTCTCACGTAATAACAGGCGTATTTATGAACCGACTTGGATGAACCTTGGTGTGTACATAGTACATACAAATATCTCGACCGAGTTCGTTGGCCAGCTTCATCCGCCATCTTTTTTCAAAATGGCGGCCATTTAAAAAAATAAAAAAAAAATTAAATGAGATACCAAAAAATTGGAAAATGAAAAAGATTTTTTTGTATGTGTTTGACCTTAATACAAAGATTCCGGAACAGTTTTGCTTTCGTCTATATCTAAAAAAAAATGGCTGAGTAATAGCATTTTGAATTTCTCTTGTGGCTGACATTTTAAAAAGACCTGATTTTTGTCACGCGATAACAGGCGTATTTATGAACCTATTTGAACGTAACTTGGTCTGTACATAGTACATACCAATGTCTCGACCGAGTTCGTTGGCCAGCTTCATTCGCCATCTGGTTTCAAAAGGGTTGCCATTTAAAAAAATTAAATTTAAAATTCAAAATGAGGTATTAAAAAATTGGAAAATGAAAAAGATTTTTTTATGTGTTTGTCCTTGATACAAAGATTCCGGAGCAGTTTTTGTTTCTGAAAATTTGTTCTTTTGCTGATATCTTAAAAAATGGTTGATTTATAGCACTTTGAATTTCTAGCATGGCTAACATTTTGAAACGATTTTGTATTTGTCACGCGATAACACACATATTCGCCTATTTCGATGTAAGAAGGCATGTGGATAGTATACATCAACACCTCGACCACGTTCGCTGGCCAGATTCATCAGCCATCTTGTTTCAAAATGGCGGCCATTAAATTAAAAAAATATATATATATTTAAAGTGAGGTGCAAAAAAATTAGAAATTGAAAAAGGTTTCTTTCTTAAGTATTTGATCTTGATATAAGGATTCAGGAGCATTTTTGTTTGTCTTTACCTTAAAAAATGGCTCAGATATAGCAGTTTCAATTTCTATTGTGGGTGACATTTTGAAAAATCTGATTTTTTGCATGCGACAGCACTCCTATATATTAACCGATTCCGATGTGAGTGAGCATGTGCACAGCAGTTACTAAGGTCTCGACCAAGTTCACTGCTTAGCCTCATCCACCATGTTGTCTTAAAATGACAGGCACTTCAAGAAATTGCCGAATTTGGCAGCCAAATATAAGTTACTTTAAAGAAAAGCAGCTTGGATAAAGCTGACTAATTTCGCGAAATTCTCATTCATTATATTGATAAAAATTAGTATTGAATCTCCTATATTCGGTTTCCACTAAATTGAGCTTCGTGTGTTTGCATGATATAAGTTGGCTTTTTTAAAATAAGGATTATGAAAGCTACCTCTTCCTCCCGGCACTGGCCGGAAGGACTTTTTATTAACCTATTTGGGTATATGGCATGTGGATAGTATATAGCAATGTCTCGACCAAGTTCGCTGGCCAGCTTCATCAGCCATCTTGTTTCAAAATGGGGGCCATTAGATTAAAAAAATTACATTTAAAGTGAGGGGCAAAAAATTAGAAATTGAAAAAGGTTTCTTTCTTAAGTATTTGACCTTGATATAAGGATTCCGGAGCTTTTTTTGTTTTGTCTTTATCCTAAAAAATGGCTCAGATATAGCAGTTTGAATTTCTTTATGTGGGTGACATTTTGAAAAATCTGATTGTTTGCCTGCGACAGCACTCGTAGGTATCAACCGATTGCGATGTGAGTGAGCATGTGCGCAGGAATTACTAAGGTCTCGACAAAGTTTACGGGTTAGCCTCATCCACCATGTTGTCTTAAAATGGCAGGCACTTCAAGATATCGCCGAATTTCGCAACCAAATATAAGTTACTTTATATAAAAGCAGCTTGGATAAAGCTGACTAATTTCGCGAAATTCTCCTTCATAAGGATTTAGTATTGATAAAAATTAGTATTGGATCTTCTATAATCGATTTTCACCAAATTAAGCTTCGTGTGTTTGAATAACATGAGCTGTCTTTTTAAAAATAAGGAATATGAAAGCTACCTCTTCCTCCCGGCACTGGCCGGAAGGACTTTTTTTGTATGCATTATTTTTCTTAATATTAACGAAGAAAGACCTCCGGTCACAAAAAATTCAAAACTGGCGGCGGCGGCGGTGACAGCGGTAGTTACTTTTTTAGGGTTTCGTTCATCTGACGAAACCCTATTCGTCTCGCTCCTCTGTCTGTCTGTCTGTCCGTCCGTCTGTCTGTCCGTCACAGAGGCCGTTCTCAGAAACTATGCATGTTAAAGACTTGAAATTTTTCATACTTGTAGATGAACACCACACATCATACGACAAATCATAAAATTTTGAAAAAGTCGTACATTTAATCCTTTGGACTCCCACATGTGTATTTTAAACAATTCTTTCTAAATGAACCCCTAATTAGGTTGGAGGAGTGCAATTTTACATACTTATAGCTGAACACCTCACATCAAATGACAAACCATAAATTTTGAAAAAGTCGTACATTTAACCCTTTGGGCTCTCACATGTGTATTTTAAACAATTCTTTCTAAGTGAACCATAATTAGGTTGGAGGAGTGAAATTTTACATACTTATAGCTGAACACCTCACATCAAATGACAAACCATAAAATTTTGAAAAAGTCGTACATTTAACCCTTTGGGCTCCCACATGTGTATATTAAACAATTCTTTCTAAGTGAGCCCCTAATTAGGTTGGGGACGTGAAATTTTGCATACTTATAGCTGAGCACCTCACATCAAACGACAAATCTTTAAATTTTGAAAAAGTCGTACATTGAACCTTTTGGGCTCCCATGTGTGTATTTTAAACAATTCTTTCTAAGTGAGCCCCTAATTAGGTTGGAGGCGTGAAATTTTGCATACTTGAGCACCTCACATCAAACAGCAAATCATAAAATTTTGAAAAAGTCGTACATTTAACCTTTTGGTCTCCTACATTAGCCCAGTGGTAAGGGAGGAAAAAACGCCCGAATTCGGAATTAATTAGGGGAAAGCTGGAAATTGTTTTAATCCCTTTTGTTTAGGTCTATAATGAATATGCTATGTTTTCCCCCTCGTACTAGGTGAGCGTTAGGAATTATGTATAGATTTATAGTCAAAAAACACGTTTTTTTTTGCATACCATAACAATATCTCAAAACAGCTAGCTCTGTCAAAAACATTGTGAATACAAAAGTTGTAGAGCTTAAAATTCTGAGTAAAATGATTACCTACACTTAATATTTTTGTTGCACATTATGGTCACACTTCTACTATAAAGTTTTAGACCCGTGGTCAGGAGGTTGAAATCAGAATTAGCAGAGAACTGGAAATCGTTTTAATCCCTTCAGTTGAGCTACCACATATGTATTTTAAGCAATTCTTTCTACGAGAGCCCCTAATTAAGTTGGAGACATGAATTTTTCATACGTACAGCTGAATACCTCAGACCACACGTCAATTCATAAAATTTTCAAAAAGTCTTATATTATTTACTCCTCCGTGCTCTAACTTGTGTATTTTAAGCAATTTTTCTAACCACCGCCCTTTTCACCCGGGGAGCACTTTTCCAACTTTTGCCGACACCCCTTTGACCATTCTTTCATATTATGCACCATAGCCTTACATATTTTAGTTCCACTTTTTACCGCCAGGGGCTCCTACTTATCTCGGGTGCTATGGGCCCAATCCCTTCAACTAATATATATACGGATAAAATGTAAAACGGAGTTTCGTTCGGATAGAGGTTTGTTTAGAATAGAGTGCGCCCCTGGTTGCGAAATGTGGAACTAACAGTTTTTTCAAAAGGATAAAGTGTTTTGAAAGGAATATTAAACGAAACCCTCTGTGCGATCTGTGATCACACTTACCCACTTGTTTTAGAATAGAGAAATGTAAAACTTTTGTTAGCAAGATTGTGTTATTGTATTATTATTTCTTTTGTTGAATTGGTATTATGTTCAAATACTTTAAATTTAAATTAATTGTTCTAGCATCAAAAATGTAAATCCTTTTTATTCTTTTGATTAACTATGATTAAGAAAAATTATGAAAATTTCGTATTCTTGGTATGTCCTTTGAAACTGAGAGTGGGTATTCTGGAATTGAAGTAGAATTTTCATAATTGGGTCAAAAGTTTAAATGGTATTTTAATGCTGGTGTAATGGTGTGCTTGATCTCTCGGGAAATATATTAAAAGGGCTTATTACGTGAACCCAAGTATTTCCTGTGGAAATCTCTTTTGGGGGGAGGTGTTATGACATAGTACCTTCTCAACAAATTTTTGACTGTGAGAAGCAACAGGCATTTCCATGGAGGACAAGAGTCTTTTGTGTAAAGGTATGCAGGAGGAGAGACAGCATACTTATCTGTGTCCTTGGGATATGCTCAATAGAGTATTTCGACATTGGTAAGAAATAGAGGGGTCAATGAACAATGGGGCAGCGAGATTGCTCGTTCCCTAGTGAAAGAAAAAAAAAGTTCAAGGATGTGCTAGAGAGCAGTTCTGGACAATTAGACACGAGAACGTGGTAAAGCGAGGTTGTGTTTTGTCAACGCGAGAGATGTGAAGTACGAATCGTTCACTCTTGTTGGGTGTTCGAAGTATAGATATGTTTATAAAAAGTGAGAGTGTCTCTCTATGAATTGTAAATTTATTATTGCATTTTTCAACTTAATTTTAATTGTTCTACTAAAGAACTTGGGAGAGAAAAATGTGTTATTTTTGAACGATAAACATACACGAGCTTAAAAAAACCAAAAAGCTCTGGCCCACTACATCACAACCTTTTGAAAATCAGAACCAGAGTCATGGGAGGCCTGGTGATTATTGGACAACCATTCTAGACCAAAAAACTGGTCAAGTGCGAGTATTACTCGCACACAGAGGGATCGTACAATAAATATATGAATCAGTATGTGGGCATTGCATTGCAGAAATATATCATAAAAAGTTGCGCCCGTGTCTTTGTGTATGTGCAAACCACCTGTGTCTTTAAGGGTTATTATCTTGGGTAATTGCTAACAATTTTTCTCGAAAATCTTTATCAAAAATATTTTTATACTTCTGTGATGATGGCTACCTCCTGTGCTCTTCAACTCCTTTGCTGAACGCCCTCAAATTGAAATTTCTTTGTAACGGAAACATGCGATGTTCTCAAAAACTATACGACCTAGGGTTTCTGATTGGTTTAATGTATTTTTACCCGACTGCCAAGAAAGGTTATGTGTTTCACTCGTATCTGGGTATGTGGATTTCTTTAAACCCTCGAAACTTCCCAACGGCTGGATGGATTTTAATGAATGAGGTCTCTATCGATCCGTCTTAACCTTCCGATGGTTATAGGCTAGATTTTGTTTTTATAAATTTAAAATGGCGGCTGTAAAATACAAAATGGCGGTAGAGACGAAAAAATTATTTTACGTACCCTATTGAGTAGCATATCATTGGATAGGTCTTTCAAAATGAAGACGATGTTTTATTGGCTATTTTAAAGTCAGAAGCTCCGTTTAAATATTACACAACCTGGAAGTTATGTAGGTAGGATTTCTTGCTTTTCTGCAACCCTAACCTTCATAGACATCTATAGGCCTCATCAAAACAGAGTTTATAGATAGGAACTAACAATTAAACACAACTTAAAAGTCATCAATACAAGTAAAAAAAAAAAAAAAATAGGTAAGTAATATAAAAAATAGTTTCACATTGATAAGAAATAATTAATTAGTTCGCTTTTTACGCAGTCGGTTTTTTTGATGTTTTAAATTTAATTTTTACTTGTTATACTTTTGCACTGTCTTAAAAAAAAGACATTCAAATTTATATCTAACTCTACACGTGTTCTTTCTGTTGACGTGTAAATGTCAACTTTTTAAGCAGGGCGGAAACTAAGAGGGGGGGGGGGGAGCATAGGAGGCATGTGTCCCAGGCGCAAGAACAAAGAGGTGCCAAATGAAGATTTTGTGTGTCGATTTTTGTCACGTCTATGTTTAGCCCGGTATTGTTAAAATCATCCTGTCCCCACCGTCCTATCTGGGGTATGCCAAAGCATAGAAAAATTTAAGGATGATATGGCATAAGGATACTGTATAAAGAGGAATTTTTTAAAGTTCTTTTTGATTCCGTTTACAAGATTTTAATGAATCAATATTTGACAAAGCAGATTACGTAGTTCAGTATTACATATTTTATGATTATATATTTTAAATTTTAAAATAAGTGGGCTATTAAAAAATTAGTAAAATTCTCTTTGTAAATATACTTTGCTGTGGAAATGGAGAAGGGGGGGGGGGGGGGCGCCAAAATCCATGTTTGTCCAGGGTGTAAAAAAGGCTAGTTACGGCCCTGAGTTTAAGTGTGGAGAAACTGCAAGTTTGACTGCGATTGTCGTTGGCTGACTGGGAAACGAGTTTTACAGGAATTGAAGAAACAACTATCGCATCCACATGATAGCTGGAAATAACAGAGAGGAGTTGAAATCGGAAGACAAGTAGGGGTTGTGGGGGCCCATTTCGTAAAGTCCATTGGACTTTACCCACTAATGGCAACAGCCACGCCTCTGCGGGAATGTACCCTCCGAAAAAGACTGTTTATTGGACAGAGGAGAAGCAGTGTTAAAGTTTTCTTCAAGCCAATTGGTGTTTTTCTTCTGTATACCCGCGGCTGACGTCACATGGGTAAAGTCCTAGTACTTCACGAAGAAATTTTTCAGGCTCACCCCCCTCCCCCCTAAGGCTACTAAATATATTGTGTATTTGTAAGTGTATTTAGAAGCTCTACTCCCCCCCCCCCTCTTTTCCCTATGGGAGAGGAGTCAGTTTTCAGGAACGCTGCGCGCCGTTTTTATTTAAGAACAAAGAACGAGGAGCATCTGGTGAAGAAACAGCTCCTTGAGATCATGTCTTCACTAGATTGACCAGTGGCGTACCCAGGATTTTATTTCGGGGGGCTGACTTAAATTTCCATAACGTACCATTTCTTACAAAACACGTTGAATTTTGTTGTAAACGGAAATCATTTTTGACAATAATAGAGGGGGGCGTAGCCAGAGGGGGAAAGGGGGGAGCAGGGATGATTCTGTTCCGAAATTTCCGAAAATTTAAGGCATGAGGTTCCAAAAATTTAAAAATATCGGTCATAGGATCGCAAAAAAATCAAATTTTGTAACTGGGTCGCGGAGTAAACGCAAATTTCGTCAAATGATAGCGAAGGCAACGCAAATTTTGCCAAATGACAGAGGAGGAATCGCGAATTTCGTCTAATGACCACGAGGAAACGCGAATTTTGTCTAATGACCGCTGAAAAAACGTGAATTTCGCATAATGACTGCAGAAAAAAAGTGAAGTTCATCAAGGGATCGCGGAAAAAACGCGAATTTCGATAAATGATCTCGAAAAAACATATTCCGTCAAAGGGCCGCGGAAAAAAAGCGAATTTCGTCAAAGGATCGCAAAAAACGCTAATTTCGTTAAAGGATCGTAAAAATATGCGAATTTCTGGAAAAAGACGAGGAAAGAGTGCAAATTTCGACAAAGAATCGTGAATAAAATGCGAATTTCGTCAAAAAGCCGCTGAAAAAAATGCATATCCCGTCGAAGGGCCTCGAAAAACACGAATTTCGTCAAAAGCGCAAAAAACGCGATTTCGTCAAAGGGCCGCAAAAAACGCGTAATTCGACAAAGGATCGCGAAAGAAAGGACGTATTCCGACAAAGGATCGCGAGAGAAAGGACGTATTCCGACAAAAGGCCGCGTAGAAAAAGCTAATCTCGTTGTTGAAAGAATGTTTTTAAGAACGCCTGTTTCGTTTTTACTGTAAATAATATATATTATAGTGTAGTATAGCTGTAAATATGTGTCTTCAAATTAAATAGGTAAGAGAAAAGTTGATACCCTGTGGAATTAATTGAGTAAGTGCCAAATGATTTATTTTAAGATAGTGTTAGTTAATTTAAGAAATCCACTGAACCAGAACCGGTCGCCACACTGGTGCAAAGGCCGCGAATATAAATTGATAACTACGCTACTGGCATTTCATTAAACGAGTAAATTATTTAAAATTTCTCATAAAATCTAAGATATATTGGAAGACATAATTCTTTGAATGAGTAAATATAAAGATGAATCAAAGAGAAGTTTTAAAACGAAACATAGCAAAACGCGGATCAATTAGAACCACAGTAACGAAATTGATAAAAAAAAATTGATAGTGAAATTAAAAAAGAAAGTGATTCTAAAACGGAAATAGTTGAGGATTCTTTAGCGGCATTACTTGAACATAAATTATCATTAGAAAGATTGGATGAGTCAATTGAATCGGAAATTGAAACCGATAATTTAGAAACAGAAATAGAAACTTCGATAGAATATAAGGTAGCTATTGTGACTTGCAAATCTAGAGTCAGTAGATATTTGAAAAATTTAAACATAAATTCAACTACCGCGAGTGAACCAAAAGCAACTACGCCCTCCATATCAGACAGTCAATTAAAGTCGAATACGAAATTGCCTCGAATTTCTTTAAAACAGGCGACATTTGCGAATTTCAAGAATTTTGGCCTCAGTTAAAAGTTGCTATTCACGAAAATGAAACTCTTCAGCAAATTGAAAAGTTTAATTACTTAAAATCTTTAATTTCTGATTCAGCAGCTGCCGCTATTAATGGGCTTCCATTAACAAGTGAAAATTATGTAACGGCAATAAATATATTAAAGGATCGTTTTGGGAAAAGAGATGTTTTAATTTCCGAGCACACTAACAAACTATTAAACTTAGAAGCAGTACGAAGGTCAAATGACATACATTCTTTGAGAAAACTATATGATCAGATAACTATATAAATACGGTGTCTCGAAGCGCTTGATGTGAAGTCAGACCAATATGGTTGCTTATTACCCATTATTTATAAATGTATACCGAATGATCTCGTATTACAATTTCACAGAGAACAATGCGATAAAAAAGATGTTTGTGTAAATGATTTATTGTTGTACCTGAAACGAGAAATAGAAGCGCGAGAAAAAACTATTAATGTTACTTCTATCAGTTTTGAAAATACATATCCCATGAAAATAAATTTGGACAAAATTCTCCCGAACACTTTCACCAAGAAACTATAAAAAGTCCTTCAGCATTCACATTAACTACAATTACTGAGAACCTTTGCCCCTTTAGTTCTCAAAAACAGGAAGCAAATTCGTGTCATTTAAATTTGGAACAACGAAAAGAATCTTTATTAAAACAAGCAAAATGTTTTAAATGCTACCGGAAATTCCATAAGAAGCAATATTGCAGAAATACTAATATTCATTGCGCAATTTGTTTTTCGAAAACTCATCAAAGGTTCTCTTTGTAACAAAAAAACAAAAAGAAAGATCATCGAATGAAAATAAAATTGACCTCCTTTCGACTGAGCGTGAACCGGGGGGGAAAGGAAAATAAGAAGTATGAAAAAATAACAGTTTCGTCACTTTGTTGCAATCCAGATGAATATATTTATTTTCAAACGTTGAAAGGAATTATGATTGGAAAGAACCAAAATATTAATGTTCGAATATTATTAAATAGCGCCTCGCAGCGAACATTTATTGGAAAGAATTTATCTAATTGTTTAAATTTAGAGGTGACAGGGCAGGAATCATTAAAAATTCATACCTTTGCTGGAACAAAACCTATTGCTGATAATCATGATAGAGTAAAGATTTTCCTAAAAGACAATAATTCGGACAATATAATATGTCCGGAAGCACTAGAAACGCCGAAGATATGTTCCGATATAATACGGGCACCAAGTTCCGAGTTATATAAAAAAATTAAAAATATGGGTATAGAGTTATCAGACGTTTCTAATAAATTAGATGATGGTGATAATGAAATAGATTTGTTGATTGGGAGCGATTACTATTGGTCAATTATGACAGGAAAATATAAACGCATTTCACCAACTCTTGTTCTGAATGAAACCAAATTAGGTTGGACACTTCACGGCAAATTCTCAGAAGAAGTTAACGTAGATAATTTAGTGGGTGCAATGTACATATCTATTTAGCATAATAACAAGGATGATAAAATGTCAGCTCAGCTTGAAACTGTTGGGAACTGCTTGAACTCTGCTTGGGATTCAAGAAGATAATACGAACAAATGTAAAGATATCATTAATGAATATAAGACTTTGGGAGTAGTAGAAATTGTTGAACTCCAGGAAAAAAATTCGACCAATGATAATTTGGCATACTACTTACCCCATCACCCTGTTATTGAAACGGACAAACAAACTTTAACAAATCCGATGAACTGGCGACATTGTCCTGGTAGCTCAAATCCTGCTGACCGACTTACGAGAGGACTCTCACTTCTCGACCTCGAGAGCGGCTTTAAAGCTGCTGATAAAGAAGTACAACAATTTGAAAAAATCATTAAAGATCAAGAACTTCAGGATTTTATATCAAATAAAGGTGTGACATGGAAATTTATCGTCGAGCGTGCCCCATGGTGGGGAGGGTTTTACGAAAGGCTCTTAAAAATTGTAAAGGAACCACTAAGGAAAATTATGGGAAGAGCTCTCATCACATTTGAAAAATTGGCAACAATCTTGACAGAGATAGAAGCCATAATAAATATGAGACCACTAACCTATACAACAAGTGATTTCGGTGAGCCAGAGCCACTTATACCGGCTCATTTCCCTCAACTAGGAAGCAGGGCTTATTTCTAAGAAAAGAAGTACCGGAGCCCTAATATTCTGCAGTACTAAAACCGTAGCACCTCCCCCGCCACGCCACGCCATCATTCCGATCCGCATATTTATATTTCATGCCTTATTTGCAAAATTTAAAGCATCTTTTTTCTTTAGCAAAATAAGAATTTTAAATATATCTGCCTGCATATACTTAACTGTCAACTATTCCACTTTTTAGCTCATCACTCCTTCGAATAGAAACCTTTGCCTAATTTTAATGTTAATTAATCGCAGAATCCTGCAATTTAGTAAGGTAAGGAATAGGATTCGGAAATAGTGTTAACACAACACACACAAAAAAAGAAAATTGTTCGCAGCTATGCATATATCTATATTATAAAGGACAAACATATCTGTGCGTAACGCATACGTCATTTTGCGAATGGCAACACTTTGAAATTTGAAATAAAATTTTGGTTTTGCATTTTCTCTACTGCAAATTTTTAAACTTCTATGCATCACACATTTTAACTTTTTACACCGTCGTATAAGGAAAAAATTCTCTTTTAAATACTATTTGTTTGAAAGCTGTATCTCAATTTGTTTTTGAGATATTAATTTTTTTGTAGTTTTTAATACAAATTTTGTAATTGTGGCAACTGAAGTACTCCATTTATATTGAAAGTAAAGGGAAAATATTCATGGTTTATTATTTTTATTCATTATATCCTTATTGATGCCATTTTCACATTACAAATAAAAGTAACTTTTTTATAATTTTTGAACAGAAAATGATGTCAGACATTAAATAAAACACGCGTTCTTCTTCACAAATCAGCTACATTTTAATATTTTTACATTACGCTGATAAATGAGTTTGAGGCGCTCGGCAAAAAGATTCATTGAGTAAAAATGATATATTTAAAACAAAACGATCATTTTTTTTTTTTTTTTTTGATAAAACTAAATATTTGACCAATACTATAAATGGCGAATACTATGACAACTAAAGTCAAATTTCTGAATTTTTTTTTCGCGTGTACTAAGATTAAAACTTAAGGTTTGTGTTCACACGAATGTTCACATGAAAAGTTGTATCGGACAAACGTGACTTTAACTTTGGAAATGCATTCATTAATAATCTATTCTTTTGCGCGTTAAAATACTTTCAAATTGTGAATTTGAGTGGTGCGTATGTAAATTACGAGAATGTGAAAATAACGTACACTTTAGATTTTATGGGGGAACATTTTATGATGTGACAAAGCGAAATCCTTTTTACTGATTTTTCATCCCGTAACAACAAACATAAGAGCTCCATTGATAACTTCATCATAATTACTCATCTTGATTAAGTAATCTAATACAGTTTAATTTTTCAATAATTTAAGCAGTTGAAGTTTGTAGAAATAATATTTTGGTAATTTTGGGTTTAAAATATTATTTGTTTTAAGAGTTAGACAACCAATGTAAGATGATTTTTTTGTTGTAATTATTTTTGCAGGTTTATTATAATTTCGATCTGACAGTTCCTTTCAAACATTTTAGTACGTCGAATTTCGACGGGTTGCAACTCGTGTAGATAATGAATGAACGACAAGTAAAAACATTTATAAGAAATATGTTCAGAAAATCTTACGCGCCTTTTCCTGTCCATCCCCTTCGGGATCGATATGTGATATGTGGTAGGCTAATTGAGAAATCCGGCTCTTTGCAAACAGCCTAGGCTCTTTGCAAAGAGCCGGGCTAATTGGAGAATCCATCTCCCTTTTTCCAATTAGCCTCATATTTTTCGGGCTTATTGCAAAGATCATAGAAAGCGTTAGGCTAATTGAAAAATGGCCACTTATTATCCGATCAGGGTGATATTTTTAGCTCATAGGATATCAAAGCCCGAGAGCTTATGTGCCCGCCATTTCTGTATGCACCTGTGTACGTACGAACGTATGTACGTAACACGATAACTCTTGATAGAAATATCCGATTTGCTTCAAATTTTTTTTTCTAGGTTCATTCTGATAAGGTGCTTCCCTGATTAGTTTTTGGGGTTCATTGGTTAAGGATAAAAGGGGAAAAGGGGGGCTAGTCCCCCCTCCCCTTAATTTATATAAATGGGTTTTTCATGCAGAAATATTCGATATGCTCCAAATTTGGTATACCGGTTTATTGTGTTAAGGAGCTTCCCTGATTACATTTGGAAGCTCATTATTTAAGTATAAAGGGGGAAAGTGGGGTTACCAACCCTTAATTTAGATAAATCGGTTTTTCATGATGAATTATTCGATTTGCTCCAAATTTGGTATACCGGTTTATTAAGTAAAGGAGCTCCCTTGATTAGATTTGGAGATTCATTAGTTACATATAAAGGGAAGAAAGGGGGGGCTATCCCCCCTCGTAATTCAGATAAATGGGTTTTTCATGCAGAAATATGCGATTTGCACTAAATTTGGTATACCGGTTAATTATGTTAAGCAGCTTCCCTGATTACATTTGGAAGATCATTATTATGTATAAAGGGAGGAAAGGGGGGCAATTGCCTCTCCCCTTAATTTAGATAAATACGTTTTTCATGTAGAATTATTCGATTATTAGCTTAAATTTGGTATACTGGTTTATTATGTTAAGGAGATGGCTTGATTAGATTTCGAGGTTCATTAGTTAAATATAAAGGGAGGAAAGGGGGTAGCCCCCCCCTTAATTTAGGTAAATGGGTTTTTAATGCAAAATTATTCGATTTGCTCCAAATTTTGTATACCGGTTTATTATGTTAAGGAGCTTCCCTGATTAGATTTGGAAGCTCATTAGTTAAGTATATAGGGAGGAAAGGGGGGCTAGACCCCCTCCCTTAATTTAGATAAATGGGTTTTTCATGCAGAGTTATTCGATTTGCTCCAAATTTCGTATACCGTTTTATTATGTTAAGGAGCTACCTTGATTAGATTTGGAGATTTATTGGTTAAGTATAAAGGAGGGACAGGGGCTAGTGTCCCCTAAATTTAGATAAATGGGTTTTTCATACAGAATTATTCGATTTGCTTCAAATTTGATATACCAGTTTATTACGATATGGCTTCCTTCATTTGATTTGGAGGTTCATTGGTTAAGTATAAAAGGGGGGGAATGGGGGCAATTGCCCCTCCCCTTAATTTAGATAAATGGGTTTTCATGCAGAATTATCTGATTTAGTTTAATTTTTTTTCAACCGGATCCGAACTTGAAGGTTCCATTTGAAGTCAACCCGAAAACCGACCACAACCAGGTTTCGGATTGAGTTCAGTTAGAACTTTCAGGTTAGGATCGGGTTGCCGGTGGACGGAGATTATTTTGTCTGGTTGGTTGGTTGGTTGGTTGTATATGGTTTTATGGCACAAAGTCCCATGAGGGACATGCTGCGCCAAAAAAATAATTATAGACTAAAAAAGGATGAAGTTAAATAAAGTAGCTAAAATATAGGTAAATATGAAAGAAAATAAATAACGTAGAAAAGGTATCTGGATGGGGTATCCCATCCAGATGTTAAAACCAAAAATCAGTCATAAAACCAACGAAATAAATAAAAGATTAGATATCAAAATAAAATCCTGCGTGTTTTAAAAACGTAAAGAGTGCCCCATGAGGTGTTTCCCCGATGAGGTTTGTCATTGCTGGTAATGAAGTGTTAAAATAAATTCTATATAAGTGCCGGAGGCCCGGGCAGTCAGTTAAAACATGATGAATGGTCAGATAATCATAATGACAATGTGGACACATGGGTGCATCCTCCCGAAGTAAAAGATGTTTATGAGTGATCCTAGAATGACCAATTCTCAGACGAGTCAGAAGGACATCTGTTTTCCTTGGATAATTTGGAGGCCACGTTACGATTGTAGGTTTGATATGGTGCAATTTATTATTGTATTCTAAATCCCAACTTTCTTGCCAATTATTATGAATAAAATGGTTTATAAGTAGTTTAACGTCTGAGAATGGTATTCTATTGTGTAAGGGATTAAGAGCCAGCTTTGCCGCCTCGTCTGCTGTTTCATTGCCAGGGATACCCATGTGTCCAGGTACCCAGCAAAATAAGATATTATAGCCACGTCTTGTCAATTTATTATAAAACTCTAAGATGGACGAAACAAAGGGATGCTTTTTAAGTGATTTTATAGCGTCAATAGAACTATTTGAGTCAGTATAAATGATGAAGGGTGAGATATGATGATGAGAGATGTGCGACATGGCTCTCTCTATTGCAATCAATTCGGATGTAAAGACAGAAATTGAAGGGTGCAGACGATAACTCAAGGTAGTGTCATTACAAAAAATCCCGCAGCCAACAATATCCCCACTCTTAGAACCATCCGTATAGATATCTATGTAATTATTAAAGTTTGCACGATGTGCAGCAAATAGTTGTTGAAAGGCAAGAGGAGTTAGATTATTTTTATTGTAACCTTTAAATGGATGGAGCGTGGTAATATCAGGAGGTTTCCAGGGAGGGAACTGGTACATTGGACAAGGGTTCACTTCAATATTGATTAGAGCACTATCATCAATAATTCTTCGTATTCTGGCTCCAAAAGATGGTATGCAAGATGGTCTATGCTGATAAAGGATATCATTGTCTGTATTTAAAATGTGGGTATGAAGGGGATGGCCAGGATATGAAAGGACACGGTAATACAGCTCCAATGAGAGTTTATCACGAATATGATGTAATGCTGGTTCGTTACAGTCAACATAAAGGCTTAAAATTGGAGACGTACGAAATGCACCAGAGCAAACCCGGAGTGCGCTATGGTGCACAGTGTCAAGTTTTTTTAGAGCAGAGATACTGGCTGAACCATAGACCTGGCAGGCATAGTCAATTTTAGACCGGATCATGGCACGATAGATTTTAAGGAGAGAAGTACGATCTGCTCCCCAAGAGGTATTTGAAAGCACCTTTATAAGATTAAGAGATTTATCACATTTTGTGCGTAACTGCAAGATATGTGGTAAAAAGGTTAACTTTTTATCAAAGTGAAGGCCCAGAAAACGGACACTGTCCACAACAGGAATCTGAGTTGAGTCGATAAAAATTTCAGGATCTGGATGTAGATCTCTACGTCTACAAAAGTGCACGCAAGAAGTTTTGTCTTTAGAAATGATAAAACCATTTTTATTTGTCCAATTAAGAATATGAGTGATGGCAGTTTGCAATTGTCTCTCAATAAAACGAATATCTTGACCTATACACATAATGCGAAAGTCGTCAACATAGAGATCTCCCTTCACCGAAGGGGGTAATTGACCAAGGATATCATTTATTTTAATAGCAAAGAGGGTGACACTCAGGACACTGCCCTGGGGTACACCCTCTTCTTGTACATAAAAACTTGATAGAGTTCCCCCAATCCTGACTTGAAAGAGTCGCATGGCGAGGAAGTTGTCAATAAAAATTGGGAGATTCCCACGAAAATCAAGATTAAACAGATCACGAAGGATCCCGTATCGCCATGTTTTGTCATAGGCTTTCGCCATGTCAAAAAAGACTGACACCAAATGGCTGCGTTTTAGAAAAGCAGTCCGAATATGAGTTTCAAGATGGATCAGGTTATCGATAGTAGATCTACCTCGTCGGAATCCACTTTGAAAAGCGGCAAGCAGATTGTTAGATTCTAAAATATGCACAAGGCGGATATTTACCATTTTTTCTAGAAGTTTGCAAAGGCTGCTAGTGAGTGCAATAGGTCTGTAATTATTGGGGTCCCTGGAATCTTTACCTGGTTTAGGAAAGGGAATAATAACAGCTTTACGCCAGGCATAAGGAAAGGCATGTTCAACCCAAATTCTATTATAGAAGGCAAGTAAGTTATTAAGTGAGGCGGTGGAAAGATGTTTTAGCATGGTATAGGTGATGCCATCGTGACCTGGAGCAGAGAGGTGGCTTTTTTGCAAACAACTTAAGAGCTCTGAAATCGTAAAGGGGTTATTATAGTTAAAAGAATGGCGAGAATGAAAATTGATGCGGGTAGTTTCCATTTGTCTTTTATATGATAAGAATGGTTCTGGGTATGAATCTGTGCTAGAGTTAGATGCAAGTGTATTTGCTATTGTTTCAGCAATATTTTTGGGTGAAGCTATTGTTTGACCGTTGTGATTTAGGATTGAGATATGGTTTTCGGAATATAGGCCCATACAATTTTTTACTTTTTTCCAGAGGACTTTGCTTGAGGTATTAGAGCTAATGTTAGATATGTATTGCATCCAAGATTCACGCTGGCTCTTACGACGCACTCTTCTAGCTTCCGCCTTTGCTTTTTTGAAGGCAATATAGTTTGTATTATTGGGATACCTCCGGAAGAGGCCCCAAGCCTTCTGTTGACTTTTTTTGGCAATCTGGCAATCACTGTTCCACCACGGCTTCTTGTGCCTAGGTGTAGCAGTGGATTTAGGAATGCTAATATCTGCAGCATTGATAATACACTGGGTGATATTATCAAGTGCATCGTCAATATCACAGTCAATCATGTCGTTTGTAATTGTAGCCTGATTTTCGAAAGATGGCCAATTTGCTCTGTCATAAATATAGCGCTTAAAATAAGTATTAGAGTCCCTGTTAGGAGTAGTCTGTGTGATAAATGTTGGAAAATGGTCACTGCCGTGCAGGTCATTTGAGACCCAGAAGTTCCAGAATGGATAAACAGATGGGGAGCAGATTGTAAGGTCTATTGCATGAAAAGTGCGAGTTGGTTCATGAAAGTAAGTGTTATCTCCATTATTAAGCAGGCATAAGCCATTGTCAGATATTAATTTCTCAATAACATCACCACGCTGATTAGAATCGGTATTTCCCCACAGTTGACTATGTGCATTAAAATCTCCAACAATGATGTAAGGAGTGGGGAGTTGGAGAAAGAGATTATCAAGAGTAGCTGACTGAATAGACTGATTTGGCGGTAAGTATAAGGTGCAAATTGTTATAAGCCGGTTAATATGTACACGGACTGCAACAGCTTGTAAATTTGTGTTTAGATTAATATGCGTATGGGGTAGGTTGCGAGAGATGAAAAGAGCCACTCCACCTGTGGCCCTTTCACTACCAGTAAAATCTTTTCGGTATGTAGCATAAGTGCGCAATTTTGCTTTGTTATTGGGTTTAAGATGGGTTTCTTGTAACGCTAAACATAGTGGTTGATGGTCATGAAGTATGTTGCGGATTTCGTCATATTTATTATGATAGCCACGGCAGTTCCACGAGATAATATTAGACATGAATGATTTTTTTTTTTAGTAATTTATCTGCGTTAAGTTATTCGGAGATAGTCATACTATCTCCATCGTTAAATTCTTCATCCGAATCTGGGTGAAGAGCAAGAGAATCATCCTCCTCCATTTTATCTGTCTGTTTTGGGTGGATTTCTTTTTTGGATGTTTTACTCTTTCTCTTTTTGGCTGCATTTTCAGATGGCACAGTGACTGTAACTGTTGGCAGGTTAAATTTCTCTGCATCAGATTTACGGTTTGGTTTCACAGATGGCGATTTTGTTGTATTTTGAGAACCTCTTTTATGGATTGGAAGTTTAGAGATTAAAGATTGTGACGAGGTATTTTGTTGTGAATTAGGAACAGATTTTGATAAGTTAGGATGAGCAGATTTTGGTGACTTAGGAGGAGCAGCAGCTTGCGTTGATCTATTTGTCTTACCAGAATTATTAGACAGGTTATTTTCTTTTTGATTACGTTGGCAATTAGTTTCAGTGGGGAATTCGGTTTGGGTTGCAATAGTTTTATGAGATTTTTGGACTGCTTTAGACAAAGCAGCAGCATATGAGACACCAACTGTGGGTGCCCTGGATTCAACTATTTTTCTAGCCTCGGGGTATGATAAATTTTCTTTTGTTCGTATTGTTTGTATCTCTTTTTCTTTTCGCCACTGCTCGCAGGATTTCGAATAAGATGGGTGCTCTTTTTTGCAGTTTACACAAGAAGGTGGTGCATTGCATTGTACACTTTCGTGGCCAACTGCACTACACCGACCACATGTGGTTTTACCTCGGCATGAGGTTTTTGAGTGCCCAAAGCGTTGACAATTAAAACAACGCAGTGGGTTTGGGATATAAGGTCTGACAGAACATGAAAGATATCCGGCTTTTATATATTTGGGTAGGTTTGGCGAGTTAAAAGTAAGTATTATATGCTTGGTAGGTATCTGAATTTGATTCGCTGGTATTTGTTCATCTTTACGGGTGATTTTTATACGTCTAGCTCCTATGACATTTTGTTCCCTTAAGTTTTCCACTATTTCATCTTCGGTTACATGCAGGAGGTCAGATTCTGAGATCACACCACGAGAAGTGTTGAGAGTTCTATGTGGGCTTACGGAAATCGGGATATTTGCAAAATGTGTACATTTCTTTAAACTTATGGCTTGTTTGCTATTGTTTACTTCAATAAGAAGATCACCAGATCGAATTTTTTTTATGGTCTTTGGTTCACCAATCAATCCTTGGATAGATTTGTGAATCAGAAAGGGAGAGGTCTTGTCAAAACTGCCTTCTTGTCTTTTGATAATAAAGAATCTTTCAGCACATGAATTGGTATTAGAGGTAATATCACCATCTCTATCAGCACAGGACTTATTTTGGTTCGCATTCTCTCCACATGGGAGAGGATTTAAAGGAAGTAAATTATTTCCATCCATAATGAGATAAAAAAAACAATTCAGACCCCGGTCGCACCACCCACCACCGAGCCCAACAAGGGGATGCACATTCGTGCACCAGTGCTAACCAGGGCCCATACGGTCACAAGACACTCCTATGCCAGTCTCCACCCTTAACGAGATGGCTAGTAAGTACTCGCTCGCTTGATCCCCAGCCAGTGACAAGTCAGCTGACCAGCCGATTGATGCATACGGGACCAATATGCACCTTCCGTCTACCTGAAGCAGGGGCCAAAGCAGCGTGTTGGTTTCCCTCAACTGCCAGGATCCCCCTTTCCAGGGACACGGGTCGCCACGTACGGCAAACACGTGGGTGGTTTACAATTCTCCATGAGTCGATATACAGGATGATATCGGCTCATACAGAATTGCCCTCACCTCCGAAGAGGAAACCACAATGAGAGTGAAACAAAGAGGAAAGAAAGACAAGAGAAAAGAGGAAAAGGAAAAGAGAAAGATCGCTCAGGTGCCCGGGGTTGCGAAGCCCGTGAATACCTAAAGAAGGTATCCCCCTGGGGGGTTATTTTGTCTGGCTTGCATCGGGTTATAGTTCTTTGGAATATTTTTCTCGGTTAAGATTTGGTTCGGGACGGGCTTCAGGTTGACTTCGAATGGAAATTTAAGGTTCTGGTAGCGTTGCGTGTCCACGGAAACTAGTTTGTCTTGTTCGGATCCGGTTATGGATCTTTGGAATATTTTTTTCGGTTATCAGATTTGGTTCGGGATTTCGGGTTTTTTTCAAATGGAACTCTCAGGTTCGGATCGGGTTGCATGTAGACTGAAATTATTTTGTCTTGCTCGGATCGGGATACGGTCTGTTGTAATTTATTTTTCGGGTTCGGGTAGGGTTATGCGTTAATAAACCTAATAAAAAGAAAATTGCCCAGTTAAACTGATGGCATTGAGCTCACAGGCTATTCACACTAATTGTCTATTATACTCTTATTTCAAAGAATAATGCCCCTCGAAAAATAAATGAAGGTATTAGTCCCCGTTGCCCCCTTTCTACTTAACCAAAGAACCTCCAAATCTAAACAGGAAGCTACTTAACATAATAAACTGGTATACCAAATTTGAAGCAAATCAGATAATTCTGCATGAAAAAACTATTTCACTAAATTAAGGGGGTGGGTATTGGCTCCCCCATTTCTCCATTTATGCTGAACCAATGAACTTTCAAATCTAATCAGAAAAGCTCCTTATTAGAATGAACCTAGAAAAAAAAATTAAACTAAATTAGATAATTCTGTACGAAAACACATTTATCTAAATTAAGGGGAGGGGCAATTGCCCCCCTTTCCCCCCTTTTATACTTAACCAATGAACCTCCAAATCAAATGAAGGAAGCCATATCGTAATAAACTGGTATATCAAATTTGAAGCAAATCGAATTATTCTGTATGAAAAACCCATTTATCTAAATTAAGGGGACACTAGCCCCTGTCCCTCCTTTATACTTAACCAATAAATCTCCAAATTTAGTGAAGGCAGCTCCTTAACATAATAAACCGGTATACGAAATTTGGAGCAAATCGAATATCTCTGCGTGAAAAACCCATTTATCTAAATTAAGGGGGGGGGGGTCTAGCCCCCCTTTCCTCCCTTTTTACTTAACTAATGAACCTCCAAATCTAATCAGGGAAGCTCCTTAACATAATAAACCGGTATACGAAATTTGGAACAAATCGAATAACTCTGCATGAAAAACACATTTATCTAAATTAAGGGGGGGTCTAGCCCCCCTTTCTTCCCTTTATACTTAACTACTGAACCTCCAAATCTAATCAAGCCATCTCCTTAAGGGGGCTCAGGGCTTGAAAACTTTTCAAAAAATTGATTTTCCTTTAGTATCTATTTTGATTATTCAATTACATCTGAACACAGTGAAAAAAACTGCATAAAGATATTTGCATATTTAATGGAGTTGTAAGCATTTATGTAACAATCACTTTCATAGCCGCACCCATTTAATTGCAACTTTAAGTCGCGTTTTCTCAAAACTTGATTTTTGACGACTATCCGTAAGATTTAAAAAAAAAAACTATCTTATGGAATGGCTTAAAATTTTTCTTGCATGCATATAACATCATTATCTATAGAATGAATTAATATATTTTAGATAGCTTAATATTTTGAGTATTTTTAAAGGGAAAAAACTTGTATTTTTGGGGTTTTTTTAAATTTTCAAATTTGAGAGTTTTTTTAATAAGGTTTCCTTTGAGTGATAGTTATATACGTAATTCATTCTATAGAGTAAGGCTTCCTGGTCATTTTAAAGCAAAAATTAGGTTCTTATGTCAATTCAACGTTAAGATATCTTACAGATGGTTATATGACATTTAATTTTTTTTTTTCGAAAATTGTGTTATATAAATTTTGCTATATATTTTTATTTTATTACATTGAAGTACTTCATTTCATAATTTTATAAGACTACAAACATACCTTAAAAATATCCGAAAGTTTAAATCAGGTACATTGAATACTTCTGTTTTTATATGGACTTGAAGCGAGAGCTCTGTTCACATGTTTTTCGGTATCGATCAAGCCCTGAGCCCCCGTAACATAATAAACCAGTATACCAAATTTGAGCTAATCGAATAATTCTACATGAAAAACGCATTTATTTAAATTAAGGGGAGAGGCAATTGCCCCCCTTTCTTCCCTTTATACATAATATTGATCTTCCAAATGTAATCAGGGAAGCTGCTTAACATAATTAACCGGTATACCAAATTTATAGCAAATCGCATATTTCTGCATGAAAAACACATTTATCTAAATTACGGGAAGGGGGGGGAGCCCCCCCTTTCCTCCCTTTATATGTAACTAATGAACCTCCAAATCGAATCAAGGCAGCTCCTTAACTTAATAAACCGGTATACCAAATTTGGAGCAAATCGAATAATTCATCATGAAAAACCGATTTATCTAAATTAAGGGGGGTAGCCCCACTTTCCCCCTTTATACTTAAATAATGAGCTTCCAAATCTAATCAGGGAAGCTCCTTAACACAATAAACCGGTATACCAAATTTAGAGCAAATCGAATATTTCTGCATGAAAAACCCATTTATATAAATTAAGTGGGGGGGGGAATAGCCCCCCTTTCCCCCTTTATCCTTAACCAATGAACCCCAAAAATTAATCAGGGAAGCACCTTATCAGAATGAACCTAGAGAAAAAAATTTGAAGCTAATCGGATATTTCTATCAAGAGTTATCGCGTTACGTACATACTTACGTACGTACGTACACACGTACATACAGAATCGGCGGGCACATAAGCTATCAGGCTTTGATAGCCTGTGAGCTAAAAATATCACCCTGATCGGATAATAAGTGATCATTTTTCAATTAGCCTAACGCTTTCTAGGCTCTTTGCAATAAGCCTGAAAAATATCAGGCTAATTGGAAAAAGGGAGATGGATTCTCCAATTAGCCCGGCTCTTTGCAAAGAGCCTAGGCTGTTTGCAAAGAGCCGGATTTCTCAATTAGCCTAGGACAGATACACTACGTAAGCGTTTTGATAGAAAAGAATGCAGAAACTTGGAGATCGGAGGGAAAGGAAAGAGTAATTTAGGCCTCGGATTTTCGGAATCAGGGGTGCCCAGAGAGGAGTTTGGTGACGCAAAATGCGTCATAAAATTTATTTTTGGGGGGGAATTTAGAGAAAAAGTACATTTTGGGGGGGATTTTTAAAATCTTAATACTATTTCCTTTTTTTTTTTTTTTTTTTTTTCACTATTAAAAAAGTTTTTGATTTTTTTAATATTTCTTCTTTATTTATTTCTTCTTTTAATATTTCTTCTTTAATTTAACTTCTTTTCAACATTCAATTTCCAGAAATGGTCATGTTTTTTTCATTCTTTAAATTCTAGATAAGGGCAATTAGAACCGATTTTGCATCTTAATATCTTTGAAAGTGCGGGAATAAAAAAAATACTTGGTATACAGGTGGGAAAATGTTTAACACATTCTGAAAGGCAATTAGGACCGCAAGACGTGATAAAAGGAATAGCTTTCCAGAAGCGTCTTAAGTAATTTATTATATTGTTTGACAGGGTCAAATCGTACAGTCCGAGTCTAAAAATACATTCTTGATGGGTATGATAAGAAATAACAACAAAATAAGCATTTCAGAGGAAGAGACAACGCTAAAATTACTTGACGATTTTCAGAAAACTAGGATTTAAGTACAGTATATTTTAGTGATGTTAGAAGAGTAGTATTGTGTGTCATTAAAACAGTATAAGTTAAACAACCTGTACAGAGAAAAAGACTTCCAGCTAGTGATGGGCGAAAACGAGATGTTTTTATAGATTTTATCGATTGTATGGGCATCTCGATATTTTTTGATTGTGCAAAATTTTTCTCAATGACTCCAGTTTGCCAATTGCTTTTATACCATACCCGATTCGATTTTATCAAGAATCGTCTGTGGGAAAGCTGGAATGAGTCGGGTTAATAAGGACTAGTTGGCTACGCCCGCTAGTGCGCCCCTTCTTTAATCAGGGCCTCTAATTTATACGTAATCTTGTAATATGAAATCTCAAACTGGGTCCCCGCTGCATACGGCACCGTATAGAAGGCACCGTACTTTCATACAATATGTCACATGAGGGGTCTCGGTTAATTTAGAAAAGTGCCACCCTGGGTGTCAAAGTGAGGAAAGGGGCACGGTAGGTGCTTAATAAGAATAAGTGATCGCAGGACTTTCTAATGATATATCACATGAGGGGTGTCGGCAAAAATTAGGAAAGTGCTCCCCCCCCCGGTGGTCCAACTATCGCAACCCCCGAGGAATTCAGCCCCCCTTTTTGAAATTTCATATATTATAAGTAATATTTTTCGGAAAACTCCTTACAAAATTCTAATTAAAATGATGAAAACGCTAAAAAGTTCAAAAACTGGGGTCAAATTGGGAAGGGGAGAAGAAAGTCTCATAATATGAAAGAGTGATCCGAGGGCTTTCCAATGATATATCACATGAAGGGTTTAAAAAAGGTTGAAAATCCCCCCCCCCTCGGGTTTGTTCACTCTTTCGGCCCGGAATTCACGCATGCCCCACTTTTAATTTTTAGGTAGATTTCGTAAGAAATACTACCTATTGCAGTCGTTACCGCGGTGCGACTTTTGAAAAATTCCTTCATAACTTTTCATTATAGGACCCCAGGAACCCAAAACCACCCCCACCTAAAAAGTTTATATATATATATATATATATACATATGTATGTATGTATGTACTAAATTTTGTCCGCACGATAAAAGTCGCAATTATGCACGGATCGTCTTCAAACTCGCCAACAACTTTAAGATGGCTAATATCTCGTAGGGGATTGAAAATGGGCAAAATCGGTCCAAGGGAATGGAAATGGGGAGTGTTCAAAATTTTGAATACTGTCTCAACAAGATTATGATAAAACCAGCTCTTACACAACAATGACAGGAAAAAATAAATATTTTTCGTTATAACAGTTGCCAACAATTAAAAAAAAAAGCAATAAAATTCTCACTACAACAATTGTTTTTCTATTGCAAGTTCACGTGAAAAATTAAATTAAATAAATAGTTTGACGAATTGAAAACAAATTGAATATTACGTCATAAGTTTTCTAGTGCAAGATTTCCGCATGAAAACTCAAAATGAAATAAATAGTTTGACGAATTAAGAAAAAAAAAAAAAATATTGCGTCATATTGGAAATAAAATGGACCTCAGTTGGTGAATATGTAACGTCATACGAGTTTGAGAAAACGTATTAAAACATGATAAAAACACGATTATGGAAATATTAACTTATTTTAACACTTTGAGGTTATCTGAATTTGCTTTAGCTATTTTTAAAACCTATTCCATAGACATGCGTGTGTGTATTCGTGTATATTAGAATTTTCACAAAATGTTTAGAAGCTTTAGATATTGTTAGAGCTCATTCTTAGTGGAGGAACTGGGTTTATCTCTAATCTTGATTTAAGTTTTGTTCGTGAATTTACTACTTAACTTCGAAATCTACCTCCGCCTGTAGGCCCGAGCCGGCAGGGATTTTTTATATTTAATAAACAATATCTACCGGAGGACTCCATCAAAAAAACACATCGAAAATTATAATTCATTGTAGAAATCACTACGGTTTTAAAAATTTTTTCAACCCCTCCGCACCCCCCTCTTTGAAATTTTTATATTTAATAAATAGTATTTATCAGAGGGTTCGAGATATGTGACAGCTTGATAGGGCTAAAATAAGAGAAACTTTGAATATTAGGGCTTCATTTCACAGCTCATTGTCATGCCTCTTTCTCTATCTCGTCTCGATAAATCTTCTCACATCTCTTCTCTGCCGAGAACGGGAAATTGAATTCTCGTTCTCGGCAACCTATGAAAAGACACTAATCCAGAACAACATATCGGGAAGCGAAGAAAATTGATCGGGAAGCGAAGAAAATTGGGGCGAGCATCAATTCCTCAAGTGGGGGAAAGATAGCTTACGAAACTATGGGCAAAACATCTAGGGCTCTCCCCACGCCAGTCTTAAGCACGCCCACCAGTAAGGGGAAAGGGGGAAACAGATTGACGGGGTTTTGGTGGATGGTGTTCCTGTTTGTCACTGAGGGACAAAGCAAAGTTTAAACTAGGAGCTGTTTGTCCTTGAAAGAAAGATGTTGTCAAACAGCATAGGACAAAATTAAATAACAAGTTCGTATAACGAAATTAACCCAAATCTGTATTTAAAGATGGTATGTGATAAGATTTTATAATTAGGAATTTTTTAGTTGATATAACTTATGAAAAAAATAAAACGCTTATTTAAAAATAAAATTAAAATGGTGGTCATTTTTGTTTATAAAAACTTGTTAGCTCTCGTTTGATTTTGATAGCACTTCTTGAGATTCCATACCTTTATTGCAAAATGAAAAAAACTTTGGTTCATATCTGCATTTTTAACACTTTCCAACAAAGTTGAAAAGTGTTTATGCATTCGATTTGTCTGTCCATCTGTTCACACTCTAACTCCCGTAAATATACTCGGATTTTCATGCAATTGATAAAGGTAATTTAGGGTCACCAAAGCCTATTTCGTATTGTATATGAAGTATGTAGGACTAATAGTTCATTTACAGGGGCGCTCAAAAGCAGGCCCTTATTATCGCATGGGCAAATCGGGACTTTGCCCAGGGGCCCCCAAATCCATATATTAAATTATAAAATATTTAATTTTTTTTCCAATTCCAACTTTTACATAAGTTGAAGTTATTAAATTCATCTTAAAGTACTATTTAAAATCCAAGGTACAAAAATATTGTTCATGCATTACACATATGACTGACCATCAGTTCTATTTGAATAATGTTGCAACGATTCGAATGGGGCCCCCTATTTTATCTTTGCCCAGGGTCCCAATTAGTCGTGATCGGGCCTGCTCAAAAGTATTCCATTACATTATGGTATAGGGAGGGGGGAATCGTTTGCAGGATATTTTAATGACATGACGCTAGTAGTAGGCAGGGGGATCTGGCGAATACAATAGAAGGGGCGTGTCCACCTGTCAATCAAAAGGGGGCGTGTCCGAACACGTGCTATAAGAGGAGGGGGGGGGGTGAATTTTTTTCGACGGGGAGCGTGGGACCTCTGGCGAATACAATGGAAGGGGGCGTGTCCACCTGTCAATCAAAAGGGGGCGTGTCCAAACATGAGTTATAAGATGAGGGGTCATTTTTTTTCGCCTGGTGAAGGCATGGGCGATTTTTTAGGAGGGGGGAGGAAGTGGGGTATGACAATAGTGACGGGCTAGAGGAGAGGGGTGGAATTAAGTTTCGGTTTCTGGACGGAATCGGTGGATTTCAATTTAATGTCGTAAGGGGGCGTGTCCGATCACGTGCTATAAGAGAGGGGGGTCGATTTTTTTTTCGCCTGGTGAAGACATGGGTGTTTTTTTAGGAGGGGGGAGGAAGTGGGGGTGACAATAGTGACAGTCTAGAGGAGAGGGGGCGGATTTAAGTTTTCGGTTTCTGGACGGAATCGGTGGATTTCAATTTAATTTTATGGAACTTATTGAAATGAACTTAATTTTAATTTAACTAAATATAAAGGAGTGTGTTTTAATTTAAACTTTTAAGGGAGGATGAGTTCAGAATTTTTAATGGGTTTCAAAACTATTTTTATATAGACCCTTTTACTGAATGCTTTATTCTCAGAATGATGTAATCGGGCATTCGAATTTATTTAATTTCATGAACTAATTAAATTAAAAAAATTAAGCTGGTTATTTATAAATTGATTTTAAGATTTATTGAATTGAATTTTAACTGATTTTTTTTTTAATTAGAACTTTTTAAGAAATTGATTATTTTTTAGAATTAGGAAACATGTACAGAAGCTTAACTCAAGGATTCGAACCCACATACTCTTGGTCAGTAGATGAACGCGTTTCCCAACCAGTACAAAGACTTATTTGTGCATTTTGGATACATTTTTAGACGAACGACTTTAATTTATTTACTAGTTAAAAGGTATTTGAGCGCAAGCACGACTTAAGTTGGCTCTAGATTTGAACATTGTGAGTTTTATCGGCATTTAGAATCTTCTAAGGAATAGTTTGTACTATGTTTAATATACTCATTTTCTTGTTATAAAACACAGACTTTTTCAACTCTTTTTTTTAATGATTTATCGTTGGCAAAATATCTTTTAATCCGTATTACTTCATTTTGAAAATCGGAACATACTTTAAATTTTTTACTAATCGTATAAAATATTTTTTATTTTACTGAACATAAGAATATATATTTTTCATATTCTAATACGATTAAATATTGTGTTAAGACACGTATAAATTTATTTTAAAACTTTGGATATCTAAGCAGAAATTATATGGTTTGTGTACATTGGGGGTATTTTAAAGTTAGTTTCGATTTCATGTGTTATACAGATAACAGGTCTAAGAAGTACTAGTATTTTAAAGTAATGTAACTTTTAAAAGGGTGTATTCGTAGATTTAATTATTTTCCGTTAGATATAGTATAGTCAACTTAGTATGTTTTGAAATTAGTGGTTAAAGTATAAAGCAAAAGAATGTAAATTGTGTGTATGTGCTGCATGTACCATTATTTCTTTTAGTTCAAAATTACGAATAAACAGAGATTTTTCTATGAAAAAGTTCATTTCATTTTAATTATAGCAACTAAAATGAATACAATTAATCTTAAAGTACTGTATAAATTATATGTTATGTAATAAAAAATAATGGTTACACTATACAAAATATTGATACGTGATCTTGCGTATTTCGAAAATCAGAAGTATGAGCAATATAATGTTGAAATGTTCTCTAAAAGCATCTAACGATAACCAGTTGTTATAAGTTCCATGTTATAAGCCAAATATATAATGTAGATATTTTTTATGTAAATTATTACTTGAAATTAAAGATTATAATCAAGCATGCTTGCATAAAGTATAAATATTAAATGTTATACTGAAGTTTATATATATTTTTTTTCTGAACAGTCTGAGAAATATGTTAAATCAATTATATCGTGTAAAATTATAAAAGAAATAACTAAGATTTTCCTAAAAGTAAAAAATAGTATGTATAATATACGGTTATGTAAGCTAGGTAATTTTAAACTTATTGTAAAATGTACTAAAACGAAATTAAAGAACCAAAACCAATTAGGCTCTTTATATGTTTCCCTAATAAATATTATATTCATACACAAACTATAAAAATTTAAGATTATACCTATAATAATAATTTAAAAAAATTAAAAACTTAATATTAATGTATAGAAAAATTTATACTTTCGTAAAATTAGGGGTATGCATAAAATTTCACTAAAAGAATCTCAATAATATAAAAAAATACGTTAAGAACAAATACAGAATATGGGTTTTCGGTGTAGTTAATTTACCTGTATAAAAACTTAAGCAAGATGGTTAGTTAATTAAAATGGTGATACTAAAGCATAAAAATTACTAAAAATAATTATCCATTACATATTAATCAGAAAAAAATTGGGAAAAACAAAAAGGCATAAATAATTCGAGAAAGTTGTATGAAAATCAACTGGCGTATGGTAAAAAGTGAATTAGAGCATAGTATCAGTATGGTCAAGTCCTGTTTCTATACCTAAATTTTTAAAAATCAAATTGTAATTTCATTCGATGAGGAAAAAAAGGATTATGCTTAGGAAAAAATGTTTTGTGATTGGGAAAGAGTTTATGTATGTTTTATGTTTGGGAAATTTTTATGTTTAGGTAAAAAAGTCTTGTGTTTAGCAAAATGTTTTATGTTTAGGAAAAAAGTATGATGTACTGTAAAATTAGATTTGTGTTTAGGTAAAAAGTTTTACGTTCAGTTGAAAAGTTTTGTGTTTGGAAAAAGGTTTTCAGTTCAGTTGAAAAGTTTTGTGTTTGGGAAAAAAGTTTTCAGTTCAGTACAAAAGTTTTGTGATTGGGAAAAAAGTTTTATGTTTAGGAAAAAAAGTTTTGTGAATGGGAAAAAAGTTTTAAGTTCAGTACAAAAGTTTTGTGATTGGGAAAAAAGTTTTATGTTTAGGAAAAAAAGTTTTGTGAATGGGAAAAAAGTTTTAAGTTCAGTACAAAAGTTTTGTGATTGGGAAAAAAGTTTTATGTTTAGGAAAAAAGTTTTGTGATTGGGAAAAAAGTTTATGTTTAGGAAAAAATGATTTGTGTTAGGGAAAAAAGTTTATGTTTAGGGGAAAATGATTTGCGTTTGGGAAAAAAGTTTTCAGTTAAGTAAAAAAAGTTTAATTAGTGTTTAGGAAAAAATGATTTGTGTTTGGAAAAAAGTTTATGTTTAAGAAAAAATGATTTGTGTTTAGGAAAAATGATTTCTGTTAGGGAAAAAAGTTTATGTTTAGGAAAAAATGATTTGTGTTTAGGGAAAAATGTTTTATGTTTTAGGAAAAAGTTATGTGTTTAGGAAAAAAAAGTTTTAAGTTTAGGAAAAAATATATTCAGTTAAGAAAAAGATACTTTTCTAGGAAAAAGTTTTGTAATTAGGAAAAAATATTAAAAGGATCAAATTATAAAAAAATATACTTCTATTTTCATTTCTGAAGACTAAAAACTCATTGTTATTTTTTTTAAAGAAAAGTTTTAAACTTAAGCAAGATGACTAGTTAATTAAATAACTATACTAAAGGATAAAAATTACTAAAAAATTATCCATTACATATTAATCAAGAAAAAAGTGCGAAAAACAAGGATCCATAAATAAGTCGAGAAAAGTGTATGAAAATGAACAGGTGAATGGTAAAAAGTCAACTTGAGTATACTAATAGTCTGGTAAATTCCTGAGCTAACTAAGAATATATTAAATTATTTTAAAAGTGTTTGCTTAAAAATAAGCTATACATTGTTCTAAAAAAATCGTCTGTTATTTCGTTCTTTAGTATTTCAGATTTCGAGTATACGAAAAAATTAATAAATTTAGTCTTAAGAATTTAGTTTAGAATTTAGGCTGTGTTTAATCAAAACTGTGGAATATATTCCGGTTTCTCAAACACATAAACTTTAATTGAAAAAAATACGCTTTGAAAAGAAATAAAGGCTGCTTTGTGATGACAAAGTGGATAGATAATCTCTATTTCTTAAAATTTGTAACAGTTGAGATACAAAAGTATTAGTAAATTAAAAATAATTTTTTTCTTTTAGTATTTAAAACTTTCAAAATCTACAAGATATAAATGAACTGATTCAACTTTAAGGAATAAGTTAAAAATGAGTTTCAGTAAAAATTCAAAGTATATTTAGTTTGTCCCCCCCCCCCCCCCCCCAAAAAAAAAAAAAATGTAAGTCCGTATTAAAAGTAAATTCCGTTTTGTTAGAAATGCTGCAAAAATCTTTAATATATACGTAGTAATAATACGCATTGAAAGTATATTTTGGTTTGTCATTTTGTGAGGGTAAAAAAGATCGATTTTAGAAAAAAGACGTGTCTTTAATCAAATTTTTAGGAATTATAAGTTTTACAAATAATACGTATTGAAAGTATATTTTGGTTTGTCATTTTGAGAGGAGGAAAAATGATCGATTTTAGAAAAAAAGACTTGTCTTTAATCAAATTTTTAGGGATTATAAGTTTTACAAATACTTTTTTACGCGTAACAAATTATATAATTTTGCATTTGTTTCATTTTTCAATCAAGATAAATAGAGATATACTTTTTACAGGAAAGAAAAAAATATTTTTCTGTTAAAGAAATTAAAAAATATGTATACTATCAGAATATTTCTAAAATCAGTAAAATAGAAAGAATATACTCATGGGGAGAAAAACATTATTTTTATTTTAAAAAGCGTTTTTTTTAAGTATAGAAAATAGGAAAGAATTATTTATAGATTTAATAAAGTGAAAAAGATATCTTCAGGATATTAAAAATATTTATAGGATTAGTACGTAAGCACTAAATGTCAGGAAAAGATATTTCTTTGTTCAGTAAAATTAAAAATATAATTACAATCAGAATATCAGAAAAGAATGCTTCTATGGAAAAATGTATTTCTATGTTTTGAAAAATGGACTTTTATGTTCAAAAATAAAATACTTTTATCTTCTGTAAAATGAAAAAGATAGTCTTATGTTGAGTCAATTGGAAAAATGATTACTTGTTCGATTAATTGAAAATAATGTAATGTTTAAAAATATTGATAGGATCAGAAAAAACAATATATAAATGCAATCAGAATATCAAAGAAAATATATTTCTAAGTTCAGATAAATGAAAGAGTATTATAAATGCTCAGGAAATAAAATTTTTAATCGTATTAGAATATGAAAAATATATATTCTTATGTTCAGTAAAATAAAAAATATTTTATACGTTTAGTAAAAAATTTAAAGTATGTTCCGATTTTCAAAATGAAGTAATACGGATTAAAAGATATTTTGCCAACGATAAATCATTAAAAAAAAGAGTTGAAAAAGTCTGTGTTTTATAACAAGAAAATGAGTATATTAAACATAGTACAAACTATTCCTTAGAAGATTCTAAATGCCGATAAAACTCACAATGTTCAAATCTAGAGCCAACTTAAGTCGTGCTTGCGCTCAAATACCTTTTAACTAGTAAATAAATTAAAGTCGTTCGTCTAAAAATGTATCCAAAATGCACAAATAAGTCTTTGTACTGGTTGGGAAACGCGTTCATCTACTGACCAAGAGTATGTGGGTTCGAATCCTTGAGTTAAGCTTCTGTACATGTTTCCTAATTCTAAAAAATAATCAATTTCTTAAAAAGTTCTAATTAAAAAAAAAAATCAGTTAAAATTCAATTCAATAAATCTTAAAATCAATTTATAAATAACCAGCTTAATTTTTTTAATTTTAATTAGTTCATGAAATTAAATAAATTCGAATGCCCGATTACATCATTCTGAGAATAAAGCATTCAGTAAAAGGGTCTATATAAAAATAGTTTTGAAACCCATTAAAAATTCTGAACTCATCCTCCCTTAAAAGTTTAAATTAAAACACACTCCTTTATATTTAGTTAAATTAAAATTAAGTTCATTTCAATAAGTTCCATAAAATTAAATTGAAATCCACCGATTCCGTCCAGAAACCGAAAACTTAAATCCGCCCCCTCTCCTCTAGACTGTCACTATTGTCACCCCCACTTCCTCCCCCCTCCTAAAAAAACACCCATGTCTTCACCAGGCGAAAAAAAAATCGACCCCCCTCTCTTATAGCACGTGATCGGACACGCCCCCTTACGACATTAAATTGAAATCCACCGATTCCGTCCAGAAACCGAAACTTAATTCCACCCCTCTCCTCTAGCCTGTCACTATTGTCATACCCCACTTCCTCCCCCCTCCTAAAAAATCGCCCATGCCTTCACCAGGCGAAAAAAAATGACCCCTCATCTTATAACTCATGTTTGGACACGCCCCCTTTTGATTGACAGGTGGACACGCCCCCTTCCATTGTATTCGCCAGAGGTCCCACGCTCCCCGTCGAAAAAAATTCACCCCCCCCCTCTTATAGCACGTGTTCGGACACGCCCCCTTTTGATTGACAGGTGGACACGCCCCTTCTATTGTATTCGCCAGATCCCCCTGCCTACTACTGACGCTATTTCAAATGGATTGAAACGGATATAAATCACTGAATTTCACTACGATCCCGTTAGAACAGGGCATTCATGGTATTTTTTATTCATTTACAGGGACATACAAAAGAAATTGTTTACAATGCTGTCTTTGAGTAATAATGGCTGGAGTGTACGTTTTAAAATTCGGTATGCGCTTTTCAATTTAATTAATCTTTTGTATACTGCACGTTATATATAATTTCTATACATACTATACAGGCTGCACAAAAGTATTCACGTACCATTTACCTTATTAGAGTAAATTGCTGAAAGGGAATTTTCAACTGAAGTAGATGCATTTCTTAAGTGAACTAAATTTTGGAATTATCATTACATGGCTGCCTGAAAAAATTCGGATAACTTTCCGATTGTGGATGGG